>JANVCQ010000231.1:32755581-32774504 GCA_025531925.1 Erythroxylum plowmanianum
CATAAAGATGAATCTCTTAAGTGCTTTAAAGTTCTATCCAAAAAGTTACAAAATGAAAAAGGAATTTCTATTGTTGGAATTAGGAGTTATCATGGTGGAGAATTTGAAAATGAAACATTCAGAATGTTTTGTGAAGAGAATGGAATTTTCCATAATTTCTCTGCTCCTAGAACTCCACAATAGAATGCTCCTAGAACCCCACAATAGAATGGAGTTATAGAAAGAAAGAACAGGACGATTCAGGAAATGGCAAGGACTATGCTATATGAAATGAATTTTCCTAAGTATTTCTGGGCAGAAGCTTTAAATACAACTTTTTATATTCAAAATAGAGTATTTTTGCGACCTTTTTTTAAAAAAACTCCACATGAGTTATGGAAAGAAAGAGAGCCAAATATCTCTTACTTCCATCCTTTGGGTTGCAAATGCACTATATTGAATACAAAAGAAAAGTTAGATAAATTTTATTCTAAGATCAATTCAGAAAATTTTCTAGGATGTTCGATTACTTCTAAAGCTTATAGAGTTTATAATCTTGTTTATAAATCTGTTGAATAATCTATGCATGTTAAATTTGATGATGATTCTCATCTAGATAGAAGAGATGATTTTGATGATGAAACTCTATCTACTCCCTTAGTCAATAACCTAGACATATCACCACCAGATGATCCACCTGATAAGGTAGAAGATATTTCTAAAAACATTAGTCTTAGAAAAGACTAGAAGTGCAAATCTTCTCACCCAGAAAACCTGATTATAGGCGAAACATCATAAGGAGTGAGAACTAGGTCTAAATTTAGAAGAGAGGGAAATGTAACTTTTAATTCTGAATTAGAACCTAAGAAAATTGATGAAGCTTTTCAACATAAATTTTGGATTTTGGCCATGCAAGAGGAGTTAAATCAATTTACAAGGAATAAAGTTTGGTCTTTAGTTACTAGATCACCCAATAAGTCTACCATAGGAACTAGATGAGTATTCAAAAATAAACTAGATGAATCAGAAAGAGTAAACCGTAACAAAGCTAGATTAGTAGCTCAAGGCTATAATCAACAAGAAGGAATATACTATAATGAAACCTATGCTCCTGTAGCTAGACTAGAAGTTATTAGGATTTTGCTTGCATATGCTGTTTATCATGATATAAAATTGTTTCAAATAGATGTGAAAAGTCCCTTTTTGAATGGTTTTATAGATGAAGAAGTTTATGTAAAGCAGCCCCCTAGTTTTGAAGATACTAATAAACTAGACCATGTCTATAGACTTCATAAAGCTTTGTATGGATTAAAACAAGCACCTCATGCTTGGTATGATCGTCTAAGTTCATTTTTGATTAGAAATGACTTTATTAGAGGACAAGTAGATAAGACTTTGTTTAGAAAATGTATTAAAAATTATTGCATTGTGGTATAAATATATGTAGATGATATTATTTTTGGTGCAACTTCTAAGAAGTTATGTTCTAGTTTTAAAAATCTTATGAAAAGTGAATTTGAGATGAGTATAATAGGTGAATTGAAATTCTTCCTTGGTTTACAAATTAAGCAAACAGAAGAAAAGATTTTTATTCATCAACAAAAATATATTAAAGAACTGTTAGCCAAATATAAAATGGAGAAGGTCAAACCTATGTCAACTCCTATGCATCCTTCAATCCTTTTATCTAAGGATGTAGCAGGTAAGAAAGTTGATCAAACCCTTTTCAAAAAAATTATTGGTTCTTTAATTTACCTAACTGCAAGCATACTTGATATACTATTTAGTGTTTGTTTGTATGCAAGATTTCAAGCAGTTCCTAGAGAATCTCATTATATTGTTGTCAAAAGAATATTGAGATACTTGGCAGGTTCTACTAATCTATGTTTAATGTATGAGAAAGGTAAAGATTTTAGGTTAATTGGCTACTGTGATGCTGATTATATTGGAGATAAGATTGATAGAAAGAGTACAAGTAGAGGTTGTCACTTTCTTAGTCATAATCTAATTTCTTGGTAAAGCAAGAGGCAAAGCTCAATTGCTCTATCTACTGTAGAAGCTAAATATATGTCAGCTGCAAGTTGTTGTTCACAAACGTTATGGATTAAGTATTAGTTAGAACATTATACTATACAAGAAGATCAAATTCCAATCTTCTGTGACAACATAAGTTCTATCAATCTATCAAAGAATCCAATACAACACTTGAGAGTAAAGCATATTGAAGTTAGACATCCTTTTATACGAGACCATATATAGAGAGGAATCGTCAATCTAAAATTTGTTGAGACGAATCAACAATGGGCGGATATTTTCACTATACCTTTGTATGAAGATAGATTCAAGGAAATTAGACGAAACTTGAATATGGTAATGCTAAATGACCATTCGTCTAACATGCCATGACCTAGACGATTCGTACAAGAAGAAGATAAAAAGTCGTAAGTTTTCAAATAAATAGTAACAGTAAGTTATGAACGATAACTTTTCAAGAGTATGCATAAGAAGGAAATCTTCTCAAGATTCTAAAATACATTTTACTTCAGAATTTTCTTGAAAAACTTTGAAACCGACTTGTTTAGTGCTCTCAAAAAAGACGATTCAATACTTTGTTCTAAACTTCAAGTTCTTTTCATTTCATATTTTCTTTAGATACTAACCTCGCTACATTAAGCAAAATACATTTGTGTGTTTAGTTTTTATTTGTTACAGATAAAAAATGGAACAATCTCTTATCTATAGGAGACACGTTGATTTCACCTCTTTAAAGGAAATTAGATGGACATTGAACCAGAAATTGAAGCAGTTGGCTAGAAAAATTTCTTCAACATTCATGAAAAGATCTATTTAAATGAGATATAAAAGTTCTGGAAGAATGCAAAAGCAGTGGACAACACCTTAATATCAATGGTAGATGGGTTGTCGGTTATAGTCACACAAGATTCTATCAAGAAGGCCATTGGGTGTCCTAGTATTGGAGCAAAGCTGTTTAATAATACAAAATGAATTACTCAAGGTCATGTAGATAAAGCGCACATCAATTGACAACTATATGGAAGTAGTGAACTAGGAGTCAAGAAGGCTTTAACCCTTATTCTGAAGGCTAAGGTTCTACATTCACTGCTTCTCTACTGTGTTCTACCAAGAATAGGCTCGAAGGACGTTGTCACAATGATCGATGAACATTGTTTGTTTCACCTACTTAATCACCAATCTATTAATCTTCTGTACTTGATTTTGAAGTACATGATGAAGTCTAAAGTAGATTCTAACTCTTTACCTTAAGGCATGCTGTTGACAAGATTCTTTAGAGAATCTGGAATCTTACTCGATAGAGGTAACGGGGTAAAGGTGGATGTGAAGAGCATTATTAATGCCATTACTATTAACAAAATGGGAATAAAGTTTGAAGCTAAAGCGGATACAGGTTTTACACCGAAAGTAAGGTCTAAGGGGGAGCTTGTAGTAAGATGAAGCAGGAGTGAACATGCTACATCTGAAAAAAAAACAAAACCTCAATCGACAGGAAGAACATCCGTTGAAGAAAAGCCTGAAAAATCGTCTGATGTGCTAATAAAAGCTAAGATGATTCTACAGAAAGAGGAAAGCCGGGTTTAACAATTATCACAACAAGTGTCATTGAAGACAAAGGCTGAAACACTTCAATCAGAAAAATCCAAATAGTCAAGAAGGTCACCAAAATTATTAACCTTACGACAACAAGTACAGAAGAAGCAGAAAGCTCTGATTCTTGGTTGAGATTCTAAAAAGTAAGAGAAAAGACAGTAGCCTACCAGATCAATTGTCTCGATTTTGCAAAGTCAACCAACAAAATCATCTAGAGAGACAGAGATACAAAGAAAGTTAGTATTTGAGAGGAAGAAGCCTCAACAATAACTTTCTTCCAAACCAGCAGAAGAATAAAAGAAGATGAAGCTTAGTCTGAAAAAGGTTTCTTCATCTGATGTTCAACAGAAGGCTAAGACAGTTGAACACCAATTGGTACCTTACAATCCTTCTCAACCAATCAATAAAAAGGAATTGAAAATGAAGATTGTAGAAGAATCAGTACTTATTCGAAACAGAAGTTTAACTATTATCAGAGAACCTTCGAAGAAGAAAGTCAAGGTATAAGTCGAACCTGTACCAATTAATGATCAGACAATACATCTTCTCAATTATAAAAAAACGAAGACTATATGGTATTCTGCAAGACGAGAAGGCAGAACCATATCCAATGAAGATTTCAAAGGATTGGTATACAATCTATCCGATTATGAGCAAAACATCAATAAAGATTGTGCTAGATATACAATCAAGATGTTCAACCCCCGTGATAAATGAAGAAAAAGGGAAGAAGAAAATGTTTCCTGAAGGGCATGAAGATGATCTTACAAAAGAACATATTCAAGCAGCTATGAAGAACATAGATGATACATGTATTGTAGCTCAACCTGGAGGTATCTATGTTTCACATCACATTTCAAGGGCATTAGGGAGTCAATTTGGAGTTTCTACCAAAAATGAAAATTTCAAAGTAGTTGGCACTATGACAAGAGGATGGTACAGAAGTACTACAGTTGAAGGTATCAATTTTAACTTAGAAACCTTTGTGCATTTAATCATCCACTTCAGACTCTTAGGTTTCATACCTTCAGTCAAAAATGTGTTACACCTTCTTGGGCAACCAATTCTTAAACTACCTAGACCTGACGATCTTGATCTCCCAGAAGGAAAACAAACCTTCAGACTACCCTCAATCAAAATCATAGAGTTAGATGTTTTACCCACAAAACCATATGTTGTTGAAAAGCTTCATCCACTTTGTGAAATATAACAAGATCCTACTGTTAATTCGAAGTTCTTGAAGCATTTCATCAATTGGACGGAAACAAGTCACAAATAGAAGGAAGTTCAGGAAACCTTAGAGAAAGATATTGAGGGAATTCATACTAAGGTTGATGAAATGGGTGACTCAGTGGGTGATCTTCAGGAGGATGTAACACTTCTACGTGTTACTATTGAACAAGATCTCAAGACGATCTATACTGACATTCAACTTATGTTTTATGAAATTCTGAAGCGTCTATGATGAGCTATCTTTTTGATTAATAACAAATAGGGGGAGAAAGAGAAAAGAAGAAGAGAAGAAGAAATGGAGAAAAGAGAAAATTGAAACTATTAGAAAGCATTGTATATATCTTGTGCATGCATTTCTTGCATTTTTGCTTTGATTATTATTCATCTGAATACTATTCGTCTGAATATCATTTTATCTTCTGAAATTATGATTATTTGTTATCATCAAAAAAGGGGAGATTGCTAAGTCAAGAAGACTTCACTTCTATTAATTTTGATGACAATCAAATAATAATAATCTTAGAAATGTATGAACTGTTTTGATAAGTTTGTTAAGTGTACAAAAAAATGTAAGTAATACTTAGACAACACCAGACGATACATCAACATCAAATGATATGTCAGCAACATACGATACACGTCAAGAACAGACGATACATGTCATCACAGTCAATACACGTCGATACCAGAAGAAGTGTGATAACAGAAGAAGCACAATACCAGACGAAGCAACACCAGAAGAAGTATAATACCAGACAATACAAAAGGAAGCTATTCTAGAATGTCAGTTAGTCAGTTAGTTGGAGTTAGTTACATGACTCAACTAATAACGATTTCTAGAAGATTCAAGAAGTAGTTTCTCAAAAAGACAGTTGAAGACTTAGGGTATAAATACTAGTTCTAGTTATAAACTAAATAACATTTTTACAAGAGAGAAAATCTTAGTGTACAATACTTAGAGAAACTTTATATTCAAAGTACGAAAGAAGAGAGCGAATACATCTGTAACGTAAAGCTTAAAAATATATTTCCTAGAGAGAGAAAGAAAGGCTAGAGCCTAGAGAGGCTAAGAAAGCAGATAAAATAATACTTTATGAGAGAGACTTGAAGAGGCTTTGCAAGTGTAGAAAGAATACTTGTAAAGTTGAAGAATATAGTGAAATCTCAAGCAAACTCTGAGGATTGGACGTAGCCAAAGGTTAAGGGTAAATCAGTATAAAATCACGACGTCTATTCTCTAACCCTTATCTTTTAATTTTCTTATTGTTAGAAGAGTAAATAATAATTCTTGGGATTGCATTACTTATCGACTTTAGTAAAGTGTTTTTGTGATCATCTGAATTTGTAATGAAATTCAAGAAATTCCTAAAGATTAATATCTTTGAAAAGATTACACAATTCAACCCATCCCCCTTCTTGTGTATTTTACATGTTATACATGATTTCTATATTAACAAGTGATTTGCTTCAAGGACAACTATTTTTCATTACACAAAAGGGAGGATTTTTGATACTATGACATGGTTAGTAATAAGTGAATGGTGTAGGTTTGAGTACCTTTACAACTTGTCATAATTTCTTACAAACTCTTAGCCATCCATGCAAATTGAAATCTCAAATTGTCTCTGCCTTTAAATCCTATAGGCTAATAGTTATCTCCCATTATGAGCTTTACATTCTCCTTCACAAATTTCCTTGTGAAAGTGTTATATTTGAATTTTAAAAGTGCATCTTAAATACAACAAGGTGAAGGACCTTTGATATAATTGTTCATCTAGTACTAAATATATTGAGGCCTTGGTTATGATATTTTTTGGTATATTTTATCCTCTATTAGCTTTCTCCTTTATGGCATCTACCTAGCTAATGTACTTACCTATTCCTAGTAAAATATCCCTTGAGGGACAAATCTATGTTGGCTTATATTTTTGAAAGATGGTTTGTTTTTGTTTTTTTTCCTAGGTATTTCCTCAATGTTTACATGTATATGCTCTTTCATTAATCTAAAATTCTTCTTATACATTGCCAACTTATCTTCTTTTACCTTATAATTGTTGTTAAATTGGTTGAATATAGGTTGCAAGTCCAATGTAATGGTTATGAGTTTGATTTGAAATTTGCAAACCATCTTCATCCAAAATAGTATGGTCTCATATTTTGCATTAGTGTTAGTCATTTTGAATAGGTGTTGCATAATCTATTACATGTTTTTTTCATTGGAACTGCTAAGCATATTCCTAAGCCACTACCAATTTCGCTACTTACGTTAATTCATATACATTATTTATGTTAAGTGATTAATGTCAAGTGTAGGGTTGTCAATGAATTTAGTTTTCTCTTCTAAAGGTTTTGATACTTTAAATATAAAATATTTTATAAATTATGATTTTAGATAATATCTTAAGATTTACCAATATTTATCAATCTACCCTAACTCAATTGATCATTTCATAGGTCTTTAAGAATGTTTAGTTTGTGAAGCTCTTACCTTAATGATATTTCTATACATATGTTGATTATGCAATTATGAAAGTATGATATTTATTTCCTTATACTAATTAATAGTGCATACACCCTATTTTCTAACCTTAAGTAGTTTAGTTCTAGGTCTTTTAGTTTCTTATACATATAATAAATTGACTTTTTTTATGTTATCTACTTCTTTGATAAGGATAAAACTAAGGGTCACATCTAAAATGACTATATAAAGGTACAATATGTCTCAAAGGTATAGTGTTGATAGTGGTGGTGGACTATTAAAATATTCCTTTAGTTGATCAAAGGCATGTTGACATTTCTACGTACACTCAAATACTTTGGGCGTTTAAAGTATTTTAAAAACTAGGCAGTGGTTGACAAACCTTGAGAGGAACTTTAATAAACTTGATGCCCTTCCTTTTAACCTTTGTACCTTTTCAAGTTTTTAGGTACTTCAATACATAGGAAAACCTTAACCTTTTAGAGTTAATGCCTCCTTTATCTAAGAAATTTGTTTGCCCCATACCAAATAAACAATTTAAGATTTAATTTTATATCGTATTTATACAAGATTATAAAATATTCTTCATATCTATTATGTGATCTCTCCAAATTATTTTTATAATATCACCCATATACTCTTTCATGTTTATTCCAAGCTACTTATAGGAGAATAGATTTACTAATCTTTTTGGATACCTTTTCAAGTTTTATATCTAAAGACATGAAGTTGTAGTAGTAAATTCACTTACATATGATGAAGGATGTCTTTTCTATGTCATCCTTATTTATCTTTATTTGATTATATCTTGAGTAAGGATCCATGAAGCTTAGGATCTAGTGTTCTAAGGTGGAATCCACTAATTGATCTATCTTTGGTAAAGGAAACTATATCTGACATACCTTAATCAAATATGTAAAGTTAAAACACATCCTCCATTTCATATTAGCCTTTTTAACTATAACCATATTGTGATCCAACTAAGATAGTTAGCTTCCTAACTAAAGCTTGCATTTAGTAGTTTGGCTACCTCTTCTTTTATGACTTACTGCTTTTTTAAGTTACTCTTCTTTTGTATTGTAGTCTTGAAAAAGGGTTTGACATTTACCTAATGGGAGATCATCTCCCTGCTCACCTTAAACATATTAACTAGGCTCTAAGTGAAACATCTAAATGTTAAAGCAAAATCTTCATCAAGTCTTCTTTAGCAATTTTCTCTCTCTTTTCTCCAATCTTAAAGGTCTTAAAGTAATTAGGCTTCCTATTATGACAATTTCTATTTTTCTTTTACTTTACTTCTAATTTATATGTTAGATCCCTATCATCCAACTTTTTATAGTCATGGTACATACCATGTTTCTTTCATTCAAGGCAATATACTAGAATTATTTATTTTCATCTTTTAGTGTCTAAATATCTCATTTATTGCCTTTAAGGTTAAAAAATTTATAACAAGTTGGTAAGATAGTTTTGTTAGCATTGAGCGTAGAGATAACCAACTAATTATAATGTTATATATAAAGGGCCCTCTTATCACGTAAAACTTTATTATTTTAGTTACCTACCTTGATCATGTCCTTAATGTCATAGGCAAAGAGATATTCACTCATTGGATATTTTAGCACTGTTAAAACTAAACAAAGAAGAGGTGAAAGTTTTCAGTCTATCTATTAGAATACCTATCTCTTTGAAGATGTCCCATAATAAGATGATGATTAGGTATGGCATCATCATATGGTTGATCAGACACCTATTTTCCATTTATATGAAATTAATTTGGACACCTTCATCCTTTTAGTAGGCATGGTAAATTAGGTTATTTGTTACGACTCTCCCTTTAAAAGGATTTCTTTGAATATGATATTGACTTTCTTAAATCACCTCCAATGATCATTTAGATAACTCTTTAAATATGATGTGTTTAATTATCAGGTTTCCTGATTTTCAACCTTCACATAGCGCTCTTTTTATATCATTCCTAACTCATACATCTTTGTAGTTTTCCTTTAGAAAGTGACTTAATGTTACTTACTTTGTTAAGCCATTAGCTACATCTTTAAGATTCTTATTGTGAATGATATCTATGTGAAGTGACAATATAGGTTTTTATTTTCTTGATAAGATTGGCAACCTTTCTTTTCTATTTTTTTAATCGAATGATTTTCAATGATGTAATCAATAAATATGTTGAGTCAAATGTTGAATTTATGAATATCTTTATTAGTGATCTCTTTACTTTTTTTTTCTTTTGATCATCCCTTCTTAATTTGTTCTACTTTACTTCATTAATTAAAGGCACACCTTCTTACACTTTTTGTTATGCTTGTTGGGAGTTCTCATATTACATTCTACATCTTTTAGGTCTATGCACTTTTACACCTTAATCTGCACCTCTTCATATTTTTAGTGCCTTTTTTCATTTAGTTTCATATGATTTTGTAGGGTCTGAGTCCATTATGAAGGCTATTATTTTGATCTTTGCATTAGGATCAGGAATTTAAGTGGATTCAAAACTAAAGTGCTAGACATAATTGTATAAATTTTTCTCAATTCTTAGGGTTATTAATATGAGTTATCCTAATTCAAGAGGTCTATGTCTATTCCTAACAAAGTTTTATACCAATCTCGTAGCTAGTTATTAGAAAACAATTATTAAAGTAGGTAAGTAGGGCTGGAAACCATAATCACCTATTAACATGGAAGAAAAAGATTATTATCTTATGGCATGAGATTCACCATATAGGTCTAAAATTTTCTTATAATAACACATCTTTAGTAAGGTTGTGTATGTAATTATAAGAATCCATGTTGTTATATTGAATTTAATAGTGACTTAGCTAAGATATCAAGTACTAAGAGGTTATCAGTTATTAAGGTTAGCTACCAACTTTCTTGTTTAATTGTTAGAGGTGTAGGTTTACATAGTAAAAATGACACTTCTTGTGATGGTGGTTATGGAGTGTGGGTCTAAGTTGTATAGTTGATGGGTGTGGATAAGGTTCCTTGTAATGCGATGACGAGGTTTAAACTTAGGATGTAAGGTTACAATTTATTCATAGTCCCTCTGATGGTGATTGTTGGGTATGAGTTTAATGGTGTTTATTTAGAGTAGTTATTTCTTTGACTACATCCTTTGTAGAAATTGTCTTACTTATCTTTAAAGGTTTTAATTGTTTTAGTGATATTAGGTAAAAGGGTTGCTTCTATAGGTTTATTCATAGTCCCTCTGATGGTGATTGTTGGGTATGAGTTTAATGGTGTTTATTTACAGTAGTTATTTCTGTGACTACATCCTTTGTAGAAATTGTCTTACTTATCTTTAAAGGTTTTAATTGTTTTAGTGATATTAGGTAAAAGGGTTGCTTCTATAGGTGTCTGTTGTTCTTTTTTTAGAGTAGTGATAACTCAGTTATTTTTTAGATTCTCTTAAGTATATATCTAAAGATTTCACTTATCATTCTTACAAATGACATTAAAAGATATACTAAACTTATAGTAGAACTGGTAATCTAATCTCAAATTAATAGGCCTATATAAATGGATCCTAATAGGTCAGTGGTGCTTTTAGTAAATACTTTTCAATGCTCAAGACAATAAGTTGAAGGGTGTCAAGTATGCAAAAGAAAAAGCGTAATTAATGAAATAGTTACATGATCTTACTTTGGTACATCTCCCTTTTATAGGCAGTCCTTCTTTAAACTATAATTGAATTTAAGCTACTCTTAGTAAAGTTAAATTGAACCTTTACTAGGTTGTTTCACTGGCATTTGATTAAGACCCTTAACTCTTTATATAGATAGATCTTATTTTAGGTAGACTTGCCCCTTTTAATTAATTACAATAACAACAATAACAATAACACCCAATGAAAGTCTTACTAAAATAGGGGGTCTGAGAAGGTCCAATAGTATGTAGTCTTAACCTTACTAGGTAGAGAAGTTATTTTTGATAGACCCACATGTAATATAAAATAATGATAGTACAAAATGTAAATAAATATGTTAAATAAAAATATAAGAACATGTAATGCAATACATGGTAAAAATTAAGAATAAAAGTTTAAATAAGTAAATAAATACACTAACTAGAGGAAAGACAAATACAAGAATAAATCAAATCAATCATTACAAGAAAATAATTAGACTATGGAAGAAACTGCTTAAGATAAAAAAACTAGGAGGGAAGTACTACGTAATCTAAGAAAATAAGGCTAACTATAAAACGAAAGACTTAAAGAAAGATGTTTAAAAGACTTAAGACAACAAGAAAGATATCTCTTATAAGATCCTTTATTTGTATCCTAGTATGCCCAAATTTTATATTAAGGGCCAAGTCCTCGGTAAATTCTAACAGAGCCATATCATTCTTATTCACTTCTCCAAAATTCTTCTTAGGCCTTCCTTTTTTCCGTTCATAGTCTCTAAATATGATTTTCTTGCATTTTTATTAGGGTGTCTCCTTTTAACATATCCGAACCACCTAAGCCTTATCTTTCTTAATTTATCAATAGTAATGGCCACCCTTAATTTGCATATTACCAATACATTCTTAACCTTATCTCTTTTAGTAAGGTTACACATTTAATGGAGCATCCTCATCTCCACCACCATTAGCTTATAACTATGCACTTATTCAATGGACCAACACTTCGCATCATAAAGCATGACTAGCCTAATCATTAAATAATATAATTTAACTTTGATCTTGAGTGGTATCTTCTTATCACATAAACCTCCTACTGAACTTCTCTATTCAAGTCACCTTCATTAGATACAGTGGATTATATCTTCATCAGTATCTCTATTACTATGGCTGATAAACCCTAGGTATTTAAAACACTCTTTTCATGATATAACTTCGAAACCAATCTTTACCTTCATATCAGAAGTCACCCTTTGGCCTGAAAAGTTACACTTTGAGTATTTAGTCTTAGTCCTACTCAATTTAAAACCCTTCAACGTTAATGTACATTCTAGCTTGAAATTAACACCCTTGTTGTCTCATCAACTAAGACAATATCGTCAATAAACAACATATACTAAGGCACATCTCTTTGAATATTCTTGGTGAGCCCATCCATTACTACTGTAAATAAAAATGGGTTTAAAAAGGTGCCTTGGTGTAACCCAATATTGATAGAAAAATTTTCTTTATCTCCTCCTATCGTCCTTTCTTTGGTCTTTATCCCTTCATACATATCCATAATAACTTTTATATAGGTTAAAGGAACTCCCTTAACCTATAAAAACCTTCACATGATTTTCCTAGGTACCCTATCATAATCCTTCTTTAAATCAATAAAAACTAAGTGCTGATTACTCTATCTTTCCCTGTAATATTCCATTAATCTTCTTAAGAAGTGTAAAGCCTCTGTCGTGGATCTTCCTGACATGAAGTCAAACTAGTTATTTGAGATATGAACATTGTTCCTCACTCTCTTCTCAATTACCTTCTCCTACAATTTCATGGTGTGACTAATTAGTTTGATATCTCTATAGTTGTTACAATTTTAGATGTCCCCTTTATTCTATATTGAGTTTCCACTCATCCAACATTTTGGTAGACTTAAGGATCACATTGAAAAGCTTAACTAGCCAAGTAATATCCTCTTTGCCTAGGCTCTTCCACACCTCTATAGGTAACTCATAGGGCCCTACTGGCCCTCTACTTTTCATCTCCCTTAAAGCTCTTTTAATTTTTTGCCTTGTATTCTGCGTATAATGGGTGAAGTTATGAAACCTCTTGGATGTGCTAAAATAACCTAAAGATATGTTGTACTATATGCCTTCATTTAAAGGACTATAGAGTACCTCTTTCATCTAATATTAACGTCATTTTAAGTTATAAGCGCTCATCTTACTTCATTTCTCATACAACGAACTTGATTTAAGTCTATCTTTTTTCTTTCCAAAGCTCTCGTAAACTTAAAAATGTCCTTTTCTCTATCTTTAGTTTCTAATCTTTGGTCTAATTTCTCGTAAGGTCTGCTTTTAACTACTGAGATTGTCTTCTTTGCCTCTGTTTTAGCCAATTTGTACATTAATCTATTAGCTACTTTCTCTACCTTTGTGGTGCTATCCAATAGAGCTTTATAGGTTCCCTTTTTGATCTTAACCTTTTCTTGTAAATTTTCATTTCTAGGACTTCATCTTACTACCTTAGGCCTTTTAGAAACCTCCAAGATCTCTTTATCTATATTCCTTAAAAGAGTTACTACTCTCTCCCACATTTGGCTAACATCTTCTTCCAATTTCCATTCATCTCTAAATATTACTCTGTCCCTATGTTGCTTCTCAATATCCCCTTTTAGATTCCACTATTTGGCTCTATTAAACCTCTTAGGAATTCTCTCCTTTCTCCATTCCTTAATTTTAAGATCTAAAACTAACAATCTATGTTGAGTTTACAAGCAAACATGTAATATCACCTTACAATCCTTGCACTTAGATCGATCATTTCTGCTTAAAAAGAAGTAATCAATTTGATTTTTAGTGATTCTGCTCTTAAAAGTCACCAAGTGTTCCTTGTTTTTCTTAAAAAAAATTGATTATTATAAACTCAGTTGCTACCGCAAGATCCAATAAAGTTGTCATGCTATCATTCCTGTGTCTATACCCGAGACCCCCTTTATTCCATGGATACCTGTCTAAGGTTGCCCCTATATGACCATTAAAGTCTTTTTCTAGAATAACTTTCTCGTTGGAGGGATCTGCTAAATCACCTCATCTAACTCTTTACAGAATTGGAATTTAATTTGTTTGTCCAAAACTACTTGAGGAGCATACATATATACCACTACAAACACCTTTCACCATAATTTTTCAAGATATAATCCTATCATTACTCCTCTTTACCCCCATAACATGACTTATAACTTCCTTAACAACCAAGATGACTACCTCATTCTATCGTGTTGAACACTCCAAGTAACAAAGTTTGAACTCATTAATCTCTTTTGCTTTGGCCTCTCACCACTTTGTCTCCTAGACGCACATTATATGAATGTTATATTTATTTAAAAGCCCCACTAATTCCAAAGACTTTCCTATACGGGTCCTAATGTTCTATGAATCTATTTATAATCTATCAACATCTTTTTTCTCTGAGACCCAAAACTCACTAAAGGACTAGCCCTTGCTCTATCATTGGTAGTCAAAGCCACTACTCCTATCCCAAAGCTTAACACAAGCTAAAGAACACAAATCCCTAAATGACTCCAAAATACCTTAGGAGACTAACCAAGGATTTTTAATAAAGGTTTGAAAATTGCAAGTACACACGACCGCAAGCAAATCAAAAATTCGTTAGTCCAAAATCTTACCCACTACTAAACTTAGGATTATGTATAATGCTAAAATTCAGTATTAAACAGTTAAAACAAAACAAACAAAAAATTGACAGTTATAAACACATAGCACCCTTCTTGAGTAATTGAGTCTCTTAAATGAGCCTAAAATACGTAATTCTATAAAAACTTGATGGATCTACTAAACTAATCCATATCGAATTTGTACATTCATTAGTAGTATATTATTAAAAATTTTCATTTTGTGATAGTAAATCTATAAAATAATAATCTTGTAGACCAATTAAAATATCTTAAAGTAAATATTATCATTTTTATAAACTCATTATCTATCGATTGATAGGAGTATAGTTACCTATTATTCAATTAATCTTAAATTGAGGCAAAATTTTGTCAGTTAAAATTTTCACATAATTAGTTGTTAGTACAATTGTTAGAAAAGATTTATTAAACTCATCGAAGAAGAAGTTTCTTTATATTTATACACTTTGGTAAGTCTATAAGAACTATCAATAAAAATATCGACATGGTTCGAAGCACTTGCTACCATTTCGAATATTTCTAAAAGAGTTAGACTTGGTTTAGGAGAATTTATAAGGGAATGGATCAATGGAACCCATCTACCATATATGGGTACGGTAATATATGCTTCCAAAGAATTTGACACCCACAACCCTAGTTAGTACTGTATGGCTATGTATGACCACAATAATAAGGGATAAATTGGTCCCCCTACGCACCCTAAGGAATTAGGGACCTTCTTAAATGAAATCAGGAATCTTTGATAATCTAAAATCAACTTCCACATCCACGCTTTTAATTCCATTCCTCACATGAAATAGTTATTCTAAATTTATCAAATAATATTATTCTAAATTTATCAAATTTTGTCGTAATTATCTTTCGTTTAAATTAGAAGCTGTCCAAAAAGATTCTGAATCATATACACTTTCACACTTGGTAAACACAATTTTATACAGGAAAACATTTTACTAATTCTAAGCCGCACAATTTGTTTTAAGTTTAATTTTTGCCTCTTTTCTAGCTTATATAATATACCTTACTTTTGTATCTATTATTTAGTTTTCAATGTTATTAACGATAAAAACTATTAATTAAATTTTAAAATTAAATATCACATAGTATATATATATATAAATTAAATATCACATGGTATATATATATAGTGATGGTATAGAGTTTGGACTTCATAAAAGATGGTTGCTAGCTGTAACATACCCAAATTAACTATAAGTGAATTCAAATATATGAAGACTTGAGAGATATCTTCATATTTTGATAGTTTTTGTAGCCCAATAAATTTAGCACCAAAATGTACAAACACTTGGGCCCCGTTTGGTTGGCACGGACTGTTGTCTGAAAAAGTAATCTTTTTTCTAAATTTAAATTATTACGTTTGATTCGTTCTTTTGAATAGTTAGGAAAGTAAAAACTTTCCTAATTTAGGGAAAGTAGTGGCACTTTCTTTGAATTCTAAATCCCAACACTCCCTTGGTATTTAGATTACTTTCCCCAGAAATTTTATATAAAAAATACATTAGACAATTTAACCCTTCATTTTCTGTCAACTTTGAGACTTTAAAATATATCAATTTCAAATAAATTTTGATTTAATAATTAAAAATATATAAAATAAATATTAGTTTATAAATAATAATTTTTAAATTATTTATTTTTAAAATAAAATATTTTATTAATACTTTATTAATAAATATTATATAAAATATTAAAATAAATTTAAATAAAAATATTTTTGTAATTTTTATTTAATTTATAATTATTATTAGTAATAAAAATATTTATTAATATTTTAAAACAAAAATTAAAAATTCACAATAATTATAAAAATTGAAATAAATAAAATAGCTAATTAAAAAATTTTGAAAAAAGGAGGGAAGGAGAGATAAGAGGGAGGGAGGGAAATTTTGAAAATTTTGTAAAAAATCTCCCATATTTTAAAAAATTTCTGGTATCAGTTGATATTTAGGATTTGAATATTTTTACTTAAAAGTTTAAATTGACAATCATTAGGTTCATATTTTTCCTTATTTAACGATTTCAATTTTTATTCTGTTTGTAGGGATATAATTGTAAATATAAGTTAAAATTAACTTACATTCTATAAAATACTGTTACATATCAAACATTATAATAAGAATCCACCTAACTTTCCTATTAGAATTCTTATAAGTATCCAAACATGTGAATATCTTTACTTTCCATAGATTTATTTTCCAAAGAATCATATTCCAAATTCACTTTACTTTTCCGCGAACCAAACAGAGCCTTGGCGTTTTTAACTTTGAATCAAAAGCATAATTAAATAAAATAATTTGTCTTACAGCCTCCAATATCTAGTTGCAGATTACAATTAGTCCCGAGAGAGGGAATTATCCCCAGTCAGAAAGAAGGAAAAGAGAATGGGTCAAAGAAGGGCAACAAGTTGCAGGAAGTTGACGCCGCTTATCCGGAATATGGGTGACTGAAAAGACAAAATGCGTATGCATGACGCCGTATCGGGGGTTGTTGCGTAGAAATCAGGCAGCTAGATTAATGCATGCATTTTCCAGTTGTCTTCGTACCGACACAAGATTCATTTTCTTTTCTATCCACCAAATTTCCTCCTGTCTTTTCCTTGAATTCCTGTATCCGCCTACGAAGAAATAGACCATATAGTATAGAGGGTAGGCACGCAACTCTGGAGTGATTTCCACCTCCCAGTTCTGGATATTTAGGACCTTACCATATCAACACGGTATGGTGGTGGTTTTCTACTGAGGAGAAACTGGCTTCCTTTTGGAAAACAAAATATGGGATGCAAGATATTTGAAGACTTTACATTCCTTTGACCATTCGTTCAAAATTTTCGGCACTAAGGCACAAGTTGTGTGAAGACAAACTTCTACACCTTTGCTCCAAAATTAGAATCAGAGGCTTTAAAATTTTTCTTGTTTATATATCACGACCATCTATAAAATAATATTTTATGTAGACTAATTTGATGCACCACATTGAACGTAGGTTGGGGGTTCATGTTGAATTTAGAGCATTAACAAGTGCTTTATCTTTTTAATTTTTCAAGTGAAACATAAAAATGAGTGATCATGATTTAACTGAGTAATTTATTTGACCTCTTATTCTATGATAAACAATAGGAGATCATTTTGAGGAAACTATACGTGTTGTCTCTTAATATTTTTTATGAAAATTTAAATAATTGTTTAACATTTTATAATTTATAAGTTAACCCTTATATCAAGGTTTTTATATAATAACTTTTATTTATATAAAATTTAATAATAAAAATAATTAAGAATTTTTACTCTATGATTTTTATATATCTTTTACATTAATTCTAACATTGTTTTTTGTTTGAAAAGGAAAAGGTAATAAATTAATAAATAATGAAACTTATAGCCCCAAAATGAGGTTCAACGGAGGTACTCTTCAACTCAAAAGAGAAGACATTTTACCTACATAGTTTCCAGTCTATTAGAATACATTGGTTAGATATTCAAAGATGGAAGTAATTTGGAACTACAATCTGATGCAAGGTTCTTCATAATAATAAGTTCTCTAGTCCCATTGATGACTTCATTGCTAAGTGTAACATCCCATCACCGATGGGAAGGGTAAAACAGTAATTTGGCACGGGTTATGAGTATGTAAATTAGTCCCGGTATGTTCATGCATTATATGGCCTCCATATAGTCATAAATTGGAATTTTTGTATATGCACATGATTGTACATGCATTCATGACATTTCCCCGCATATGTGTTTATTGTGAAAAAAATATGATCTAGTGCTTGAAAATTGTATTGTTTGAATTTTTGTACAAATGATTAGGTCATGTTGTAAATTCAACATACTGAATTAATTTGTATTGATAAAAAGGGCCCCCGTGGTCATTGTAATTACCGACGATTGTTTATGTTAATTGTTTTCTGCATTGTGGATGTTTGTGTTTCAAAAAAAAATTTATACTGAGTTTTGACTGAGTGATGTAGCACGCCACCCTCGTAGGGAACAGACTTGGATATCACCATCGATGTCGGGTTCGGGTCATACGAGAGTGGTGTGTTACATTTAGGTGGTATCAGAGCCCAGAAATACGAGCTTATATGGGCATTTTATGACACATGGGTCAAGTCACATATATTAAAGTCATGTCATAGCAGACCGTGGCAACTGATCCCTACTCTGAGTCGCAAGAGTATGAGTCATACGCATGAACATGTGTTAAGTGTTTAAGTGTTTATGGGCAATTAGAAGTGGG
>JANVCQ010000231.1:32784605-32795029 GCA_025531925.1 Erythroxylum plowmanianum
CCATGATTTCAATCCACAACACCTGAAATGATTTCTTAACCAATTCTATACATTTTATTATTATCAAAACATAAGTGAGATTTAATTTATCAACCACCATTGGTCCAACATAGTGAACAACATGGTTCTGGTAAATCTACACAATGGAACAAATGCTCATCATTGAAGGAGTCATTAATTAGTGGTTCTTCTTGAAGGGGTTCCTTTTGATCTGCAGTGAGCTTCAGGAGGTGATCCACGATCCAATTCTCAGCTCCTTTTTTGTCATGAATCTGAAGGTCAAATTTGTGAAGGAGAAGAACCCATTTAGTAAGCCTTGGTTTAGCCTCCTTTTTCATAAGTAGATAGCGAATGGTTGTATGATCTGAGTAGACTATCACTTTTGAGCCCACGATATATGACCTGAATTTACCCACTGCAAAGACTACAACTAACAACTCCTTTTTAGTCATGGCATAATTGATTTGAGCATCATCCAATGTCTAGCTCGCATAATAGATCATATGGGCCACCTTGTTCTTTCGTTGGTGTAAAACAACTCCCACCACATAATCCAAAGCATCACACATGATTTCCAAGGGGAGGGACCATTCCGGGGGTTGAAGAATAGGTGGCTAGGTCAAGGCTTGCTTAATCCTACAAAAAGCATCAAGACAAGATTGGTTAAAATTGAATGACACATCATTACTCAGCAAATTCGTCAAAAGGCTTTGCTATATGAGAAAAATCTTTAATGAAATGTCTATAAAAGCTTGCATGTCCCAAAAAACTTTTGATCTCCTTGACTGAATTTGATGGAGGCAGATTCGCTATCACTTCAGTTTTAGTACTAGATCAACCTCTTCACATCTGCTTAAAACTTTGGAAAAGTTAGCTAAACAAGAGTCAAACATTAGTCCATAAATGGAGAAGTCGTCTATGAATACTTCCATAATTTCCTCAATAAAATCTGAAAAGATTGCTACCATGCAATGCTAAAACGTAACTGGTGCATTACACAACCCAAATGGCATCCTTCGATATGTGAAGGTACTATAGGGGCATGTGAAAGTAGTCCTCTCTTGGTCATTAGGGTGAATGTAAATTTGAAAGAAACTAGAAAAGCCATCCAAATAGCAAAAATAATCATGTTTAGCAAGTCTTTTCAAAATTTGGTCAATAAATGGCAAAAGGAAGTGGTCTTTACAGGTGACCTTGTTCAATTTTCTGTAATCTATTCATATTCACCATCCTGTAGCTGTTCTAGTTGGTATTATTCATTACCTTCATTTTTCACAACTATTAGACCAACTTTCTTGGGCACACAATGGACAGGGCTTACCCAATTACTGTCAGAAATGGGGTATATAATACTCACAACTAATAGCTTTAAGACCTCTTGCTTGACCACGTCCTTTATGTTTGGATTTAGCTTCCTTTGGTGTTCAATTACAGGTCTTGCGTCATCCTCTAAGTGAATGGGTTGATTCCCTTCAGGTCTAAAATTTTGTACCCAATTGCTTGCATGTGTTCTCTAAGCACTCTTAAAAGTTTATGAACCTGCACAGGGCTTAAAAGAGCATTAACAATGACTGGATAGGTCGAATTAGGGCCTAGAAATTCATACATAAGGTTAGGAGGCAACGGTTTCAATTCCACGTTCGGAGGTTCTTCTTTGTTCGAATCAGGTGATAGTTTCAGTTTAGGTTGCTTAGGTTGTGTAGATCTTTGCACAGGTTATGCATCGAGCATCCGTGCGAATTCAAAAGTTTTTGATTCCTTCTCTGTAAATTCTGCATTACCCCCTACCTTCACTAAGTAGTGTTCCAATGAATCCTTGGGATGGGATTTTCTGAATTCAACACCAACCAGCTTGTCAATAAGGTCCGCCCTTAAATAAGAATTCTTGTCATCCATAGCCTTTATTGCCTTTCCCAAATTAAACTTGATTTCTTCCTCCCCCACTTTTACAGTCATTTTTTCATTTTTAACATCTATGATTGCTCCAGCTGTGGCCAAAAACGAGTCTCCCAACTATAATAGGTATGTTAGTATCCTCCTTCATTTCTAGCATAACAAAGTATATCGGAATAAAAAGACTTCCAACCTTGAGAGGCACATTTTCCAATATCCCAATGGGAAATTTTATGAACTTGTTAGTTAGCTGCAATGATATGGTAGTTGGTTTAAACTCTCCGATGTCTAATTTCTAACAGATAGATAATGTCAATAAGCTCACACTTGCCTCCAAATCATATAATGCCCTCCCAATTATTGTGGTTCCAATTTGGAAAGGTATCAAGAAACTTCCCAGATCTTGACGCTTGAGAGGGAGCTTGTTTTGAAGAATGACACTTGATTCCTCTATAAGATCTACAGTTGTGTATTCCTCTAGCCTTCTCTTGTTGGATAAGATTTCTTTCAGGAACTTGGCATAAGTAGGCATTTGGGTAAGGGCTTCCGTGAAGCGGATGTTAACATAGAGCTTCTTCAGAATGTCAACAAATTTTCCAAACTGATGGTCTAGCTTAGCTCTATGAAATCTCCGAGGGAATAGGATTGGTGGCTTATATGGTGGTGGTGGTATGTATTTTTCTGGCTTAGGTGATTGTTGCATAGGTTGTGCGTTAGATTGCACAGGTTATGCATCGTGATCTGTTCCTTCGGATTCCTTTTCAGCCCTATTCTTCTATACCATAGGTTCCAAAACCTTCCCACTCCTAAATACCACTGCCTTGGTTTCCTTAGGAGCCTCTGGTTGTACTGGTAGCTTACCCTTGTCAAACCTTAGTGATGCAGCTTGCTGTGCAATTTGAGTCTCAAGCATCTTATTATAGACCGTCAAATGTTGAAAAGCCTTGGACAACTCTTGCCAATTGTTGATCGAACTAGGTGGTAATGAATAAAGCCAATCCTTAGCTTGATCTCTCACAGAAAGAGGAAACAACTGAAGCCTTATAGCATCCTCAAGTATCCCGTTTTGTTTCAACATTTCAGAAATCTCCAAAAATTGCTGCAGATGGACATGTGGGTTTTCTGTAGGGTGCCCTACGAATTGATTCTGCTGCTCCATCTATACAAGGCTAGGTTTTAATTCAAAATTATTTGCTTGGATAGGAGGCCTTGTAATGCTGGGGCAAAATTTCCCAAAATTTGGGACCGCATGGTCCCTCATAGTTCTCTGATTATGTTCAGTCATTTTTGATTCGACTGTCCCTTTTGTTGGAAAAGTTGTAGTAAATTTAGGTTCGATCTGGCGTTCCTACATAGGCTATGCATTAGAAGCTTTTGCCTATGTATTTCTGGATTTTGCTTGCTTCCTTAGTGCTTTAGCTATCTTCTCGATTTCAGAATCAAACAACAATTCTTCAGCACTGATGGCCCTTCGCATAGACTAAGAAAAACACAGCAAGATCAAATGCAAGGTACAAAAAACACAAAATAAGAAGTAGACAGTAAAGAGAATAAATAAAACAAAAATCAATTCTAACAAAATCAATTAACACAAACTAAAAAGAAAAAGAAAAATGTTCAATTTAACCAAACAATCAGCCGCCTAATATTACTCAGGGATTACTCCTCGACAACGGTGCCAACAATCTTGATGAATCTCCACAAGTTCATGACTCTCAAGTAGTACAGTATAATATCGTCCCATAGGGAGTAATTGTGTAAGTAATAGGCTTGGATTACTCAACTAATTGGACTAAACGGCTATGTAAGAATGGGGATTTAAATTAAGGAATTTAACTATCAAAAATAAATAAAACCAATGCTAAACAAAGATGCGAATATGTCTAGGGATTAATTCGAATGGAATATGGTAAGCTTCAAAAAGGGTTCCACTTTTAACATTTTTTATGGACTTTACCTGGATTGATTTATGATGCAAATTCTGATTGATTGGAGGTCAAGCCTAGAGTTTCTTGGATCCTTTCTCAACGTATCAAAAGAGTATTATGCAATAATCCTAATCTACTATCATAGCTTAGCAATCAAGCATAACCCATTAAGCTCTTTGTTAATCTGGGTTTCCTCTCATAAATTCAGTCTATGTCTAAATCTGAAATTTATAAGTTCCCTATTTTGGAGTTCCGTTATCAATTCTCACCTATCGATTCTTCAGTTAACAACTAAAATCAAGTTTGGTTGGACAAGCACAATACTAGCAAGATTAATCCCAAAACAAAGAAAGCAAAACCATAAAACCCATACTCATAAATCAACTGAGATTCAATCCACAGAAAATTAATTAAAAGCTTCAATCTCAACCTTGAAGTTTCAAGAAAGCTACTCACTCATGATAGGATGAAAAGTACAGAAATCAAAGTCAGCAAATAGCATAAGAGAAACCAGATAATAAACAAAGGATGAATGGGTTTTTGGGATCTCCCTCTCTACATTTTTTACGTCTCCCCCTACATCACTCTGCTTCTTTGACTGTTTCTCACCTGGTGGTGCATCTCTTGGTGCTACGCGCGTCTAACTTGCTGATACTCCGCATCGCCATTTTTACGTCCTTGATGCGTGCGTCTACCCAACTACATGCCTCTTGATGCCTGCGTGTTGCGTCCCCTTGGAACATCGTTCCTCCCATGATGGTGTGTCATTTTGGTGGTGCTTCCTGGGTTGTTTCCATCTCCCCATATTGCATGCCTCCCCTTTAGTTGGTGTGTCCCTCGTGAAATTAAAACCTAGCACACTTGTATCTAGCTTCTGCGCTTTCTTCTTTTCCTCCTTGTGTTTTGGACTGCTCCCCTAGCTGCAATGTTTTGGTCTACGTTTTTCTCCTGCTAGATTGTCGTTTCACCTATCTCAAGATGCTGCCTAATTTGTGCATTCCCAATAAAATTTGAGCTATCTTTTTCAACCAAAGTCCTTTTCATTTTCACTTTTTTATTTACAAATTAAACAGAAACTACTATAAATGCAGATTTAGAGGAACTAAACAAATTAGTGGGTAAAATATGTATAAAAGCTAATTACTGTATGCAAAAACTAAGGGAAAATGCCACTCATTCCAATGAGAAAATGCATTCAACAATAACCTCAGTGTGGATGCAATTTAGGATATAATACTGGGTACTTCTTCAGTTCATGTTAAAGGTCTTGACTTCAACCTTAAACCAAATATTTTAGCCTCTACATATAAAACAATCATTGAACAATTTCAAGAGGAAAACAACAATCCTTGTATTGCATTACATGATGAAGTAGTTAGGGGAGAAGAAGCTTAAGATAAATTAGAAAAATATGATATGTATTGAAAAGGTTACTTGACTTGGATTATGATGGAAATGAAGAGGAAAGTTAAGGGTATTGATTCTAAGTCCTAGCCTTATTAACTAACTTCACATATATACTATAATTTAATTTTAATACTTTTTCTCAAGTTACAGAATGGATGAAGCTTCAACTGACGAGTGATCATATTATGAACAGTAAAGTTATGTAGTGTTTGCTTTAATTGAACCAGATAATTAGTGTGTCAATTTTCTCATTATAATTTATGTTCCTTTAACCAAAATTGTTATTTATTATAGGTTTATGGACTTGGACAATACTTGGTACTTGTTCAGATTATGCTCAAACATTTGGGTAATTTGAACATCTTTGCCAGTATATATAGACATATTCCAATTTTTGAAATTTTTTCTATATTGTTTTGTTTATAAAGATTGCTCAAAGTATTATTAATATTTTGTGTAGAAATGAAGAATAAGATTTTAATGTTATATTACTTTTTTTGAGAAATAATGTTATATTACTTTTGTTGGTACAATTTTATGATATTTATATAATCTTATATATGGAATGATCGGCACTTTAAATTAATAATATGTTTTTACGATTTAATTTGGTGATAATAAATAAATAATTCACAACAAAAATATGTTACATGTTGGGCACCCTGCCCTTGTAAGACTCTTGCTCGACGTCCTAAGTGAAATCTGAACACGTATCCCATAAGGGAGGGAGCCCCTACCAGCCAGACAGCAAAATCATAATTTGACTTCTTTAGAACAATTGTAGCTCACGTCTCTATTTTATTTTGAAACAATAATCATCTCATTCGGAGCTCTATAGCTCAAGATATGATTAAAAAGCTAAAGTATGCTCATAACTAATTTATGCTCTTCCAACCCATACCCTCACTTCCTTTGCATCAATCTTTTTCAAATGAACTTCAAAGGCTACAAATTTTTATGGAGGGATAAAGCAATGTGTTTTAAATCTATTGGTTCAAGAATCAACTTATTTGGAGGTTGTATGACAAATTTATGGACAAAACACTCGAGTACAATCGCACTAGACACTCTCGCAATCGCACCAGTGAGGTGTTGTTTTTCCTTCAATCCGCAACTTCTGTCACACTCGCACTTTGTTCCTTGCAATTGCACCTTATAGATATTTATGCATAACTTCCACTACAAAGGTTAGATTAAGGTCATTCATAGACTGTTTTGAAGAACACTTCTAGACCTACAACTTCGATGAAGAACCTGAAGAAATTTTTTGCATCTAAAAGGGTCGAAAATTTCAGTTTAATGTAGTTGTCCCGTATGTACATCCCAGGCAGCATTACTAACGTATAATGATCATATCTCTCAACTCTGATATCCAAAAATTTCATGCTTTATATCATTGGAAAGCTAGAAAGATAATATACAACTTCTAAGAAGACAACTTTGTCTAATTAAGCCTAGATCAATACAGTTCTTCCCCTGAAAGCTTGAAAAATGCAATATACCAACTTTGAGAATCATGAGCAAAACACAATCATATTTCATTATTATCATAACAAAAGAACTTATTCAATACTCAATCTCATTGCTAAAATAAAATAGTGTTTGAACGTAGCTTTAGTTACAAATGAACATCTACATCAATCACTTAACATAAAATACCAAAATACATTGGATGCTCATGTTCGATATGTTGCTAAAGCTACTCAAAAGTTATCAAACTAACTTAATCACTAAATGTAGCTATCTTGGAGTTTCCAAATGCCTTGCAAGGATCAATGATCTTCTCGTTTTGCACCTAAGGAGAAAATAGTGGGTTGAGCTACAATGCTCAGTGGCTAATATCTTTATAGCCATTGGTAACAAGCCACACAGTTAAACACATATACACATTTTTATCCATATACATCTATATCTCATTTTGGCTAGCAAATCCATCATTGACAATTCTAATTCACAACTCATATTTCAAAATGTCATCACATAGAACATATCATAATCATCGAAGCATGACACTCAATCTTGGATCATAACTTGACAAATCAAAGTGCAAATGCACAAACAAATGACTTGAGAGTTCCGTGGAATGAAATGGAGAAATCGAAGTTTACACCATAAAAAATGAGTCCATTTTTCGGATTTCATATACCACAAGCGGGCGCCTGGGAGACGGCTTTTAGGTCAATGTGCACGTAACTAACAAAACTTTTTTCTCTCTTGCCTAAACACGAGCAATTCTATGCTCAATTCAATTAATCACATATTCATATTCTCATGCTACTTATAGTCTTTCTTCTTTCGATTATATCAAAATGTCATACATTTTTCAAGGCATGACATAAAACACATCATAATGCATTTTCCACGTTCACAACAATTTAAATCCAATCAATTAAGCATATACACACACATATAATTAAATTGCCCATTTACACAACAACTATAAACACATTGCCCACCTAATTAGCTTGCAAAATCCAAGTTCAATAGTGCCTTTCCTCTTACCCTTGGATAAGGTTTCTTGGTTTCCTAAAACAAACCAAGTTCTCATTCAAAACAATATTCCGTAAAATTCATGAAGCTTCAACAATCACAAAAATGATAAAATCAAGCTTAAACTAACCTACCCATAGCTTGTCTAGGTTAGAAAGACCAAAATCTAGTTTAGAAACCTTAGAAATCAAATGGGTTTCTTGAATCATCTTCTTTTTCCCTTCATTCCCAGCACAAAACCCATTCTCTTCCAAACTCCTTTTGTTTTTCTAACAAGGTAAGAAAAATGAAGCTTACCTTGAACAAATCTTCTCCCCATGATTTTCTTCTTCTTCCTTCCCTAGCTTCCATGATTTCTTCTGTTCTTTCTTTCTTCTCTCATGTTTTCCTTCTCTTCTTTCTCTTCTTCCACAATGTTCTTCTTTTCTTTTAATTCAAGAAAACATTTTTGTTGTCTTTCCAATTTTACCCCTTATCAATTAATGAAATGCCCAATTGTCCCTTCTTTTCTCTTTATCTATTAACTCCTTTAATCTTCTTAAATACCATACCATAGTTTAATTTAATACTAATATTTCCATTCTAATTTTTAATTTCAACTTATGCTCACTAATTAATGGACTCAATTCTAAGAAAATAAAATAAATCATAAATGACTAAATAAAAAATTCAGGACCCAACATTACATGATATAAAAAACGTCGAAAAATTCTCTACATTATGAATTATGCAAATATTTGTAAGTAATATTTGGTAACATTTTTACTCACGAAATTATAAAAAATGTAGTTAAAATTTTTTACCTACCAAACTAAAAAAGCATAGAAAAAGTATATTGCTACAAATGAATAAAATGTAGCTTGAAAGTATTGGCTATTTTTTTTTGTTTTCAATCATTTGGCATCAATTTTTTTTCCCGCCAGCATTGACTTATACTTGATACTTGTCTACTTATCTGTAGTGCTTTAGCTATGAAAGTAGTTCATAGCTAATAATGTTTGTTTAATTTTTTCAAAATGTTGCCTATGATTTTTTCAAATTACATGAATAATTTGCCCAATTATAATCCTAATCCAATGATTGATGGCTCTTTCATATACTTAAAAACAATTCTAAGATTTTTACAAACAAATCTTTCCTAAAAGTCTTTCAATATACCCATCACATTGTCAAATAAGAAAGGTTAATTTGGTTTAGTCATCCCTTACTTAAAACATCTTTTATTTTTTGTTTAGCTATTCAAAAGAGATTGAGAATAATTAATATACAAAAAGGGAATTGCTCTCATATTCAAATTTGCAAACTTGACAACCAAAACTATAAAATGATAAACCATTTACATAGTGTTCAGGATGAGTGGTTAAATAGTGTGGAATGAAAAAACAGGTAAGATTTCACACCAAAAAAAAGTAACCACTTTCAGTTGCTTTGCTGATGAAATATATAAAGACAAATTAGAGATTACTCAAGGATGAGGAAAAGTTGATGAAAATATCATATCATAACACACTCATTTAGATTAGAAAAATTATGTCAATGAAAAAAATTGCTTTCCACATTAATTCGAACATGATAAAAAAATGAAATATCAATTAGAATCTCTTCGTTTTACAAAATTTGTTAAAGACTAGTTAGGTTAGTGAGATTGCGTTAATTTTCTACTTCTTCTTTTTTCCTTCTGTAACACACCAATACCATAGAGCATATACCTGAACATCCATTAGACATTCAAGAACATACCCTATGAGAATGACATGTTAGAGCAATCAAATTCACTATTATGGCAATATACAAAACATAAATGATCATAAGTTCAACATTTCTCATTTCATTTCACAAACATCATTTACATTGTCATTACATCTCGTAATCCATATATGTCCATTACAAAAACATTTGGGAGTTTACTATTCTTTACAAAATATCTAACATGAAATGAGATGCTAACAAAAACAATCTATATAAACTCATCAGAGATCAGCTGACTAGACCTTTGAGCCATTCCTAATTCCAAAATTGACAATACTAGACTACTACTAGGTTACCTTAAAAGCTAGGTCTCCTCAGTACCTGAAAAACAATATTACAATTTTAATGAGTTTTGTGAACTCAGTGAATGAACCATCATTGATGTTCTCACTCGAGTCAAAATATAACATCACAAGTATACAACCAAATTCACAAGTATATCACATTAGCTTAAATCAATTCCCATATAGTTTTGTATACCAAATCACACTATACATCATATCTCAATAAGCACATTATAATTCAAACATGTCATATAATCTTTTTAGATGAATCCAATCATCGACCTCAATCATTCATATCATCAACATGTATACAAGTATTGTAGATCACTATATCAACACAATTTAGTACTCTTTTTTTACAATCATTCACTTGTACACAAACATAGCATAGCATTATATTAACTTAATTTAGTCATTCTTTATAATGATTCACATCATACATGTAAAGATACATTTGCAATGCATATAAGACTCCACTTTCTTTTTTATTTTGTTGTGACCGAGCACCTATTTAACTATCTTATATCCATTGTGGATATCGATTTCATTCCAGATACTGCAGGGCCTCGGGCCCTACATTAAAAAGGCGCCTTTTTATGTAGGGCCTCGGGCCCCTACCGCCCAGCACTCCACAGGTATTGTCCTCTTTGGTCTTGAGGGGTGGGAGAGCCCT
>JANVCQ010000231.1:32806313-32817954 GCA_025531925.1 Erythroxylum plowmanianum
GGTAGTCATTAGATGTAGCATGAACTATATGGAGATAGTTGAATGATCAAGATAGGATTCATCACCCTAAAGTAATTCGGGAGAATGTTTCGTTGTTCTCGATTAATATTGATTCGAGAAATCCTTAGCCAACGTGGAATGATATTTTGTAAATAGTTTAAAAATATCATTAATTGAATCAATAGATAATGGCGGAGGACTAATATAATTGAACTCAAAATATAATAGACATTAATTCCATGTTCTATATCTAATTGGAACATTTTATGATGAAAAGATTGAATTATACGGGAAAATCATGCATAGAAAGGTTAGTCAAAATCACATTGACATTCCTAAATATTTGGGTGGTCACGATGCATTGCTAGACACCAATCTTGATCTATGAATATAAATTGTTTAATTGGAGAATTAAAGATAAATTAAAAAGAGTTTTAATTTATCTAATTATAATTATAAATTAAAATTAAAATTTATAATTATTGCCAATATATTTAGGAACCTAATGGGTCTTACATAGAGAATGGCTTGGAGAGAACAAAGTTAATTTAATCAAGTTGAACTTGATTATAATGTTTGAGAAACTTTATAATTACGTATGAGATATTTAATAAATAATGATCAATATAAGATATTGAATCTTATTTGGGCATAATTGGTATTTAATTAGAATTATTTGTAATTCTAATTAAAGTTTAATTGAAATTAGTATTTAATTTCAATTAAATTACTGAAACGTCTAAAGCTTATTATAAATAGGCTTGAGTTATATGGAGGCACTTCATGCCTAACCCTCTCTGTAAGACTTATAGAATTCTCTCAACCTGTTCTGTGGATACCGTTAGAGGTTGGACACTTGTGCAGCAACGGTGGTTGAGACAGATCGATTTCAGAAACGGTTCGAGAGATATAACAAGATAAAGATCAAGTTTCAGAATAAGTTATGAATTAAATCTCCTCTTTATTAAGATTTGTTAATCATTTTATAGAATTGAATAGATCTTGGTTTTTAGGAAATCAAAATTCGTGAAAAAGTTTCTTGATTATTCCGCTACGGTCAGGATCGGATCTCAACCTAGTTTCCCAACATTAACTACATAAACTTATCAAGCTCTTAACCAATTAATCAAGAAGCAATCTAGGCTCATTACAAGCCTTAATAAATTCCAAATGTACCAATTTAGAGTGAAATTTATCAGCTGGTTCGACATATACACAAGGCTGAAATTAAAATTCCAAAATTTGTCATCAACATCACTAATGTGTGTAACTTTACTACCTTCAATACTTCACAAATTTTACAAGCTTAAAGACATCACTAACACCTGAAAATTTTCAGATTTCATGTCCTTTAAGGTTACTTCATTCCAGGTTAATTTAAATTCCTTATTGGTTACACTAAGGCTTACAAAATTCTGCTCACTTATGACATTAACAACCACTTTTTACAAACACACCTATAGCTCTAATTTTCCAGATTCAAGAACACTTCAATAACAACTATCTTTACCATGAATCCATGTTCATTTATACTTCAAATCGCAATCTAATTCTGTTGGACCCCAAACATTTCTTGGAAGTTAGAACTATTATATGTGAAATGTTGGAAGTCATAAGCTGGAAAATGTAGTTTGAAACATGTTCACTAAGTATGCGTCGGTGTTTTAGCCATAACTTTTTCTCTAGTTATCCAAATGAGATGATTTTTAATTTGGAGTAAACTAGAGGCATAGGGATACAAATTGTTTGAGGAAATATAGTTTTAATTTAGTTTCTAAGAAAGTCAATTTTTTGATTGAAGTTGATCACAGAATATTGTTTCAGTATAAGAATAGTTTGGAAATGTTTGAGGTATAACTTTCAGTTTACCAAACCAAATTGAATGATTTTGGTGTCATTAGAAACTTAAGACAATGAGGAACATTTTTCTATAAGGGAGTATTATCAAATTCCTTCAATTTTTCCATGATCATTAGTTAAGGAGTTAGAAGTATAAGTTATTAGTTATGAAGACAAAAGAAGGGTAAATATGGAAAGACTAGTTAAGTATAAGGTTTTGATGAAATATTTTTGGAGCTAGTAGTACATAAATGATTGCAGGATTTTATCATATGGTTCAATTGAAATAAAGAAGTCTAGTAAGAGTATATATGTATGAGGGCATTTTGGGAAGAACACTTAAGCGTTAAGGTTATAAGGCTTTGAAGGAAGGGCAAATTGGACAATTTAGACTCATTAATCGCATAATTGTAATAAGAAGGGTTGTTTGGCTTTTAAGGAAGAAGCAAGAACGAAATTGAGAGGATAGAAAGAAGAGAGAGTCGTAGAGAAGAGAGAAAGGTGAGAAAAAGAAGAAGAAGAAAAGAAACTAGGGTTTCATCTTTGCTTGGCTTTCAAGAAGGAATTTGTGGTTGTTCAAGAAGAGAAAAAGGAAGAGAAGGATTAGAGCTTCTATATGAGCCAACAAACTCTTCATTTGGTGATGATCCAAGGTAAGTTGGATTTTAAATCTTTGGATTTTTTAAAGGATTTTGGTTCATATAGCTTATGAAATGTATGGGTTTAAAGATTTTAGGATCAATTTTATGAATATGTGTCTTGTGGGTTCTCAATTAGAATTCCTATTGAATGGAATTTTTGGCTTATGATAAAGGAAATCAAGGAAGGAAAGAGGAGTAAGGGGAGAGACATCTTTGAGAAAGTTTATGAGCAAGGAAATAGGGTGGGTTTCATGTTTATAATTGAATAATGAGCCATTAAAGTTTTTCCAAATTAAGAGAATAAAATGATTTCAATTATTTCATAAGTGGGCATATATTGCTTTTAAATGATTTAAAGAATTTGCTTATATATGTGTATATGCTTAATTGATTGGATTTGAATTGTTGTGAATGTGAAAAATGCATTGTGATGTATGATCATGTTATGCTATTGAAATGTGTCATGGCATTTTGTATAAAGAAAAAGAGGAAGAAGCATGAGAATATGAAAATGTATGGAAATGCATTGAGCATAAATTGATTGTGTTTGAGCGAGAGAGGAACCGTTTCGTAGTCACGTGTACGTCAACATAAAGCCTTCCCCCAGCTGTCCGCTTGTGGCCCACGAGATCCAAAAAGTGGACTCGTTTCGTTCACGGAGTAAACTTCGGTTTCTTTGTTTTGTTTCACAGAATCCTCGAGTCATTTGTTATGCATTATCTTTATGAATTGTCAAGTTGATGCATACATGATTTGTATTATTGTAAATTGGTTGAGAACTATGCTTTTACTTGAATTCAATAAGAATTTTCTATGACAAACAAATAATTTCAATTGTTTTGCTTGTTATTGATTATAAACTATTATCCACGAGCTTTTAAGCTCGCCCCCACTCTCCTTCCCTATTCAGGTGATGAGTAAGAGACCGAGTGAAAGAAAGTCAAGACATTACTCCGAATTTGCATGTTTTGCTTTGTTTTGGAGTAGTTTATGTAAAACAAGGCTTCAAATGTATTTCGAGAATTATTGGGTTTTGCATCTTTTGTTTTTGGAATTTTGATATTGATGATGTAATGTGGCTTGGAAATGCCATTCAAGTTTGTAAAACTCTTATGTCATGATTTAATGAAATATGGATTTGTGTATAGATTTGAAATGTGAATTTGGGTATGGATGAGGTGGAGTTGAAATATGAATTAATTATAGATGAGGTGGAGTTGGAATTAGGTGCACTTGAGGAAGTTACCAAATTGAGATGATAAATTTTGAATACGAATTATTGTTTCATATAAGTGCGATGTATTAGGGAAAAGATAGATAGAAATTGTGTTACGAATTTAAAAAAAAAACTACATTAATCTTGATAGAACTAGACAAATTTGTCTTTTGGAAAGTTGTAATTTATCCTCTTATCTTTCCAATGTTATAAAGTATGTAAATTTTGGGTATCAGGGTTGAGAGATATGAACATTATAAATGATGTTGCTATATAGAAGGTATGAACATGACAACTATGGTGAATGATGAGAGTTTGTGTTTGTGATGAGTCATTTCAGTTGCGAATTTGGAAGATTTATTCAATCATTTTGGTAATTGAATGTTTAAGAAGTGATATTATATTGGAAGAAGTGATTTTGGGAAGATTATGAGTGAATATGATGTTAGAATGGATGTAGGAAGCATTGGAGAGGCTTTTGAGGGCCTTGGGGAACCCCTATGTCCATTAGACGGACTTTAGGTCCATTAAACGAACCTTCCCCAGCCTTACCAATGTCTATTTAACGAACTTTAGGTCTGTTAAACGGACCTTTTTGGGTGAAAAATGGCTCCCAAGGTCCGTTTAACGGAAATTCATGTGATAGCTACAATAAATCACGATTTTGGCTATTTTAGAGGCAGAATCTCGCTTTGAGTACTCATAAAAGTTGTAGATTTCGAAATCCTCTTTCCAAAAATCTAAAAATGACATCAATCTAACATTTGTAGTAAACGTTATGGCAATTGCACCAAGACAGATACAAAATAATTAAGGACACAAACTTGATGGATTCTTTTGGCCATAACTTCATCATTCGACCTTCGAATGAAGTGATTCTTGAAGCAATAGATTCCTAAGACATTTTACTACCTTTCTATAAAAATTGGTGGCTTTTGGGTTTGTTATAAAAAATATTTATGGTGAGAAAATGAGAAAATTGATTAGAAGAGCATGAATTGGTTATTTACTAAACATACTTTGGTATTTTACTTATATCTCGAACGACAAAGCTCTGATTGAGATGATTCGCTGCTTCAAATTAAACTAGAGACTTAGAGCTACGATTATGTTTTGAAGAAGTCAATTTATGATTTTGGTGTTTGACTCGTGTGGGTACATCACTCTTGTGGGATATGGCTAACACGGGTTTATATTTTATGGTTCAAAAGTTGGGCCTCAGATCCCGGGACCCAACATGTATTGTATCAGAGAAAGAGTTGGGTTCCCAAAATGGTGCCCTACAAATTCATCCATAAAACAACCTAGAACCTATAGTTTTTATACGTCAAGAACAAAACAAAATAGTATCCAATTCATGTGTCATCAGCACACTTCATCATCTACATCATATACAATCCATCCCAATTCAATCACCATAATCATTACATTAAAACATGCCATAAAGATCAATATTTCACTTACTTGTCTAACTCAAATTCTAGCTCAAAGATTAAGCCAATTTAGCTCTCCACGCATGCAAGATCATCACCAATTTAAGCTAGAAATAGATTGGTTTTCGACTATGGTAAAAGACCATAATAAGAACAAAAAATTTATGGTTCTATGACTATCTTGTGAAGAGTAAAGGCATGGATTTGGTGTAACAATTTAGGAAGACTTAAACCAAAATACAGAGATGTGAGATTGGAGCAAGTTTCGGTGTTGAGAGTGAAAAAAGAAGAGAAATGAACTTAGTAGAAACTTTTCCAGTATTTGCTTAATTCAACTAGGTGCAAAGTGTCATTTTTTTAGATTAACATTTGTCCTTAGGCATGTACTCCATTTTTCAGGTGTATATGCTACCTTATGTCACTTAGTTACTTAGTCCATTTGTCACACAGCCATTGCTGCCATTGTCAATTAATTAGCTATGCCATTTGTCACTTAATTTTCCATGCCAAATGTTACTAATTCATAGGCTTAGTTATCCTAATTTTCCATATGTCAATTTATCTTACCACTTAGAATTTTCCTAGACCAAATTTACATTTTAATTCATCAATTTTTCAATTGTAACAATAAATTCCAAATTTACTAATTATAGTCCACCAAACCCAAATTCAAGACATAAACCTTTCACATGCATATATTATCTTTACAATGTGTACTAATTCATAATTCATGTGTGTATGCTAATGATATGCATGTGAATGAAATGCAATTCATGAATTCTTAGTGATATGGCCATGTGCAATATTCTAGGGTTCTAACTGTTAGTATGGAAAATAGGCTATTACACCTTCACTACGATAACAAGTGCTTTAGGAAACGACATGTTTGCAACAGTTTAAAAATTTATTGATAAAAATTAATATAAGGCAATAATTTTGAAAGTATTGCTTTCAATAATATTAAAAGGCAATGACAATATTAATTTATTGCTACTTAAAACAAAAGACAAAAAAATTAAAAATGTTACAATAAAGTCTTATTTATGCAACATCCTGAAATTGTTGTTATAGCTTTAGTCATCTATTTACTAAAGGTTATTTACTAATGTTACATATTTATTTATATAGATGCTCACTAATGTATATTTAACATATAAAATTTCTCTATTTAGTATTGAGTATTTAGAATATGTCTAAGAAAATTAAAATACCCATTAATTTTTATTTAATAAAATTAAATCAAATGATACAATTTCTCTAGAGTACACAAAAAGTATTGTAATATATACGCATAACCCTAAATCAGCCATTTATTTTTGAAAAATTTAAAATTGATTTATTGATAATAATAAAAGGGCATAACAAAAAGTTTGAAGAGAAATTAAGTGTCTCCTACATGATATAAGAACCAAAGAAGCACAGTGACGTTGTAAAGAACTAATAGTTACCCAAGGAAAACAAGGAACGATAATGTTCCAAAGGAGTGGAAAGATACGACATCTTTTTAGTAGAAGGGGTAAAAATCATCACAAATGGATGATCACATCTTCCTCGTTTGCCTAATTAGGGTGGGGCATTGAGAGAGGCTCCAAGGAGATGAAAATGTTTTCATCATTAACGATGAAGAAGATGACAACTGCCTAACAACTCGTGTCGAGGGCACTGTAAGATTTACCTAACTCTACACACTAAAATTTGTAATTGTGGTGAGTCGGGATTGTATCCACAGGAAATGTTTAATTAATTTTTGTAATGAAATTAATTTATGCAAGGAAATAAAAAGGGGGTTTGGGTTTTATGCAATTTAGGAAATAAAGTAAAAGTAAACTAGCAAAAAAATATAGAAAACAATCGAAAATGATTAAAGTGTCAAATATATGTAAAGTCCGGTTCTAGGATCAATCTTGACCTAAACACGATCAAACATATCCCATCATCCTAACGTCTTCACACCTCTCTTCGAACTATTGATCAGAGACTAATAATACGCTTTGCTAATCCCATTTTTTCCTTTGGTTGTGTTTAATTATGATACAATCGTTAGTTAAGCCTAGACACCTAATAACCTATGATATGATCTCTAGATTCAATTTGGAAGTTGCATTACGAAGTGAAAAATGATCAATATAGGCAATAAAATCACACGTTTGGGTTATCTAACCTAAGTTAGGTTGTTCCTAATGATTCAAGATCATTAAATTCTACTAAAAAACATTAAATGTAACAATTACAAATTAAATTCAATATTCTAGCAATAGGTTTGTAATAAAACAATCCAAATAATGTATTAAGATCATCTACACAAAAAACCTAATTCAATCAACAAAAAGAAACAATCCGAAAAGACAGTATCGACATTAACAAAATTAGATAGCTTAACTGTGACTCGACGTTGATTTCACCCTTAAACCGGCATCAAGTAGTTAGCTTTCCATCTCCTTTTTTAAGCTCTAAACATCAACCATTATTGCCTCTGTCAGTGTGAAAGGAAAAGAGAAAATGAAGAGAAAATTTAATCGTTGCTATCCTGAATTTCCCTTTTGTTCAGTCAATACATTACCTTTTATAGTTATAAACTAGGGTTAAATGGGATAGTTGTCCCTTCTCACATCATGAGAATGGACTCGCGGGTGTGACATTTGTGTGTCACTTGTCACAATTGTAACAATCCCTCTCACAACTGTGAGAGACCTACTGTGAGAGGTGTTGCATGGTTCAATCCTCTTCTTCTTTTTGCTCCATGAATCAATATAGTGTGGACATTGAGAAGATGACTTCAATGAATATGCTTTCAAGTCGCTTTAGCTCCTTCACTTCTGAAATGTGCCTAAAATCAAATATGAGCTAAAGTAGTATCTTAATCATTTCAAAGGAATTAATCACTAATTATAGTAAATCAAATGAATCAACATTTAAGCTTATATTAAGTTACCTTATAGTTAGCTTTTGAACGTCCTCGAGTAAATCATCAAAATTAAAATCATAAAACAAAACCTTTATTCATTTTCCATATTTCTTAAGAATAGATAACCATAAGTAAAGATGAATGACTTTCAAACCTAAAGCAATAACTTAACATTCTACTAAAATCAATCAACATTCATCACCCTTAGAAACTGAGTGATCTAGTGGTAGACTTGGACAAAAGATGTTTAAACAAGATATTTCCACAGGAACATGCAAACACCATTCATAATCTTAACAATCTATAACTTTGCATATCATTTCATTTCTACACCACTAAAAATCATATTTATAATAATAAATTAATGGATTTTTCTAGAGTTGTAATGTAGGCAATGTGAGATGATATGTATTTTAGGTCATGTATCATAAAAGTTATCAAGCTAATGAAGAAAAAGTAACACTCAATGAGATATCAAGTGCACAAGTTAACATTCATTTAAAACTGGGTACTGTCAGCTATGATGGATGCAACGGTTATATTTCACAACTCAATTCAGCTCTCACACCAAACCATTGTTAGGTTCTGATCATACATTCATACATAATATATGTCAAATATATGCAGCAAAAATAAAATGGAACCTTAAAAACCATATTAACTTATGCATATAGGTATAGAAAAAACAAAAACATGAAATGTAACATGTTTACATGCCTTTCTGATGATCTCCTTCGTTCTTTAATCTTCTCCATGTTGGGTTATCGTAAACCACAACAATTAACGTAGATCGTCTTTAATGAAAGTCCACACTAAGATAGAAGGATGAAACCTCACAAGGAGATGGCTAGAGTTCTTTCTTTGTGCTAGCAAAGACAAGAACTCTTGAGAGAGTTAGAGAGAAAAAGTGCGTGTGTAAGAAAAAGAACCTTTCTTTTTCTTTTTATGTGTCTTACATAAGATGCACAAAAATCATCCCAATTTTGTGCATCATTTAACCTTCCATAACCCCCATCACTAATAGAAAATTATGGGAAGTCGATGGTCATAAATAACACGCATTAATGGAAGTTATGAGAAGTTAATGACCATGAATAGCATTAATTAATAGAAGTTATAGGAAGTTAACGACCATAAATAGCATGCATTAATGGAAGCCAACAACATTTGTTTCTAATCCATTCCATGCAACATTTTCTACCACGATCACATTGTGATACAATCCCAAAACACTCTCTCATATCTTGAATCACCATTAAAGACCATTTTACTCATCCTTCGGATCTCCTATATGTGTGACCCATTGGGTTCTTGATTATGTTGGACACTTGAATTAACACTTAATTCAAGTAAGTCAAGAGCAGTATCTAGCAACACATCGTGACCTCCAATTGACTAAAAAATTAGCGATTTGACTAAGAACCCTTCCATAAGCAATGTTGTCATGCAATTTGTCCTTTCACCATCTATACCCCACTTGGTTCAGTGTATGGTTAAAGTGTCAACTCCCACTAGTCTGACTACGTCACATCTTGTCCAAGTGTTATTAGATCATGTCCTAAGGATCTCATTACTCTATGTATCATTGAAGACTCTCTTTATGACACGTATCTACTCTAGCCAGAAACTCCTAAGTAATGACCCAACAAGAGGCTATAGGTATCATCTCCTTTTATCAGGAGTGGTGAATCCTTTATTGGCTACTCAATTACCTCCAAATATCTCAAGTTGTACCTAGTTACCACCCTATGAGTAACCCCTAGAAGGCATCGATGAATTGAGTCAAAGCATAGGATCAATATCTGAGATATCCATGAGCATCTTAAGTCAAAGGATGTTTGCACCATTGCTATGATGAGACTATCATTCAAATTGGAATGAAATATCCATATGATGGTCTCATAGTAGGTTAATCCAATGCACTTATTACCCTTACTAAGCATCCACATGTTAACTCTAAACAACTCATGTCTACAGCTTATGAGATCTACTATTTGATCTCATCAAGGAGTATAACATGCATTAGTTTGTCCAGATTAATGATATCCCATCTCATTAATCCTATGACTAGGGAAAGTTTAGATACTAACATAAATACAAATGATAGGAGTCTCATTATCGTGATCTGATCATGATTTCCTCTATGGTATGTTTTGTGTCAAGGAATTTATTAAATCAATTTAAGATCAACATGAAATCCATAAATGTATGAATGTCGAAATAGTGAAAAATTCCTTTATTAATCATAAAATGATTTGTACAATAAGTGCTAAAGGTGACTGCCTTTAGAGAACTTCTCTAACAACCGCATGAACATAACACAAAGAGTGCTCCATCAACAACAACATCTACCTTATATACAATACAATCAAACCACCCATTCAATACAACTTTAGGAGGAAAGACTAATCATAAATAACTTTGCCAAACATATGCATTTCCTCCTTGATATTTTTATTCAAACATACCACCACACTTATACTGTTGTACATCCGCAATAACAATCAACAAATGCGTCACTAGCTTTAAGGCTTAGGTAGGACATTTGGTTAAGTTTAAAAGAAAAGGCTAATAAAGCTGAAAGGGGTTTAACAAAGGAAAATTCGTATAAATGGGTAGGTTATTTAGCTAATATAGCTTGTAAACAACAAAAAATGCCTAATCATTTTCATGAAAATGCATGTGATAAAAATGTGGTCTTGAATGGAAAAGTAAAGCAAAGTCAGGATGTACATTTCATGAAGGTTGCACATAATAAAAGACAGTGAGACTGATATGAGTGTGTCAGTCTAATACAACTTAAAATTTCACTAGCTTTTGCCTACTACTAGTCATCGCTCTTCTAAACATAATGTATGTTAACCAATCACAAGAGCAAAAGTACATGTTAAACTTGCCATTGATTTTTCTAGTCAATTCATACTCTAATTATGACTATATAATCTTAAAAGCAATAAAAAATAATAACATTTTTTATTTTGCTTGTTTGGCTTTGAAAACTGCTTAAAAATCCTCATAACCTACAGTTAAGCTTAAAACATACATAAAAACTAAGATTTCCATCCCTATATTTTAAACTTACATTGTCCCCAATGTACATCAAATGTAAGAAATGGAGCATTTCACGAGAATAGCAAATGTGAAAATGTAAATAAATAGAAACTAGCTTCCCTTAGATTGCCTATCAAGCAACGCCTTCGTTTATTATAATTGTTGGGACCCGATCTGGAGACCCGATCCCAACCAAAAAATGGGAGCGAACATGAGTGAATACAAAGTGAAACACAAAACAAAAGCAGAATCGCATGTGAAAATCAAAGGAGTCGAATCGAATACGAATTTAATCAAAAATTCGAATCGAACTTAAAAGCGGAAACAAATGGAAACGGATCCGACATCCGAAGCGTGAACATAGAAAACTTGTCGCGTTGGAAACCATAGACTTAACTTATCCGAAATCCGTGTAAATTTTTTTCTTTTTCTTATAACCATTCCTTTCATCTTTATTCAATCACATGCAAAGCAATACACTTTTTCAATTTGGAATTCATCAATTCCATAATCTCAATCAAAAACTCAAATCATAATATTCGTCTTATACAATTAT
>JANVCQ010000231.1:32841141-32851839 GCA_025531925.1 Erythroxylum plowmanianum
CAAATAACTTAAGAAGTACTAAATAGTAAGAAATCCAATATTAACTAGGAATCTAAACTAAATGCTCCTGCATCAATTATATTTCAAGAAGGATGAAATTTCAGGTCATTGTATGCTAAATATGAAAGTTATATGTTTTCCCTTATAGTTCCAGAAGTGAAATCAGAATATCACACAAAAACCTGCATCTTCAGTTAACAGCCACAGACTCTACATTTGGTATATAGGTTAACTGGAAGTAATTCTCAGCTTCTGCAGATTCTTCAATTTGTTAACTCCTGAATCTTAGTAGAGACTTTAGATTTTTCCATTCTCTACAAAATCTTGAAGCTCTTTGTTGGCACCACTTTGGTTGATAATAAAGCATACCGTCACTCCTTTTTTCCACAAATACTATTCATTAATCCATAAAAAACGAAAATGTATAACCATAACCTACCTCAATGACCTTGGGACTGATTACTAGAAGATTTGCCAAAATAATACACTGTCCTAACTCCCCCCATCAAGTTCAGTAGCATTTTAGGCAGAAGATTGGCACATGAAACTCCTATCAAAACAGCATTTTAATGACACTAATTGCACATGAAACTCCTATCGATATGTAATATCAAGACATGAACTGTTTCTTATCATAACAATATATCTACTAAGCTGAGCATTATGTTTCTACCTCTTGATGCATGGAGGCTTCTCTCCCCTAATTATAGCTTTCTAAAACTAACATGAACATGCCAAGAAACATTTTAAATCAGAGTAATGATAAATCTATAGGATCTCAAACCTGTGAATGCCAAACAAAGTCAAGGTCATCAGTCTTTGTTGGTTATTCCAACTTGGTCCGCAGAAGGAAAGATAAATTAAAAGAAAAAAAGAAAACAATTGACCTTGTGATGAGACATCTACGTTGTTTCACTGAACAAACAAGCGTCTTATATTATGCTTACATTTTTTATGCCACAGTTGGAAATTCTTGAAGTTGATTGACCTAAAGCTTGCCAATCAGTGAACTACATGTTAAACCAAAATGAAGCCTCCTTGACTGCCAATCTGCTTACATCAACCCACTTCAACATGAGTTACCTGGTAACTCATCTACATTTCTGCTCATCAAAACTTCTAATAATCAGGTATACCCACTTAGCTTCGTCAATTGTTGTGCCAAACCATCTGATTCTCCATTCATCTTTTTGATAGACTAAATCCCTATCTCAGTCGAAGGAAAAAGAGATTAAAAAGTAAAGCTGCCATAATTTCTGCCCAACAATTACAGAGGGAATCTACAAAATCATGTGCGGGAAAAGATACGGCCTTTATTCACAACTCCAGAAGGTGGAACCTAATGCAAAAATAAATGACGAAACAACTCAAAATAGAAACTCGTAAACACAAGTCGATCCCGGATACTTAATCCTATAGTCCAACAAAAATATATCATAAGAATGTAGCTTTCTTTACAATTGAATTTAATCAAAACCTTATCTCAACTAAGCCAAGAAGCACGTCTCGCAACAGTACCCAGGAAAGGAAACGACAATAAAATAGGAGAAATTTAACGGATCATGATAAAGACTAGAACTTTATACAACTACCAGCATTAAACAAGAGAAGAAAAGAAGTGGCATAAGTAAATTGGAAACTCACAGAAGGATTAGAAGGATCGGAGGGTCGAAGTTGGCTGAAGTTGTGGGGGTCGAATGAAGGCCAATCACCAATCATAGACCCCATGAAAATGTCAGGCTTCTGTGCCAAAATCTTGAGAAATAAACAGAAATCAGAAAGAAAGCGATGTTAGAGACAGAAGGAATCAGTGGTTACCGTTCCAATTTTGGAGCAACTATAGCTTCCACAGTTTTTGCATCATGGAAATTGGTATTCGAAGTTCATACAATACAATGGATGGCGAGAGAGAAACAAACACACTCATTCCAGTTGGGCTTTTGAAGCTGCCCCACCACTCGCCTTTGGTAATTTTCTACGCTCTACTGTAAGAGGTAATTTCACTGGTTTAGTAGCAATTCAAAAGCTTGTTCATGAGATGCTTACCTTTCTGGCGTCCATTTAAGTATTTATACAGGAATATCGGACTTCAGGACTTTTGGTAAGTTTTTAAATCCACGTTATATTAAATTTATTTACAGCTAACTAATTGTAAAGAATTAAATTTTTAGAGTAAAAAATATAGTCCTTCTTATACTTTAAAAAGCTTTTGAAAAATCTCTTAAACTTTAAAATTCTCTGAAAAATTCTTTTTAATTTTTTGTTTTAAATAAAAATATCATCTTTTAAAGTTCTATTAAAAAATAACAATGAAAGACACATGTGATAAATATTACACTTACACTAATCAAATATTATTTACACGACGATTCAACTTTGTTTTTAAAAATGAATCGAACTAATTAAATATAACTCAAACTAATAATTTATTACAATAATCTTAAGTTAGTAATTTAAGTCAAATTTAATTGGTTCAAATCATATTTAAAAGTTGAATTACATTACGATATTAGTGATATTTGATTAGCTTATGTCCGATATTCATATAACGTATCTATTGTCATTATTTTTTAATTAAAGTCCATCATAATAAGTTTTCTGGAAAACTAAAAAGTGAAAAAAGTTTTTTTCAAGAATTTTAAAGGTTAAAAGAGACCCAAAATTTTCATCAAAGTTTAACTTAGACCCCAAACATTTTTGAACATTGAAATAAAACTCTAATATTTGATAACATTTAGAAAGGCCCCCAAATTAACAAAAAATTAACCTCTATTAAAATTTTCTAACATGGAATTTTTCTTTTAGATTCACATAGACAATTAATCTGTCATGGCGTCCATATGAAAATTAGGAAAAAATCCCTAATTTCATTTACTAATCTATTATTGGGAATATCCTTAATTTCACTAACCATTTCACCCATAATTTCCCAAATTCTCATACATACTCATCTTTGTCATACTACACCTCTCTTAGCTTATTCTCTCTTTGATAATTTATCTCCTTTGTTAGGATTTACTTCTCTAGACCATTGTGTTTTGTGTCTTGCTTCCCCATGTGGCCTACTTTTCTGTATCACCTTGCTTCTCTGCATTGCCTTCCTTCTCTATATGGTCTTCCTTCTCTGCATCACCATGTTTCATATGTTTGGTTATATCTTATCTCTTGTTCTCTATCAGATGCGCAAATTTTTTGTATGTTTTCAATTTCTATATTTTTGTAAGTTTTCCTTGGTTCAATTTTTCTCGCCTTGCTTCTATGTCTGGTTACATAATATCATAGTTTTTTTTTTACATATTATCATTTACACACTTGTTCAATCGAGTTTTCAATCAATAGTGGGAAAATTGCAAGTTTTTAGTTATATTACTATATAGTGAAATTGTAGACAATTTATTTCATTACTACATACATAAATTTCAAACCTTATAAAGGAAAAGAGATCGGGATGATCAATATATGACAATATAGTAACTTAACGGTCTCTATATAAATACATTTCACTGCATAGCAAAACTTCATCCATCTTATTAGGAAACATTAATATAGTTTATGTGTAACATAGATGAGAAAGAGATACTGTTACAACTTATAAAACTATTAAAGCATATGTACCTTAATATAATGTTTAACTTTGATATATGTAAGATTAAGTTGTTGATAGTTAGTGAAGAAGGTGTTTAAAGTAATTTATGTAAAATTTTAGTTATCTAATTATTAGTCATGTAATATGTAATTATTTAATTTGCTGTTATTGCTTTATAATGCTCAATCTGCTTTGATTTATAGGTCCCAATTTCATGGGGAAAAAAATCTAATGTTCTTTCCCCTATGCGATGTGTTTTATTTATAACTAATTATGTTTGCATTCCTTGGATAGAGCATTTCTTGGCATGTAATGCAAACAAGTTATGTGATTAGTCATGTAATGATGACTAATGGAATGCAAACATGTTCTAATGTATAGAGTTTATTTAACTCTGCAATTTTGCAAATGGAATTTGAAGACTCTACCAGTTCTAGCTATAATATTGGGCCAAAAGTGTTTTGCTATTGTCGCTAAAAGTTTCTTTAAAAACTTCATGGAGCAATAATAATCTCAGGAGAAAATTTTGGGATGTCCTAATTACCCAGTTGGTAATTGTAAGTTTTTAAAATGGTATGAGAAGCAATTTCCTAATATAACTGTCTATATTATTCAAAAGTTAAGGAAAGAAATATTCATACTTAAGAAGGAGGTTCAATCAAGGAGAAGTTTATAATAAGCGGAGGCACTTAAAGTTGACTAAAGAGAAGAAAGAGTTGAGGTTGATGTTTTTAAACATAATTATGGGTGTTATTTTAATTTTGGTTTCACCAATCATTTTTTATAACATTGTAAAATGTGTTCAATTTAATCTTTATATGTATGGATGTAAATATATTAAATTTTAGATTTGACTTTATTGTTTATCTTTTACTTAGTTCAGTCTTTATATCTATTTGGACTAGTTTGAATTAAAGTAGTAATTAATAATCACTATCATAAAAATGAATTAAAGTATATATAAAAATACCATGTAACACAAAAGTATATTATCAAGAGTAATCCTGGAGGGAGAAAAAAATGGTAATAAGCTCATGACTCAAAACTCTTCCAATTTAGTACTAACATTGTAAAATCTAACTTTTCTACATTTAACATAGGCAAGAGCTTTCATATGAGCATTAACTAATTTGTTGGTATGACTCTAGAAAGCACTAGAAACTCAGCCATACTTGCACAGTTCAAGCTTAGAGCTTCACCTAATTAGCTATATATTCATATAACTAATTATAAGCATAATTACATTGTAAGCATGACTACAGCAATAATGGAGGAGTTCCCCTCTGGAGTCCTCATAATCTTTGGCTAAGCAAAAAAAAACCTATATTGTCATAGCATATATAGAATTATCATAATAGGATACTAACTAGTAACAAAAATGGTAATAAGCTCATGGCTCAAATTTAATACCAACTAGGAGATGAATTTTTTTGACCAAAATACACTTGTTAATTTGCAAGGTTTACAAAATAAGCGTAACATAACCTATAATCCATGGCTAAACATGTTTAACTATTTGTTAGGTCAATGTCTTGGCCACTACTCCCAATTGTTACTCTCCTTTTAGTTGTTGATGTTTGTAGTTATCTTGAAGACATGCTAAAACAATTTGAAAGATTTAAGATCTTCATGTCCAAAATTTTTCGTAGTCATTTTTATATGATTGGCAACCTTTGAATCAACCTATAAAACACATGTTAACCATTTGAATAGTGATAAAAATATAAGTAATTAAGTATATATGAAACTTACATTTATGCTTTGTTGATTAGATATACATTCTTGATTAATTGACATATTAATGTTAATATAAGTTTGTTGAAATAAAAATTTGTCTAATGATTAGTATATTTCATAAAACCATATTTCTTTAATAAATTGATGTTAATTCTTCTAAGTTTAATTGAGAATGTGTCTCTGTTAATATTGGTTTTCCTACATTCTGTAGAAGTTGTTGAGAACTACATAATAATATGCATAATATTATCGTTGAAGACTAAATAAAACAAATAATGTTAAACTACTTGTTACTTACGTTGATAGGTTGTTTATTTGGTGTTGTTATATTACACTTTCTGCTATTGTGCCCATAAGTTCCATACTTCCCACATTTCTACACTTAACCCTTTTATGATATGTTGTATGCACTTGGAACTTTCTTCATTTCATTCTTATCTCTCTTTCTTCCTTTTTTGGTCTTCCTAGCATTACCCTTTTAGTTGGTGGATGGATTTGCTCACAATCATTTTCTGGTCAGAAGTTTTTCCCTTTAGTAGGCTACAACACTTGATCATACACCTTTAGAAAGACGTTCTTCATATAACAAGCCTTTTTTTTTAAGTGATTGATTTCATTGATGTCACATTTACATGGATAACTATATAGGTCCTATATTTTACAACTACAACAATTGTCTCTTCCTATCTTGACAACATGCTTCTTGTCTTTTTTACCCGCCTTATAGGCTCCCTACCCATTCCATATATCATCCATTGATCGCCTCCTTATTTTTTCAATACTTTGACAATTGTAGGTGTTATATCAAACTTCCATTTGTATGTATATGCTCTCCTTTTAGCACGTCTATTCATAATCATTATCTTGATGGCCATCAATTAAAAGTTTCACTTATGTTATTATTGAAAATTAGGCACTTTGACTTGAACAATTGATATGACCTAGCCTAAGCCTCGTTTGGATATTCAAGCAACACATTAGTATATCAAAGTCTAATTTTGTCTAGTCTCTTAAGTTGTTCATTGAAATCCTTAACATATGTTGGCCAAATATGCCCAAAATTATCTCTTTAGGTCTTTTCCACTCTAATCATCATCATAACACCTAGTCCAAAGTCCCGTAATGAAGCGGGGTCTGGAGAGGTCTAATAATATGCAGCCTTACCCCTACATAGTAGAGAGGTTCTTTTCAGTAGACCCACATGCATATGTGACAAGAAAATAGTGATAAAATAATAATAAAATGAAACGAAATAAAATAAAAAATTTAAAAATTTTAAGGAAATAAAATTCCAATACATGTGTAAACACAAATTATAAATTCCAATACATTTGTAAGGAAATAAAATTCCAATACTCCTGATATGGGAAGTATGTTGAGTTAGCTTCTCGTCCTCTTCTCTCTTCCTTCTTCTCTTTTTCTATCTTTTGATAATTCTCTCTAGGGTTTCTTTGAAAATGCAAAATCTCCTTCTTTTTATTCTTGTTGTTTTGTTTATGTTCTTTTAAGTTTAGAGTTGAACTAGGGTTTTTCAAGGTCCGAAAGGTCCAAAAAAATTCCTCCAAATGTGAAGTTTAGAATTGGCTACGCATTTGCCCGATGTAGGCCACGATCGTGGCCTATATCTAAGTCTTTTGTCACGATTGACCACGATCGCGGGCTATTGTTTCAGCCCTAATGTCTTCCAAAACTCCTCTGTTCTTCGATATTGACCTTGAAACCCCAGTAAACACATCCAAGTACCTAAAAAACATAATATTTAAGTTCAAAAGCTTATACTAACCCATAAAACACTTCAAACATAAATAATTAACAAACTAACACAATTTGAACCTAAACACATACTAAATGATAGAATTAACAACTAAACACATATTAAACTATGCCCTAAAATATGATGCAATTTACACTTATCACATATTAGATATTATGGTGACTCCTTCTCTATAATCTAACTCCAAATAATCTCTTACCAATAATATGAACTAAATCTATGAATCAGTATTTTCCAAATAGCCCAAATTATATGATACATACCTCCATTCCCATCCCACCCATATTACACTAGTTAGTTACCCTTATAATTAAGTCATTAAGAAACATCCATCCATCATAAATATAGGCCTCAAATGTTTGCAACTAGCTTTTATTACTATGAAATAAACATATAACCTTTTAAACTGCAACAATATGGTATCTTGATTCCTTGAAAATTGCATTTCTATAGTTGAACTAAGATTGTTAAGTTTCAACTCAATGATATAACTTTGAAGCATGGAATATTCATGAGAATAGTTTATTCCTTCCTTAACTTCCTCTTAGTATCCTTACATAAACTTGAATTTATAAACGTATTCAACTTCTCCCTACATTCTTTAATTATTTTTCTATGGTTATGTTAGGCTTCTCTAAAACTTTATTTTTGAAGTGCTTACTTAAAAACTTGGTTAATATCATTCTAGGCTTGTTGGTTATGAGACATGTACTTAAAAACTTGGTTAATATCATTCTAGGCTTGTTGGTTATGAGATATGTATCCTTAGGTTTATATGTTCTGATTTACAACACTTGTACTTATTATCATATGCAGCATATAACTCACTGATAGGTGTAGATTTCATTTGTTGGATCGAAAAACAATAGCATACAAGATTTGGCTGAATAGTACATTTAAAAAAAATCAAAATCAAAATCAAAATGCAGCGAAAGCATAAAAACCAAATCAACATGTTTTCATCCATACATGATACAGTATAAGGAAAATAACTAACATAAGAACAAGATAGAAATTCTAGCGACACCTTATCTGTAGCTTTGACTCCTTGCTATGGTATCCTCTCCCTGTTATTATATCCTCTCCTTGCTATTGTATCCTTAACCAATCCGATCTATCACTTGTTCTTCTTGGACAACTTAGTTAGCAAGATCCTTTGGTGGAAAAGGAGAAGAAATATTGTAGAAGTTTACCTTAGTTGAAAGAACCAAAACTAAGAGACACTCTCTTTGCTAATTTCGGTTATGAAAGAAAGGAGAGTAGAATTACAACCAATGCACCACCTCTATCTTTTTCTCAAAATAAAAGAGAGAGAGAAATAAATGAGACCTTCTCATTTTTTTAATATGGTTAGGTGAAAAGATAAAAAACCAAAAACAAGACATTCATTTTCGGTTAACAAAATGAAAGAAGGGAGAGTGAACATCAAATGCATTACTTCCTTCTTTAATCAAAACAATGCTAAAAGGTTTACAAGTTTTTGTACATGCCAACATTAAATAACAACCATTAAACCATTTAATGATAAGATCATTAAACCATATAATGAAGACACCACTAAACCATTTAATGATGATAAAGCATGATAAAAACTCACCTTATATTTAGCAATTCAATGCTAAATGTGCAGCCATAGAATTTAGCTACATAAAATCGAAAACTACATCATGTAGTTTCAGTTTTTGCCCTTCTTTTTTGTCTTAACAAAATTTGTTTTAATTTAATTAATCTAATTAATTAAATCAAACCAAAATCCAGCCCAATATTAAATGTTCACTTTAGGCTTCTAATTAACACTTAATTAGAGTAAGCCCAACATTTACTCATAGGCTTAAAACCCAATTCAATTAACTCTTAATTAAATAGTTATGGTATTATTATTATTAATCTAATTCGGACCTTTCTTCTTTCTTATTTCTAGTAACCTCTATTTATTTTTCTTACTTTGCTTGATAACCTTTCCTAAAAGCCAAGTGGAGAATCTAATTGGACTTATATAATTTAAGCCCTAATAAACTCGAAATTAATTTGATCTTATTAGAATTAATTCCAACTTATTAACCAAGTATCATTCCACTAAAGACAATTAACTGAACTCTTGAATTTCTAAATATTATGAGAACATATGTTTCAAATTAGATGTCCAATTGCAAACTCTATTATGAACCATATTATAGTCATCCGCACAATCAAAGGTAAAATTACCGTTTTGCCCTTATGTTGATTTTTTCTTCTAGATCTCCTGTTTTACTCTATATGGTGATTAACACACAAGATCTAATCCTAGTGTTAAGACTTGATGGGTAGCTAGTCCATCATACTACTAGTGCTAGTTTAATCACCAATCTCTGTAAAACATCTAGAAGTGATGATATTACTATAAACTCTTTATTTGAGTGAATGTTTCCTGATACATGTTTCAATTAATAATTTCAACAAGCAGACATTGGATTGATACTCTGTAAAAATTCATTCCGATCATATAAAAAATTATAATGAAACACATATGAGTTCACCACTCATCAAGATTGTGGTCCATAAAAAACGAATGCTAAAGTGTATGTTTTAATATTAAAAAACGACCTACGTTATTCTTTAAAAATATACGTGAATCTAGATTCATTTAATAGTGCCATTATCAATAGTCAACTACTATCAAGATATGAAAGTCATCATTCCCTTGAAGTAAACTCCTTTACTTACATGGAGATAAATCGTAACACCACTGTATAAATCATAATTACGCGACCAACTTGATTATTCAACAGTGCATCAATTAATTTAGACTCTAATAATATACATGTTTCCTATACATCTCTATGCATATGTATATTACATACAAAAGCATTTTGGTACCTTATGACTAGTTATATTATGCTCATACAAATAAAACCAAACTCTTTTATTTTATTAATAATAAATATTTTCATTACAAAAATGTAACTGGATGAAAGTTGTGAGGAAACACATTTCTTCAACTTCAGAACAAATTTTGGAAAACCTCAAACTAGAACGACAATTTGACTTCTTCAAAACATTGGTTTCCCATTGTCTTAAGTTCCTAATGACACCAAATTCATTCAATTTGGTTTAGAATTCTAAGAGTTAAGGCCCAAACCTTTTCAGACTGTTATTAAACTAGAATAGTACACTATACCCAACTTCCATCTAGAAATTGTAAGTCTTAGGGACTGGATTAAAAATTCAATTTCTTCAGATAATTTGAAGCTCCATGTCTCTAGTTTATTTAGAAATAAAAATCATTTCATTCAGAGTTCTACAGATCAAGATACCATAAAAATACTAAAATATGTTCGGTAAAATATCCAATTCATACTCTTCCATCCGATACCCTTAATGTTGGATCCCGTTTTCGAAATCCAACTCTTAACAAAATACCATCATACTTGAGCGTGGTTCCTTGTAATTCTTCTTACTCTGATATCGAACATGTCAGGTCCCGTTTCCGGAATCCAAAACACAATCAAATTCATATATAATCACAATCCATAAACCATATGTCACAACCATGCACAAATATATATATCTCAAATCCATACATAACTTCATCATTCATATACCTCATATACATCATACTCAA
>JANVCQ010000231.1:32851939-32864116 GCA_025531925.1 Erythroxylum plowmanianum
GAGAAGAAAAGAAGAGTTGAAGAGAAAGAAAGGGAGAAGAGGAGAAGAAAAGAAGAGAAGTGAAAAGAAGATAGTATGGTTATAAATTTTTTAATTGTATATCTTCTTATAAATAATATTATCTTTTTAAAATTATGATTATTTGTTATCATCAAAAAGGGGGAGATTGTTAAGTCAAAATGACTTCACGTCTAAATAATTTTTATGAAAATCAAATAATAATAATATTAAAAAGTGACGAAGCTGAAGCTGAAGTGAGGAAGCTAAAGAAAACTAAGACGGAAGCTGAAGCAAACTAAGACGGAAGCTAAAACAAAAGTAAGACGAAAGCGGAAGCAAACTAAGACGGAAGCTGAAGCGAAAGTAAGACGAAAGCGGAAGCAGAAGCAAAAGTAAGACGAAAGAAACTAAGACGGAAGCAAAAATAAGACGAAAGTGGAAGAAAACTAAGACGGAAGCTGAAGCAAAAGTAAGACGGAAGCTGAAGCAAAAGTAAGACGGGAGCTGAAGCAAACTAAGACAGAAGCTAAAATGAAAGTAAGATGAAAGCGAAAGCAGAAGCAAAAGTAAGACGAAAGAAACTAAGACGGAAGCAAAAGTAAGATGGAAGCGATATAAGACGAAGAATCGATACTACGTCGGATAGTTAATCAGTTTGAGTTAGTTACAGAACTCAACTGAATAACTATTTCTTCAAAGATCAAGAAACAAGAAGAAAGAAGCAGTCATCAAGAAGCAATTGAAAATGAAGGTTATAAATATGAGTCGGAGTTGAAGAATAAAAAAGCTTAGAGAAAAAGGTAGTGAATTCAATTAGTGTTTTGAGATACTGATCTTAAGTTTTTTAAATACTATATTTGTGCGAAACACGAGATCTATCATTTCTGTAACAAAGCTCGTAATATCTTTCTATTAGAAAGAAGCCAAGCTAAGAGCCTGAAGAGGCTAAGTGAGAAAAAGAATACTTGGTGTAAGAGACCTGAAGAGGCTCTGTGAAAAAAATACTTGTACAATTTGAAAAGAATAGTGAAATCTCATAAAGGATTCTAAGGACTGGACGTAGCCCACGGTTTGGGGTGAACCAGGATAAAATCATTGTGTCAACTTCTGAACTCTGTATTTTTAATTTCTATTGTTTTATACAAGTATATAGAAGTTAAGTGCAATACATTGTGATTCTTACTCAATAAGTTTTTGAGAAAGCAAGTTTTCAAAGAATTTTAAAAAAGGGGATTGTATTCACGCAAAAGGATACACAATTCAACCCCCCCCCCTTCTTGTGCATTTTGTACATTGAATAGAAAGTCTATACTAACGCGTGATTTACTTCATAGTTATGGCTCAGAGGACTGTTAGATGTCATCGGAAGAGTTGTAATTTGTATTTTGTAGTTTTTTCTAGAACTTGTATAAAGTTTGTAAAATATAGTGTAAGCTTTTGTGAATGAATGCAATGAAAGGTTTTAAAATTTCATGAATTTTAATTAAGTTAGTTGATGCCATGTGTAAGATGGATTTGTTTTTGCTCTAACATACGATTATCATAGGATATGTACTTGAATGTCCTTGGATGTTCAGGTATATACTTTATGGTAGTGGGATGTTACATGCTGCATCTATAAACTGCCTTGTACTTTGACTCAACCCATTATAGAAGGTTTAGATTTCCATCCATAGGGGTAGTTCATGATGTGGGCATCATTTGAGCATCTCCTTAAATCTCTCTTATATGTCATATAAAGATTCATCTTTAGCTTGGGAGTATGAGGTGATGTCATTCATCAACTTCGCAATCTTAGCAGGTAGAAAGCACTTACAGTAAAAACTTTTCCCCCACTTGTTCCTATATAGTCAATGTCCCCGAAAATAATGCCATAAACTTGATTGATTAATTTTAGTTTGTCAATATTGAATTAAGTGCACGACATAGCTATAGCTAGCACAAGTAAATACGGGTTAATCCCACAAAAACATTGATTACTAGTAATTACCTTTCTCCTATTATCTAGCCTACAAATTGGATTTTGGGTTTTAATAAACAAAATAAAATTAAATAGTTAAACTAAAATAAGAAACAATAATAAACACAAAAATAAAGGAAATCTCTTAGAAAATTCAATATCAAATATTAGTATCTAGGTGATGAATCCCCCTAAAACCATTACATCAATTTTTTATTGACTACTGGACTATGGAAATTACTATCTTATGTTAATAACTCCATTAAGACTATTGATGTAAGGCCCCAAATTATACCCTAGTCGGAATGTTACATGTTCATGAAAGTACATTTATAATAGGTGTTAAAAATTATGAGATGACTGAAAATTACATATGACTTGAATTTTGGTTTAATGGATCATACCTAGTGATTTAGAATTAACTGATACCATTAGAAAATTGATGTATTAAAGTGTACATTTGGATAAGGAAAATTATCAAGTGGCAAGATAAGTTGGTACATAAAAACTGAAATGACTAAGCCTCTAAGTTAGTGACATTTGGCATATTTGATGCCTCAACATTTGGCAATATTAGTTAAGTGACAAGTGGCCTAATTAAATTGTGACATTTGGCAGCCTCATAGAAGAGGATCTATGCTAGCTAACAAGTCTCCTTAGGGCAAGATGAGTCATCTTACACATGGCATGACCTTTTACATTGGCTTGTTTCTGTTGTAACTCTTCCTTCTCCTTGCTCATTCACTACCGAAACTCTCACTCCCTCTCAGCTTCTGGAATTTTTCCTGATTTTCGATCATCTTCACTTGGAATCCTTATAAGTTACTGCATCAAGAAAGCTACTTTATACTACCTTCTTTGTTATTATCTATGTTGGTTGTATAAAGCGCTGGATTACTTGGTTATTTAAAGAAGGAATTTGAAGTTAATCATGCAAGGGAATTATAAACTTGATAGCATGTTATGTTATGAATTATGTGATGTTTGATATGGATAGAATATATATTGAATTGATGGTCAATTGAGGTCTGGAACATGATAGTTATTGTTAGCTTTTGCTTTGGATTTTTAGGCATGAAAGATCACGGATTGTGGGCTACCTTATGAATGATTTTTGAATTTTTTTGGACATGAATTTGATGAGGTATTAAAGCATGAATAAGGTAGAATTGAATTGAAATTGATGGGCTTTAGTGAAGGTGGTGGAAGTAAAGAAGTTAAGTTTTGAAAAGAAATTAGAGGTTGTCAGTGAGTGAACCTTCAGTTCACTCATCCCATGATCGTGGGATTTGTAAGGCTTATTCCCACGGTCGTGGGAAGTACTTAGGAAGTAGAAAATGTTGGTTTTAGACAATTGTTGGATTATATAGGGTTAAGGTACGTAATAATGGTTTAAATGGACTTAATCGAGCCTAAAAATGAACCTAGTTTGATATGGAAAAGTTTGATTAAAGGAAAAATAAGATTTGGATTTTTAATTGAAGTAAAAACATAAGAAAGGTGTTATTTGAAAACAAAGTATCTAATTTTGGAACTTATAAGTTGTTAAAGGAATGAAGTCTATTTATGAATGCTAATGTGATTTAAAGAATAAGAGTAATGTGTTAGTTATGAATATTTGTGAATTGGGAACTTATGTGAATGCATATAAAGTGTAATTACTTAATGCATTCATTGGTGCATTATTACAAATGCTTATATTTTTAAGGTATGATAAGTTTATTCAAGTGAGAATGAATGTGTTCAATTTGGGCATAAGGAAATGAATTCATACTTATGCATTATTTCACTGTCATGTGATTCTAATATTGTGAAAATTCTGGACCATCAATTGTCTGAGGATAAATGGGATTGTATTGGAAGTGCTTTATAATTATGTGAATATACATAATGTGTGATGACTTAATGCTTTTATTGATGCATTATTGCTCATTCTTGTATTTATAAGGTATGATAAGTTTGATCATATGTCAATGAATAAGTTCAATTAGAGCAAAATGAAATAAAGTCATATGTTACACACTACATTGTTTACTTGTGATTTTGAAATCTGAAATGGATTGTCTTAAAGTTGTTATGTCCTGGTCATGGGTAAATAGGCATATCTAGAAGGGTCTGCAGTTGCTTCTGTAACTAGACACTAAGGTGTCTTTTGTAACTAGACACTTTGGTGTCTTCTGTGTCAGACACTCTGAAGTCTTCTGATTTTAGGCACTTCTATATCTTTTATTTCAGATACCAAACATGGGTATCTTCTGTTCTGGTCCCATTACTCACTTCTGTAAAAAGGATTAGCAGGCTAACATGTTTTGTATTCTGATATATGTTCAGTTTTGATATAAATAAGTTTTGATCTTAAACAAGATATGCTCTGATTTGAAACAAAACATATTCCGATTTGATACAAGTCATATTTTGATCTGAAAGCATTATATCCTATTATAGTATTCAATTATGATATTTGTACATTCTGTTCTGAAATTTATGAGTTTTGTTTTGACGCAAGAATGTTCTGGATTGATGAATCAAATTTTGTTTTGAGACAACATGTTTGGACTACTCTATAATATGAACAATTAAAGATTGTTGTGATATGATTTTGAATCAGTATGTATGAATGTTAGATGACTGTTAGAAACAGCCGCCAAATTATATCTTGTTTAGTTATTTCCCCCACTAAGCTTTATGATTAGCATAGTGGCTTTGCCTCTGTGTAGGTTTTGATAAGAAGATTTAAGGCTGGGACAAAGACTACTGTAGTGGCCAAGAAGAATGTGCTTTATTTGGAAGTTATTTGTTTGAGTTTTTGAGTTTTTTTAGTTATATTAAATGTAATGAGACATGTTGTATTTTGATGTAAATGGTATGTAATAAATTTAAAACAGGTTGGCTTTTGAATTTATAGCATGTATTATGTTAAGCACAATACATATGATATGTTCTGCTTATAAAATAACATCTAATAATATGTAATGTATGTTGCTTGAGTTTTCTAGAAATGCATGTAAGGGATTGTTTGGTATGATTTGGATTATTTTGGTTATGTTTTATGTAGCATCTGCCTATCCTCCCAGGGGGTGTGTGTTGGTGTTACAACTAACAACTAATCCATGAGTTTATTAATCAAAATTATTCAAGTTAAAATTTCTACGATTGCATTATCAATTTATGAATGGCACTATTACTTTTGACCCTAATCTAGAGGATTTATATTGACCTATCTCTAGGTTTGCATTCAACTCCTTTCAATTATATTAGATCTATTCATACAAAATATTTCTTAATATCTATATTACGAAATCAAATTACACATTAATATTCCAAATCTATTAGAACATACATAAAACATATAATTGAATCATAATCAAAACAATTGAATTAAATAGAAGAAATAAGACAAATTGTTATTCCAATTAGGGTTCATCACACCTGGACATTAAAAACACGTTTAGTTACACATTATCAAAAATGAAATCAAAGATAAACAGGAATAAAATTGAATATAAAACAAAGGAATCATAATTCTAAATCTCCCTTGTTTTTCTATTAAATGTTCTTGCAAGTTTGATGTTTGATGTTGTAATCTATTGGATCTTTTGATGATTTCTTTACATTCTCCACCTTATTGGATCAATATTGTCCCTTTTGAATGTTCTTCACCTCTAGAATCTATTCAAAAATTCTTCCCTTTTTATTTCCTTTGTTCATGTCTTTTATGGCAAAATTTAGGATTTTTTAGACATACACGGCTTGATACATGGCTGCATATCAAACCCTGTAGCTCCAAAATACTTAAAATTGTGACTTTACATGTTTTAAGAGACTTACTAGCTGTTGTGTATCTCCTAATTGCTTTAAATGTTCATTTTATGTTATGATTTCATCTAAATTTCTCTCCTTTTGGTACATGAAGGTAATTATCACCTATAAATGCACTTGGACCGAATTAAGTACCAAATATACAAGAAAACTATAAAATATCAAGCAAAATATATCAAATATGGGTAGAAAAGCTTTTATAACTGAAAGAAAGTCAAATTCTTAACCAATCTTAAAAGAATAGAAAAAAAATTATTTCAAAACCTTAACCTCTATTTTCATCAATCAAAATTTATATAGGCGATGCTCAATGACAAGATCATATGGCTTTTATTTTGAACCTCAAAGGGAGTCTAATGATGGTGGTAGTGGTCAGCAACACTCACTAAAGGCGACTAATCGAAGATTTAAGTTTTTGTCTCATTTTTCTTCTCAATTTTATGATTATTTTAATGTTGTTATAAGGTAAAATGGGTATGGTTATGAGGAGCTAGAAGACAGGATTTGATTGGTATATATGATTAGTCAGTTAAAGATACTAGTGGTAAGGAATAGAGAAAGTTTATGGTTTCCTAAATACTAAGCTTAATCGGGTGAAAATGAAAAATAGCAAAGAAGACTATCGTATAGAGAATCTATCCTATTAATTGAAAATATCCGGAGAAAGTAAGTCTTTGGTGCAACAAAACTCTTCCCTATATTGGAAGAGTTCAACTTATAAACTTTGTACTTAAATTCCTTACATGTGTATTACAACTTGCATATTTATCTTCCAAAAAGCTTGATCAAATCAATATAAAGGATACTCATATCCTTTATATAGTTTGGTGAGGCCAAAAGGAATTCAATGGCCAAGGTTAAGTGAAGTGATATCTGTCTTCCAAAATAAGAGGGTGGCTTGGGTATTTGTCCTATTATAAAGACTTCATGAATAAGAGATTATGGAGACTACTAAAAGATTTTTAAAAAAAGCTTTTTGGGTTAAGTAAGTACATGTACAAATTCTGACGAGAAAAAATTTATGGAGTTTGAAACCTAAAACTAATACCTTATAGGCAATGTTATACATCCTAACAGTGAGGAACTAGGTCAAACTTCATTTCAAATGCAAACTTAATGATGGACTTGTTACTAGTTTTTTATTTGACAATTGGAACAACATTGAGCTCCTAACTTTCAATAATGGACTCTACAATCTCAAAAACATTATACATGAACAAGATATTGTTAAAGAAGCCTTTGTTGGAATTATTCAACAACTAATCCCATCAACTTTATCTAGCCTCTCAAATCTTGCTCCAGGATATTCTTTATACTCTTAGTAGAGCTGACATCGTACACTGGTTGAATAATTCTTCTGATGTGTTCTCTAATAAGACATGCAAACAACTTTTGAAAGCAAACTGCGTAGCTCAATTTGGTGTGATTTAAACAATCAAGTCCTAAAGATGTCATTCATCTTGTCGTTATCTGACAAAGAGAAGATGTTTACTCTGGATAGAATATATAGCTCACAAAACAATACCAATTGTTGTCCTCTTTGTAGATATTGCCCTGAATCAATTACTCACTTGTCCTTCTAATGTTGCTTATCATCTTGCCATTGGCTGAAATTACAATCTAAATTGTTAGAGTAAGGATCTGCCCAATATCATACCTCAGATGAGCAATAGTAGGGAAAGAAGTAAAGAGGATAACCTGATAATTAAAATAGCTTTTAGATGCATGGTCTATACAACATAGAAGGAAAGAAATTCTACGATTTTTCAGACACTAGCTATCCTTCATCTTAGTCACTCACATAGTTAAAAGGTAGAACAAAAGAACTCATCTTCATTCATCAGTCACAACTCAAATGCAAGTATTACTAGCAATTAGACTTATGATTACAAATCTTGAGTCGGGTATAGTAGGAATATTTCAGCTAGAACTTACTATAACCTTACGATCCCTCGAGCTTTGACAGAGGAAGTTTAGTTAACTTATAAAGCTTCAAGTTTTTGCATTGTAATTTGTAAAGTTATTGGATTGCTACCTTGTATCTTTGTTGGGAATATTAGTTAATACAATTTCTATTTTCTCCAAAAAATTGTTATGCCATTTTTTTGTTTAAAGCATATAAGTTGCCCACTAAAATCCAATACTCAAATTTTCTTCAAACCAAAATAAAGTCAAATTCTCTACTCATAAAATTTAACCAACAATATTAAATACAAATTCAGAAAAAAAAACATATTTGATATTACACTTGATGTTATTATATTTTTTTAATTATCAAAATAGTTTTTTAGCTATTTAGTATTCAATCTTATGAAATTATTGATACAATTATGAACATTAAGATAAATAAAATTATATAGCAAAAACATAATTATACATTAATAGTACTACTGTGGATTAACTACCAGTAGAAACTTATAACAAAACATTATCTCACAATAATAATAATTTATGAAATTAGATTTAGACTACAAGAACCTACTGAGATCGCAGTCAAACATTAAAATCTCAATGCTACTAACTAACTGAAATATGGTAATAATATAAAGTGAAGATCCTCAGCAGAGATGACTTGATTTCTTCTGGACTTTGTACTTTGAATACAAAACGAGAACTGGTGGCGTAAGTGTTGAGAAGAAGTCCAACTTGACCCAATACGAGTCCCTCACAAGCTATGAACTAGAAATTTGAGTGTGGCATAAGCTTCTCGATCGGCCTTATTACTCTAATCAATATATGAAATACGGTGTTCTAAGATGAATAAAATATAAAAGTTCTAATATCGTTCTGTGAAAAAAATAAAAGAAGAGCTTTTAGGTTGCAAGGAAGGTTAAAAGCCGAGAAAACATTGAAGCGTATATCTTTGATTCAAGTGTATAATAATTGAAGCAATGACTGTGTGCATCTTAAAGTTTACCAACAGACCTTGAATTTGTGATGTTTTCAAAGAGGAACGGGCTGTAAAACAAAGCCTGTTCTTTTTTATTTAAGGTTGAATATTTGCGGTCAAACTCACTGTTCGTAAATTTGAAACCATCATGACTTGACCAGAGTTATTTTGCATCTGAACTTTGCTCTCCGCCTTAACTTTCTCATGTTTTGAGGCTTGGCAATACTAAATTACATTTCTACAATATAAAGGCCATTTGATGTGCTTGAAAATAGTATCCTAACAAGACATTTTGTTAGTAAATGCAGCTCTTGGATGTTGGTAAAACTTTGGCCATCGAAAGACGACACCCTATATTCAAAATTTGGCTGCAAGTGGTTCCAAGCCAGAAACCTTGAAACCTATGTCCGCTCTAAACAAGTTTCCTTGACCTTATGTTGATCTTGGAATGGAAGAGCATAACAAAAACTCCACATGTTAAACAAGGCAATAATCATTCATCAAAAGTGTAGCAAATAATCCAATCAATATGGTTAACTGGTTTGCCATAACAGATTGAGCTTATGAAATATAGGAAGGTTGCAATTCTCAACCTGGTCACGTGCAAGAATTCCAACTTATGACCAAATGAATGTTGAAAAGAGATGAGATTCAACTGAAACTGGAACTAGAACATTAAACAAGCGGTCCAATTAGTCATCTTGGTGGCTTCAACGGTTCTCAGCTGATTTTGGAATATGGTCTTAGGAATCAGCCACAGCCACCCACATGCATTTGAAAAGTTAACTATGATTCCTCAACTAAGGTTCTTTTGTATACCTTTAGGCTTTAGCTTTAGGCAATCCGAAGAAGTAAGTGTTCGGAATCTTCCAACCGTAGCCAATACAATAGTTAGGCGTCAATGCAGTAAAAAGTCATTAATAAGAACATGAATATTCAAACAACTTTATGAGGAAAAGGTGTTGACTCATTTATAACGTTTTGAATTTCAAGTTATTGGACAAATTGAATTTGGCATTTTGCAAATTCCTAGTGGAGCCAACTCGGCTTACGCTTGTCGTTGATAGTGATCCTATAATCCAGCTCAGTAGATACTAGGCGAATTTTAAGAAATATATATTTTCATAACCTTAAAACAAAGTACTAAAATATTTAAAAGTAGCATGAACTGTAGAATTTTTCATCAAACAAAAATCTTTTATTTATTTAACATATTTTTCAAGATATAAAGTATAAAAATATGCAAATAAATTTTTTTAAGCAATTATAATGATCTCTTATTGATTTGAGATGTTCGGAAAATAAATTTTTTATATTACTAAATAATTTAAATTAAAATTTATCATCCTATGAATAAAAGGTTAGCTGAAATCCTATCATCCACCCTTGGTATCTTTGTTGGTTAATAATAAAATGTGTGACCTGGAATCAAATCTGCAAATACCTTCTTTCACATCATCTCAAAAAAAACATCAAAAAACAAAAAAAAAGTGTAAATTTCATAGGTCCAGTTCCAATGAGACGTGGCAGTATTAGTATTGGTCCCCTCCCGTGTGCACCTACGTCAACCCCTCCTTCTACCTGGCATTTTGCATTTAAGAGTACTACCAAACATGAACTCTTTCACTTAAACCATTGCCCATTTGTCTTTTTTCTCTTTTGTGGATGAACCACCGTCACGGATTTCTGTTTTATATAAAGTTTCGTCGTATCAATGTCCTGGGTCGATGAAACAAATTTAATTAATATAAATTGATAACTTAGCAAAATATTGTCTTTCCCTTATTTTATCTATACTAGTTAGTCCACCTATGCAAATGCTAGTTTTATATTATACACCAGAACCCTTTATATGCAAATGCAGGAAAAAAATAACAAAAATGCCTTAAATTTGAAAAGTTAATATCAACTCTTAATTTAACTGATTAATAATAATTAGTATTTCTTGCCCTATTAATAATTAAGTATTCGCATTGCCCCATCGGCCAATATTTATTCCTATGAAAAAAAGGTTGCCAATAATTTCACAGGTCCACAAAAGAAAAGTAGCAAAATGTTGGACCTGAGTAGCTAAACTTGAAGCAATCGATGGAACAGAACAACTAACTAATTAAGACAGCACCTTATCCATTGGAGTATCAAGTATTAGTTGAGTAAAGGAGTGAAGGCAGAATCGTCTGTTAGGTCACATGACAGCCCACGCCGAGCACTCTTTTCACACAGAAACGCGTATATCTACGTAATTGTCTACAAATTATGTAGCAAATATGCTTAGGTATCAAACCTTGACATAACCCTTAAACCACCGAGGGAATCATATATCATCATCAAGGATCGATGTGCTCAAGACGGTGCAAACTGAAATATGTGATGCACGTGATCTACTAACTTAGCTCTACCTAGCCATGCTTATTGCTTTATAGTCATCCCATGTTGCAATATACCCCAACCAAAATGCTTGACACGCTAATTTAGATATTCCAACTTCAGAATTAGTTACCCGACTAATTTGCATAATTTGGTGTCATATAAAAGTAGTAACCTCACTTACAGAAACGTATGAATGAAGAAATTAAAGTTTCTAGCCATTTAGTAATTAAGGTACTATATTAACTAAATGTATTAGTTGGTATTTTGGGGGTTTTACTTATACAATGTGTATAATACATTGAATACTTAAAAAAGTTTTAACAAAATTTCATTGATTAGTCATGAATTCTTTTAAATAGTAGCCTGCTATCATTATTTCGTGATTTTCATTAATTTTTGCAAAATAGTGCTATAGAGAGAAGATAATCAAGCATTATAACACGTATGAGTCTACAATTCTAAACTTTGTCATGGTAATGATAATTAAGTTACATGAACTAAAGTGATTTTAATTTTTTAAAAATCATTAAATCTATTTTTCTTCTACCATATACTCATGAAGAGATCATGTTTTGATTCCCTAACACGTCTTCCATCTTTTCAACATAGAATCTCGCAGTACTGTTGGCTATCTCTAGTGCCCTTAATTGGTAATAGATTCACAAATAAAATATTTTAAGGTTGTGCATGTTTCATTTTAGGAAAACCTTGGTATTTTGTTTTCTTTATTTAATGCATCTTGTTCAAAGAATAATTAAATTAATAGCCTGAAACACGTATTTCTGTGCCTTCAAATTATATTTCAATTTTAATCTTTCTTTGGGAACTGCATGTTCAATTAATCCAGATACAATCAGCTATTATGCTCTTTTAGAATATATTTTATCAGCATAATTTAGGGATCTTGATGATCAATAAAACGGAGAGCAATTTGATGTACAAAAATGTTTGAGACAATTTGTTTTCTTTCTTTTACGTTTTAACGCCGCTATTAATTTAGAGATACGAGCAAGGGATAAAAACATAAAATTAATACTCCCTCCTATTCAAAATAAGTGTCATTTTAGAGGGATTTTAATTATTCAAAATAAGTGTCGTTCACAATTTTTCATGCATGTTTATAATTTTATTTCCAAAA
>JANVCQ010000231.1:32885608-32897877 GCA_025531925.1 Erythroxylum plowmanianum
TTTTGGTTTTTAAAAGTTGTGATTTTGTACTGATGTTTTATCATTATGATGCCATGTGGAGTACAGTAGTGATTGTTTGTAGTTCACCCTTATCGTAGGATATATATCGGAATGACCTACGGGCACCCCGGTGTATACCCTGCTGTAAGGGGGCGCTACATTAATAAAGTAAAGTTGGTAGATGAATGGTTATGCTCATGACTTTCCAAGTAGTAAATTGCAAATTTTAAGTTTTTCATAGGGGTCAAATTGGGTTTTTGACTTCAGTAGAAAATCTGTATTAATCTAGGTTGAATTAGACATAATTGTCTTCTTAAAATTCTAGTTTATCTTCCTGGCTTTCCATTGATATAAAGTATGAAATTTTTAGACAATGGAGTTGAGAGATATGATTATTAGGAATTGTGATGCTGTTTAAGATGAACATTCGGGACAGCTATATTTTTTTGAAATTTTGACCTTTAGAGAGGCAAATTTTGTTTTGAGATCTTCATCAAAGTTGTAGATCTAGAAGTTTTCTTCAAAACGGTCTTTGAATGACCTTAATCCGATATTTGTAGTGAAAGTTATACCATTTTTACCAAACATGTCTAAAGAAAAGGAGGAGGAGGAGGCAAGTCATGATCATGATGCTTCGCGATTGCGACTCTGCCGAAGGATCGCGACTTTGTGACCGCACACACAGGTCACGATTGTGACCCATGGTTCCTTCCCCCCCTCTAACCTGAATATATTCCACTCTTTTGTTCATAACTTTGTCGTATGACCTCCAAATAATCTGATTTTTGAAGCATTGGATTTATAACACTTTTCTCTATCTCTCTACAAAAAATTATAGCTTTTGGAATTGATTTAAAAAAGATCAATTGAATCAAATTGAAGGTATCTATTGGAAGAGCATGAACTAGACATTTTACTGAACATGCTTTAGTATTTTGATGATATCTTGATTTATGGAGCTCCAAATGAGATGATTATTCTTTTTGAATAAACTAAAGACATAGAACTACAAATCCTCTGAAGACATTGAATTTTAATTCGGACTCTAAGACTTTTAATTTATGGATAGAAGTTGAGTATGGTGTATTGTTTCAATTTAACAATAGTCCGAAAATGTGTGGGCTATAACTTTTACATTTTTGCACCAAATTTTTGAACCGAATGGAATGATTTTGATGTTTTTGGAAACTTAGGACAATGGGAAACAAATATTCTGAAGAATTCAAACTAAAATTCCAGTTGGAAGCTTCCCAAAATTTGTTCAAAAATAGGAGAAACGAGTTTGTTTTTGATGATTGCCTTATGTGGGCACGCCACTCATGTGGGATGATGGCTAATGAGGGTTTATTAAAACAATCCTACAAGGTAATACGTATGATTTTCAAAGCAAGAGTTGGGCTCCAAAAACGGGGACTCAACAATTGTGGTATTAGAGCCCAGAATTAGGATCTTACATGGGTATTTTGGAAATATGTATCAAGTTACGTGCATTTTGACATATCTTAGCATGCAGCAGCAACTGATCCTTAGTCTAAGATGCATGTGTATGAGTTACACGCATGTGTAATTGTTAAGAGTTTGACCTGATGGAATTAGTGAAAAAATGATGCTTTTCCATGATATAAGAAAATGGAAGTTTGTGGATAGTTAGAAATAAGAAATATTATGTAGTCTAATATGATTGACATAGATTCAGTATTTATGATTATGTTAGTGAATATGGTGACAAAATTTTGTTGTGGATATGTACTTGAATTGATATGTATGTGAATATATTATCATGGATTGTTTGAGGAAAATAGAGAGACAAATAGAAATGATGAGATTAAAGTGTACAAGTAGAATGTAATGAAAACAAAAATTGTTATGATCTTAAGAAGATGAAATTGGAACCAAAGGGGTTGTGTGATTATTTTGACAAGAGTTATGATCTACCATAAGAATGTGTTAGTGGAATTGAGATCAGAATTTTATGATGATTATAAATCTATAATTTTGAATCAATGGCGAATATACGTATGTAATATGTAATGAAGGATAATTGGAAGATGAGATGAATGATAGCGACATATGTATAAGTTCAAAAGGTTAAGTTGAAATGTTATTGTGAGTACCTATCTGATAATGGGATCATCATCACAAGTGAGAATATTGAGCACATATGTAATATATGTGTGGAGATGATATAGGAATTAATCTATGACTTAGTGGATATTTGTTAGTCAAAGCTCCCATAGTTTAAAGTCTAAGAGGAACTAGAGAAACACATGAAAGTGCTTATAATGATCAATCGGGGATAGATTGAGATTTTTGATGATGTTACAATGAGTAATGAATTCGAAGATAAGGAGAAGAATATCGTCTAGGATCAATGGAGATCAAAGTATCAATTGTGTAAGATATAAATTTGTGAATTGTTGGAGATAAATATGTGGACAAAAGGGTATGACTTTGATGATACACACCAAAGCATATGCGACAGTAATTATGTTTACTACTTCATTGAGTTTTGGTAATTAAAATGTTATGACCTTGTAAGAACGATAAAAATGGGTCTTCTCAAGGTATTAAGGATGGTTGATAATATGATGATGATAACAGTTGATTGACAAACATTACATGAACATTATAGAGGATAGTCGCAAGAAATCTTCTTTCGGATAAGAATTCCATTGAATTGGTTTAAGCAGATTCAACTGTTTTTATTGAATGAAAGAACAAATAGGAAATGAATACGTAATGATTCAAAAGTAAATATTGGAGTTATGTCTCTAGTGGAGACTCAAGCAAAAGAGGTAGAATGTAATACTAAGAATGTATGTATTTTTATTTGATGTAAAGTATCCAACTATATGAGTGGATTTCTGAATTTGAGGAGATATAAATTACTAATATAAGGAGTATATAGGTCCACGTTATATTTTGTGTAAGTATATTCAGGAGATACAAATAAGATCTGATGAATGTGTTACCAATACAGGAAATTAAGATTGAAAATAAATTGAAATGGGTGAAGAAATTAGTATGAATGAGCAGACAGTAAAATAATTCAGTGTGAAATAAGAGGAAATCGAATGAATTGAGAAAAGCATTTGAGGAAGGAAGTCATTTAGGAAATTGAAAATAACATGAGAAATGAGGAATCAGTTATTTAAGGAATTATGAGAACTAATTAAGAGCATATGGAGCTTTGGAAACATTTGTTCAAGTTAACAAATGCCCCATCAGTACTGTGGTATTAGAGATTAAAGTGATCCAAAAAAAATTGATGATATATTAAGGGTATTAGAAAAGTTGAGAAGAATAGTTTGACTACTAAAGGAAAAACATGTAAATCATGAGAAATGAAAGTAAAGAGAATTTTAAAGGAATTATAACACTTATATTAATTATATCATCTGGATTTGGAGATTTTATCGTATACAATGATGTGGTATAAGAGATTTGGATAAAATCCAATGCAGTATAATAAAGTGATTTCATATGTATAGAGATAACTAAAGTCCTATAAGTTGATTATGCGATCCACGATTTAGAACAGCTATAGTAGTGATTGTTTTGAAAGTTTGGAGATAGTATATGTTTAAGAACATCTTGGATATATATAAATATATAGATCATTACAGTTGAGGTAATTATTGAGTTGAGATAATTGAACACGAGATTGAGACAATGGATAGAAGCACTGAAAGATTATAATGGTACAAATGAGTACTTTCCAGTAAAGTTAGTATCGTATATGATACATTAAGCAGAAATTCCAATAGCAATGAAGCATGAATTTAGATATTAAGGTTATTAGATCTAATGCAAAAAGAAGCATAGAATGTGGAGTTAAATTTTGCGCAAATGAAAGTAATATTTGCTAAGGAATTGAAGACCAATTTCACAAGAAAGGATTTACCAAGCCCGAATTGAGGATCCTGAAATTGTAAATCTTACTAAGAAATCGAAAGTGAATACGAATTTTAAGTTCGAATAAGAAAAATGATACTTTGTGATTGAAATAAGAAGTAGGTGCACTGATAAAGATGATTGAGCAAAGAGATTATTAGATAAACATAAATAACAACCCATGATATACATTCTAGTAGGAATACGTTGAAATATCATTTAGCGGCTAAGAATGTAGAATCAAGTGACCAAATGTTTGAATTGCTGACAGTCTTAACTGTCAGAGATATGATTAAGGCTTGTAGTTTGGAGTCCATAGGAACATAAGATCAATGTATTGTTCCATTTGACTTTAAGCATCACAATCATTATCATGGTGATTTTATTGGAATATTGTATGAAGAGTTAGATGACAAAAAAAGAGTTGTTCACCTCTTTATTTGGATAAATAGGGCAAAAGATGGTCGAAAACTAGAATTGATTGGGGATGTTACTGATAAGTGAAATTGATTTATATTAGGAACTAAGTGATGCAAGAAAAAAATGAATGAAATTACTGGATCAACACCAAATACAGTGAGATAGACATAAAAGTTAACTGTACTGACACTATAGAGATTTAAACTATGAAAAAAACGATAAATTGTATCTAAGAGTATCACATTCTAAAGTGTTCTTAGATTGAGTGCAAGATGTGCTGAGGTTAGGGAAAGAAGCAACTAAGCTTGGATTGTATTGGCCTATATAAAGTTATTAAGAACCAGACCATTGACTTATCAGTTAGTATTACTAACAAGGATGTCTCTTATTCATAATGTGTCATATGCAAGTATGCTAAGAAATATCGATATGATCTAATATCGGTGTTATTGACGCAGAAAGCGGAAAATTGTGAGTAATCTGAAATATATCAATGAAACAGTTAAGATAGTGTGATATCCGAATAAGTCATGGAAAGATTGATCGAATATGTTAACTAGGGCCATTTGAAAGAAATTATTCGAGTGAAGAAATCACTTGAAAGACTAAGGAAAACATAAGATAGCATTACCTTCATTTATTTGATCAGTCAGGTAAGAATTTCGAGGATGAAATTCTTTTAAGAGGGAGAGAAATGTTGGACCCCGAATTTTTTTCTTGATGAATAAGCATGAGTTAAATAATTTTGAGGTTTTGATTGATTTAATTTTTGGGAGTTATTATTATGTCAATGTTAGTAAGATTATATGACATAGGTTAATTGAATTAAAGTGTTAAGGTAGTAAGATTGCATGAAGGGCATTTTTGGAAGACCACTTAAGGTTAAAAGAACCTAAGCTTATAAGGAAGGGAAAATTGGACATTTCTCAATCATTAATGGCATAATTGGAAGAAAAGGTGTTGCCTTGCTTTTAAATGAAGAAGAAAAAATGAAAATTAGAAGAGAGAAGAGGGAGAGAGTGTCGTTGGAGAGAAAAGAAAGGAGAGAAAGAAAGCTAAGCTAGGTTTTGATTTTTCTTAGTCTTAAAGAGTAATTTAGAAGTTGTTCAAGAAAGGAAAAAGGAAGAGGAGAATTAGAGCTTCCATTAGAGCCAACAATCTCACTATTTGGTGAAGATTCAAGATAAGTTTGATTTTAATCTTTTGGATTTTTGAAAGGGTTTTGGTTTATAAAGCTTAAGAAATGTATGTATTTAAGAATTCTAGGATCAACTTTAGTGAATATGTCTTGTGGGTTCTCCAATGTCTTGTGGGAATTTTGTCTTTGATAAAAAGAAATCAAAGGAGGCAAGAAGAGCAAAAGTAGAGGCATTTTTTAGCAAAGTTTCAAGCAAAGAAATCAAGGTACGTTACGGTTTTATAATTAAGTAATAAGCCATTTATGTTTTTTTTTAACTGATGGAAATAAATGATTTCAACTATTTCATGAATGTACTTTATGACTCTTTGAATGCTTTGTGAATGTGTTATGTGTTTGGTATGAGCATATTGTGTTGATGAATTATGAAACAAAACCTTTGCAGATTAAAACCCCATCTTGATCACCTAAAACCCAACCTTCTCTATTTACTGAAAAAGGTAAAGCTCCTTAATAAGAGTTCATTGCAACTCTTACATCAATATCGAGTTTAGAAGAATCTGAAAAACAATCATCTGAAGAATATGAAATTTTTGAACAATCCTCAGAAGGCTTGGAGTAATTCACAGATTTATCTAAATTAGCTCAGATTATGATGACTATGCTTGAAACATCTCAATCAACCGAAGTCGAACCAGATATCAGGGAAACTATATCTACAGGGAAACTATATCTACAAGGGCTAAACCATTGAAACCCTTACCACCACCAATATAAGTACCCCCAGCCAAACCTACTTTAAAATAACTTTTGATGATCTTCACTTAAAAAATATAGTCTATGTGAATTGGAGCTTGGATTGTTTCAGAAATGATTCGATCTAATAATCTCTTATGAAATATCATCTAAATTTGCCTCTCAAATTACCGATACTTTACAAGAATAGTATCAAAGTTTAGATAATTACTGCAGGTCCAGTATATTCAAATAACATATGCAAGAATTCTTCTTGGAGTCATCCACAAATGCAACTCCATGTCATGTTTAAGATTCTTTTCTCTTCACGGAGTTCAAATTTTATCAAATTGACTTGAAAGCCATAGTCATCCAGCTACTACATTAAACTTTTAAGACTTGATAGTCGTTCTTCATAAAGGCTTTTCTTTTTGAAAATTCGCTGTACCAATAGCTGCCAAGAGCTAGCGCCAGCTAAAACCTGTTCCTTATTTAATTTCATAAATCATCGCCTTAGATAACCTTGAAAATTAGATTTCTCCAAATAATGAAAAATGACAAGAGATAATTAATAGACACTTACGGTCAAGCTACAAAATGTTTTAAGCCATAAATTTAAGTTGGACTGAAACTTTACAATTCCAGCATTAAATCCTGGAGCCATTTCTTCGCTCTGTTTCGTAGAAAATTGCTTAAACACAATCGCTTTTGGTGATGAATTAAATGTCTACGTAGACATCTGCAAGACTCAGCAAATTAGGACCTCAAGAATCCCCAAATGATCTTCATCTAAATGAGCTATACATCAAAGACCAAAACGAAATTATTGTGCAATTATTCCAAGAAAATTTGGGAAACCAAACGCAATAACTGCTACACATAAGTTCCCCTGCGTGAAAATGACTTAAAATATGAATTTACATATGGACTATGCAGTTAAAGGATATTTCATCTATACTGCAGTTTCAAATCCGTATGGACGTCCTGGCGATTTCTAATGCATCTTCAACTGAAGATGCTTTCTGCAGCTTAGATTTATCAACCATAGGTTGGCTCCTTGCAAGTTGAGGGAGCAACTGAAATTCCTGAGATGTCATGGCCCAAAATGTTATGAAGCAAATCAAGATTTTTTCTGGGATCAGTCTCATACTGACAAAAAAAAAAAAAAAAACAGCTAAATTGTCAATAGATCCAAATTGGTACCTCAGAACTTCCACTTTCAACAAGGACTCCTTTTAGTTTACCTGTGGCAGTAAGTCTTCATTAGATAAAGCTTTAGTGAACAACTATATTAATGTCATAAATGTAAGGCTTGGCTTGGCTCGTGAAGCATATTATGTTACCAGAATCAATCCAGAACGTGGCGATTTTAGGATCAAAATTTCCAATTTCAATAGTCTCTCCAACTGGCCAACAAAGGCAAATAAGTTAGATAAGAGTCAAAACCCAAAAGCCTCTAAAATTGCATGATTTTGTCATGGAATAGTCATTTAGAAAATGTAAGAATATGTACTATTCAGAAAATGTAAGACTAGGTACCATTGTCTCCAAAAAACTGCCACCATACTTTTCTAGGGCTTCCTTCATACTCAAAAACTCTCGAGTAGAAATAAGGGAGATAGTCATATCTGGACAACAGATAGTTACATAATCAACAACAAAGCCATATTAACATGACCTACAAGTATCATTAGGGGCCAGAACAAGTCATGAGCACAGAATGGGTGGCAACTTACGTGCTAGTTTGAGCACTAAGTAGTGCGTTAACACAATGCTGTGCTGATCGTCGGGCATGGTCTACATGTTCAACTCGTGCCATGCGATTGTATAACTGTTTCATGTAAAACATAAACACATACAGTTTGAGAGCAGATTAAAGCTGATTGCTGCTTTTCTTACCTTTAAGGGAAATGCTGCCACATCTCCAATTGCAAAGATTCCAGGTACACTAGTCCTAAATAGACCATCAACCTGAGATATAAAGTTTCAAATGAACAGTTGCTGTATGTGGTTTTGTAAGAATGTAAAACATATGAAGGTAAATTAGGAACCACTTCTGATCACTATGAACTGAGGCCATGCTATAACTCACAGCATGTTTCCCTGATTCTATGTTATTTCTATGTTGAAACTTAAAACGACCACCTTTGCATCATATGAGATGAATGCATGAATTTCAAGTACAACATATAACAGCTTGTTCATACAGAAACCAAATTACCAGTCCATTTAAAATGGTTACAAGATGATTTGGAGAAATTCCTATGCAATTGCATTTAAGAAAGACAATGAATGATATTTACCACATCATAGGCTTTTGGGAATAGATAATCTAAACATGCAACAAAAGAATAACATCCAATCTTCACGTGTTCAACACAAGTAAAAATGTTCACAAGGTTTCTAGGTCAAGAATTGTAGGCAAGAAAACCAGTGGACATATCCTTACATGAATTCCACCAACATTGTTGTTTAATCCAACCCTTTCAAATGGGCTGACTGTTGGCTTTGCCCCAATACCAATTATTGCCTGCACAATGAGTAAAAGGAATAAGAAATCATTTCCTACTTGATCTCTTAGACTGAACAAAAGAGATAGAGGGCATCCCATCGATAAGGAATATGCCCTCTAGAGAACTATGCCAAAATATGAAAAGGTACAGGAATTATTAATTCATCAGCAAATAAAGCTCGAAACTTACAGTATCTGCTTCTATAGTGGAACCATCCTGAAGTTTAATAGCAGCAAGATGGCCATTGGAGCCAGCTGCTAAGTTTTGTATAGAGGCACCCTGGACAAAGATAAGATATCAAAAGCCCTGATTACAAAGATAAGATATTAATTTTAAAATCAAACAGAGCTGCTCTTTTCCTGGTTCAATGGAAAGCATAAAAGGCTTCACCAAGATTTCCACAGTGGATGATGCTTTGAACAGTAAGAGGTGCTTACATGAGACATCCAAACAGAGTATATGATACCTTCAAAAATTTGACACCATTCTCTTGGTATAATGCTTCATATCTCTGGGCTAGTGAAGGAGTGAACAACCTTTGCAAAAGATGATTCTCTGGAAAAATTATCTGTTCCAGATAAGGTGCGTAATCAGATAAATTGTGAAAAATCAGTAAGTATCCGACATTGAAATGTATGAATCTGCATCAAAATTCCAGAAAGTAAACTTTCATGTCCAGAATGGAGCCAGTTATACATAGTAAGCAAGCTTAGCGGGGGAAAACAGCTGAAAAATAAAGTTATTTGGATAGACAAAGTCTTATGCTCTGCAACTGCCAACAAAAAAATGTTGTTGAACCAGAAATGAAAGGCATCAAGAATAACAACAATTCATACTGTTGTGTCAAGTTTCCAACCGACACATGCTGCAGCAACTTCCATGCCGATATAACCACCACCAACGACAACCACCTTTTGTGCCTTCTCCTGTAAGAATTTAGGAAAATTATTGTCACTCATAAGAATTAAGCAATTGCTTGCAATACTCTTGATATTAAGTAATCTGTGAAAGATGCATGCATTTCCCCTGATAGGCTGAAAATTATAGTTTCTTTAGAATGCTGCAACTCAATTAAGTAAAAGCTAAACATCTCACTATCTTGCATAATTTTTGCAAATATCATTCAAATTTCTCAAGTGTTCACCATGAAAACAAATTTATGGGTAAAAGAGCAAAAATAAGGACATTATAAGCTTTGAGAATAAAGGGGAAGAGAATGTTAAAAAGCAAATTTACCAATGACAATATAAGTGAGTCAGCATCTGCCACATCCCTGATGTAGTGTACACCAGGTAAGTTTCCCCCAACTTTTTCTGGAAGTCTGAAATGAAGATTATTGAGAAATCAAGATATATTTGCCATATTTTACATGTAATCAAGAAATATTTCACGAGAAAAGGTTTGTGCAGTAGTGTTATGTGTCTGCCTCGGTGATTGATAAGTAGAGCTAATTGTGAGTCTTTACCTTGATGCAGTACATCCTGTAGCAATAATAAGGGTTCCATACTTAAGAAGCTTGCCAGAGTTTGTTGCAAGTGTTTTTCTTTTGATATCAATACCGGTTACTGGATCTTCATACAACATCTAAACAAGAAAACCACGAAGAAAAAAGAAAGAATGTATTATGTATGACACAGCAGCCACTAAGACAATAAGATGCTGCAGTGACACAAGCTAATAACAATTCATTGTATGTCGGCATTTCAAACCGATATGGGAGCTTGCTAATCATATTTCACAAAAAAACAAAATTATGTCTTATATGTCAAAGATAGACATAGAAACAAACCCCAAAAGGGACTAGAGAAGTTAGCTTGAATTCAACCAGTATTTATGTATATCGCACTGAAATGGTAAACAAAGTGGTACCTCTATTCCTTTCTCTTTATACCATTCAGGAGTTTGCCTTTCCCCTCCAGATCCAACACAAGTATGAAAACCCTGTACGTAGTCAAAGAACCAACCTACATCAAGAAGTAGATCGCCAATGCAAAAAATAACTCAAAAATGGAAAACTCCAGAAGAAACAAAATTTTATCAGACAATGTAAGCTCATTAAGACTATATACCCCTTTAATAGAATAAGCAAACAAGTATTCTTAAGCATCAATGATGATTATCATATACCATTTATAAAGTATGAATAAAATGCTTACAGGTAAGCGAGCAGGCTTCTTATCAAGTGGAAACAAGTAACCTTTAGTTAAAGCTGGTCGCTCGTAAGGGGCATAAGGCTGAAACCATTAACATCAGCACCATGATTTTTTAAATATCAGCGTATGTGTGTCTCTATATATGTGTACATATTTAAAAGTAACAGCTTTTAAGTAACTGAAAATAGGTAAACTTGGACGCAACAAGATATGAAAACCTCTTTAGAAACGACACAGAGCCTGCCGTCAGCCATTCCGTGTTCGACGAAATTCCGCGCTGCATAACCCGCCGCATTTCCGCCACCAACGATTACGAACCTACTTGCTCACATTCAGAAAAGAAAATTAATAGAGCAGATGAAATGAGAAAACCAAAAAGATAGTTAAAAGAAGAAGTAGAGGCGAAACTTACTCGCGATTATCGTTGGAGAAGTCAGCAGCAACGACATAGTTACGGCGGAGGGAACCGAAAAGGGAAGAAGAAGACAAGCGGAAGCTCCGATGAAGCGAAGATCCCGACCAATGCTTTAAAGTAAGGGGATTGGAAATAGTGGCCATTAACCTGCGATTCACTGTATGAATGAAAAGAAAACAGAATTAAAGAAAAGAAGTATCGAAGACTAACTGTATGAAGTATTTACTCTTATAGACCTGGCAACATTCTTTGGGTTTGATGAACAAAATAATATGAAAGGGGTAAAGACTTGACTCTATACGAGGTCGAAAGGTCGTTACGTTTTTATGCAGTTGGCTTATAGGAAGGAAGATGGCTTTTGTGTTTTTTATTTTTTTTTTGGGATGAATGGTAAAAAATATATTCATTAGAAACGAATATATACATCGTCACAGGGTCATGCGTCAGTCAAAATATAAATACTGAAAATGTGCAAAATATAAAAGAGGCATGATACTTAAGCTATGTTTGGTTTGAGAGTTAGTAATGGGATGGGATAAAACGTAACACACTTTCATCATTTATTTGAAGGTTTTATAATGGAATGGAATGTAATGTGATGGAAGCGGAGGGTTTTATTTACGTTCCATTCCATCTTAAACAGTGAAAATAAGAAATTTCCGATTCGGGAATTTATGATGAAATGTAAAATAATAAATACATATTACCTAATATACCCTCAATAATTCTTCTTAATATCAACTCTGACCAAATCATAATATTAATATATTAAATAGAATAAAGTAATATTTAATATAATAACTTTTATTAAATAATTAATATTAATATTTTTATATTATTAATAATAAATTATATATTTAATAATAAAATATAAAATGTTATATTTAAATTTATTTATTTATTTTATTTATATAGAAATATCTAAAAACAATTAAATAATAATTTTTATATATTTTCTATTTTTCATTAATAAAAAATATATTAAAAATTATTCTTGTTTG
>JANVCQ010000231.1:32913891-32929755 GCA_025531925.1 Erythroxylum plowmanianum
CACCTCTTTCATCTTAAATCCTCTCTTTTGCTAGTCTATCTCTTCTAGCTTATTTCCTCAATATTTCCACTTTATTCCTGCTTCTATTTCAACTCAACTCACTACAACAAATCCGAATCCATTATTACTCATAAACATCAAAAACAGAACATTAATATACAAATATTCATCCTAGCTTTTGCACTTTTGCATTTTTCTACATTTTCCATTTACTACACATTCTTCATTTTCTTCTCAACTTTCAGTTTAATCATTCATTACTCATATCCAAACATCATCATACAGCTATTTCTTATCTTTAAACTCCTTAGAGTTCATTTCTTAAAACATTCAAAATATTCACATATAATAGTGAAGACATCAACAGAAATAGAGAATACATCAACTTTTCTCCATAATTTTCTGCACTAATTTATGCATGGTTTCACTAATCTTTCAACTCAAAAGTCATTTATATACTAACTTATAACATAATAACCATTAAATATGCAGAATAACACATACAGCATACCCAAAATCCATACTTATGTTTCAACAAAATACTCATCCTCACTGTATAAACACTTACTATTAACTAACGTGATGTATGATTTATTTTACATATCATGTAAACCCACTTGGTACTTACTTGTTTAAACTCCAACCCTTCAAAATCACTTGGGCCTAAGCTTTCCAATATCACATGATCATCCACAGGCCAAGTTGGTATGGTTAGATATTTCGGTAACATTGAAGAAGAAGAAAAAATGAGATATAAAGTGAAAAGTGAGAGTAAGACTTGTGTTATGAGGGTGAGAGATTTCTGAAAGAAATGAAACTTCTAGAAGATGAAGAAAGTCCTGGAGAAGATATTTTAAGACAAGAACAATATCTTGGTATTTCAAATTAAAAGAATTATGGCTTAAGACTTGGGCAATTGTCCAATTTCTAAAGCTTTAACTAGTGTCTCATTTAACTAGTTCATTCTTCTCCAAATTTTACTCCAATTGTCCCTAAATTTTTAATATCATTTTTTCAAAAATTCTAAAGTCATCTCCAAAATTCTTCAATATTTTTTGACTCTTATTTCTACTACCATCCATCAATTAACTCGCCATATGTAATTTTTCCTAGACCAATAATGCCCATAATTTTAGGAAATTCTCCTAAAATTCACCAAAAATTCTAAATCACTAAATAATCTCTCCCTAAATTCGTTTTCAACATATAAAAATCACATTTCTCAATAATATCACATCACTATTCAATTATACCTGAAAATTGTCAATGAATACATATACAGTCATTTTATGTGTGCAAAAATCATGAACGGAAGATTAATGGGTTAGTGATTAAGTAGATGAAACAAACAATGCTCATCGTTCATTGTCACCATGTCCTTTGAGCCTATTCTTGGTAGAACACAATGGAGAAGCAGTGAATGTAGAAGCCTAGCCTTTGGAACTAGGGTTGAAGCCTTCTTGACTCCTGGATCACTACTTCCATATAGTTGTCGATATACGTGTGCTTTATCTACGCGAAATTGAGTAATCCATTTTGTATCGTTAAAAATCTTTGCTCTAATACATGGACACCCAATGGCCTTCTCGATAGAATCTGGTGAGACTATAACCGACAACCCATATACCATTGATATTAAGGTGTTATCCAGCACCTTTGCATTCTTTCGGAATTCATATATCTCATTCAAATAGACCTTTTCATGAATGTTTAAGAAATTTTTCCAGCCAACTGCTTCAATTTTTGGTTCAATGTCCATCTGATTTTTCTTCAAAGAGGTGAAATCAACGTATCTCCCATAGATAAGAGATTGCTCCATTTTTTATATGTAACAAATAAAAACTAAAACACACAAATGTATTTTGCTTAACGTAGTGAGGTTAGTATCTAAAAATAAGAATATGAAATGAAAAGAACTTGAAGTTTGGAACAGAGTAGTGAATCGTCTTTGTTGAGAGCACTAAACCAGATTGTTTCAAAGTTTTTCAAGAAAATTCTAGAGTAGAAGGTATTTTAGAATCTTGAGAAGATTTCCTTCTTATGTATTCTCTTGAAAAGTTACTATTCATAACTTACCGATACTATTTACTTGAAAACTTACAACTTTTATCTTCTTCTTGCACGAATCCTTTGGGTCATGACGTGCCAGAGGAATGGTCATTCAGCATTACCATATTCAAGTTTCATCTGATTTCCTTGAATCTATCTTCACACAAAGGTTTAGTGAAGATATCCACCCATTGTTGATTCATCTCAACAAATTATAGACTAATGATTCCTCTTTGTACATAGTCTCGTATAAAATGATGTCTAATTTTAATATGTTTTACCCTTGAGTGTTGTATTAGGTTCTTTGATAAATTGATAGCAATTGTGTTGTCACAGAAAATTAGAATTTGATCTTCTTATATAGAATAATCTTTTAACTAATACTTAATCCATAACATCTGTGAACAACAACTTGCCGCTGACATGTATTTAGCTTCTGTAGTAGATAGAGCAATTAAACTTTGCCTTTTGCTTGACTAAGAAATTAGATTATGACCAAGAAAGTGACAACCTCTACTTGTACTCTTTCTATCCATCCTATCTCCAGCATAATTAGCAACACAGTAGCCACATTAAACAAAGATCAGTAGAACTTGCCAAGTATTTCAATATTCTTTTGATAGCAATATAATGAGATTCTCTAGGATCTACTTAAAATCTTGCACACAAACAAACACTAAACAATATATCAGGTCTACTTACAATTAGGTAAAGCAAAAAATCAATAATTTCTCTAAAAGGGGTTAGATCAACCTTTTTACCTGCATCCTCCTTAGATAAAAGGATTGCTTAATTTGTAAACCAAGAAAGAATTTCAATTTACCCATCATACTCATTTCAAATTCACTTTTCATAAGATTTCAAAACTATAACATAACTTCTTAGAAATTGCACCAAAAATAATATAATATCATCTACATATATTTGTACCACTATGAAATCATTTTAATACATTTTATAAACAAAGTCTTATATACTTGTCCTCTAATAAAGTCATTTCTAATCAAAAATGAACTTAGACAATCATACCAAGCATGAGGTGCTTGTTTGAATTCATGCAAAGCTTTATGAAGTCTGTAGACATAGTCTAGTTTATCAGTATCTTCCAAACTAGGAGCTTGCTTTACATAAACTTCTTCATTTATAAAATCATTCAAAAAGGCACTTTTCACATCCTTCTGAAATAATTATATATCATGGCAAACAGCATATGCAAGCAAAATCCTAATAGCTTCTAGTCTAGATAGAGGAGCATAGGTTTCATTATAGTCTATTCCTTCTTGTTGATTATAGCCTTGAGCTACTAATCTAGCTTTGTTACGGTTTACTCTTCCTGATTCATCTAGTTTATTTTTGAATACCCATCTGGTTCCTATGATAGACTTATTGGGTGGTCTAGGAACTAAAGACCAAACTTTGTTCCTTATAAATTGATTTAACTCCTCTTGCATGGCTAAAATCCAAGCTTCATTTTGAAGAGCTTCATCAATTTTCTTAGGTTCTAATTCAAAAAAAAAGCTATATTTGCCTCCCTTCTAAATTTAGACCTTGTTCTCACTCCTTCTGATGTTTCTCCTATAATCAGGTTTTCTAGGTGAGAAGATTTGTACTTCCAATGTTTTCTAAGACGAAAGTTGTTAGAATATCTTCTAACTTATCAGGTAGATCATCTGGTAGTAACATGTCTAGGTTATTAACTAAAGGAGCATATAGAGTTTCATCATCAGAATCGTCTCTTCTATCTAGATGAGAATCATCATTAAATTTAACGTGCATAAATTCTCCAACAAATTTAGAAACATGATTATAAACTCTATAAGCTTTAAAAGTAATCGAATATCCTAGAAAAATTCCTGAATTGATCTTAGAATCAAATTTATCCAATTTTTCTTTTGTATTCAATATAATGCATTTGCAACCAAAAGGATGGAAGTAAGAGATATATGGTTTCTTCCTTTCTATAACTCATATGGAGTTTTATTTAAAATGGGTCACAAAAATACTCAATTTTGAATCTAACAAGCTATATTTACAGCTTCTTCCCAAAAACACTTAGGAAGATTCATTTCACATTGCATAGTCCTTACCATTTCCTGAATCATATTGTTCTTTCTTTTTACAACTCCATTCTGTTGTGGAGTTTTAGGAGTAGAGAAATTATGAAAAATTCCATTCTCTTTACAAAACATTCTGAATTTTTCATTTTCAAATTCTCTATCATGATCACTCCTAACTCCAGCAATAGAAATTCCTTTTTCATTTTATAACTTTTTGGATAAAACTTTAAAGCACTTAAGAGATTCATTTTTCTGTGATAAAAATAATATCCAACAAAATCTAGTGATGTCATCAATAATTACGAGACCATACTTCTTTCCACCAAGACTTAGTGTTCTGGTTAGACTAAATAAATCTATAGGTAACAACTCTAGAGGTCTAGATGAAGTTACAACAATTTTTAAGGAAAAAGAAGTTTTAAATTGTTTTCCTTTCTGACAACTCTCTCAAAATAAATCTTTGTTAAAACTTATTTTTGGTAATCGTCTTACCAAATCATGTCTAACTAACTTAGAAATATGTTTAAAACTAACATGACCTAACTTTTTATGCCAAATTAGTTTTTCCTCATCTGTTGATATAAAACATTAAATATTTTGACTTTTCAAATCATCTAAGTTAATTTTATAGAGATTACTTCCTCTCTTGGCAGAAAAGAATATGGAACTATCCTTATTTTTTACTACACAAGAATTTTGATTAAAGGATAATTCAAAACTAGAATCACGTAATTGACTTACACTAATTAGATTATGCTTTAAGCCTTCACCTAGCAGAACATTATCAATAGAAACAAATGAATCTTTACCTATTTTGCTAATTCCAACTATTTTGCACTGCTGGTTGTCTCCAAAAGTTATTGATCCTCCTTGCTTATTTTAGAGGTCTAGGAACATAGACCTTCTTCCTGTCATATGTCGCGAGTATTCACTGTCTAAGTACCATTAGTGCTGGTTGCTTTTTCAAAGAAAGGAGATTTGTAGTATATATTATATCTTTCTTAGGTACCCATATTTTCTTGGGTCCTTTAGGGTTAGACTTACAATTATTCATTAAGTAATAAGAATATTGTTTCCTTTTCTTTCTGTTAGGAACAAAACTCTTATTATGATGAACATTACTATCATTAAGCCCTAAATCACTCTTATCATTTGGATGTTTACATTTTCCAATCATATCATTCATCCTTTTTGTACTTTCAGTAAATGTTGATAAATTTGCTAAGAGACTGTTAATCCTTTGTTTTAGTTGATTAATTTCCACATATCTATCTACAGTTACTTTCTTTCTTATATATCATCTACTTGTTTCTTAAGGCAAATGTTTTCTTTTTCTAACACTTTTGTGTTCTTTAAACTTTCAAAAAATTTCTTTTTCAATATCCTATATTGTTTTAATATAGCATGTGAATCTTCTAACAATTCTAAATAAGCATCCTGAAGTTCATTAAAGTTAGAAGTTTCCTCATTGTCGCATTCCTTTTTAGCTACTAAGCATATATTTGCTAATCTGAAGCTTCTGGGTCGGAGTCCAATTCAGACGAATCCAAATATTCCCAAGTTGCCATCATGCTCTTTTTGTTTTCTTTACTTTTCTTATATTTTCTTTTGAGCAACAGACATTCAGACTTCTAATGTCCTAGTTTATTGCACTCATAGCAGACGATAGAACTTTTCTCATTCTTTGAATCCTATTTGCTATTCTTCTTAAAAGAAAAGTCTTTATTTCCCTTTGCTTTCCTTTTCCACATCCCCCTAATTTTTCTTAAATGAAGGATAGTTCATCATCATCTTCACTTGAATCTTGATTAGATTCACTAGAATCATCATTGTTGATTTCTTCAATCTTTAATGCTTTTGAAGATGTACTTCTATTTTTCTAATTTTTTTGATCAGCCTTTAATGCAATAGATTTATCTCTTCTTAGTTTATCTTCTACATCAAGCTCTACTTCATGTATTTTCAGTGAACCAAGCAATTCATCTAGCTTCAGCTTACTTAAGCCCTTAGCTTCTTGTATTGCTGTTACTTTGGGTTTCCATCTTTCTGAAAGACTTCTAAGAATCTTTCTGACATGATCTTAACTATCGTAGATTCTCCTAAGAGATTTAATTCCATTAACAATTGTTTGGAATCGTCCAAACATCTGATCAATAGTCTCCTCATCTTTCATCTTGGACAGCTCATACTGATGAACAAGAATACTGATCTTGGACTCTTTCACCTGATTTGTGCCTTCATGTGTAACGGCTAATATGTCCCACATTTCCTTTGCAGATTCACATCCATAAACTTTATCATCACTTCTACTCAGGGTACAACTTAAAAAGAACTTGGCCTTTGAGTTCAACTAAAATCGAACTTTATGATCGGCTGATCATTTGTCATGAAAGATGCTATTGCCTTCGTCATTTGTTAGTGTATATGAACCATTCTCAATGATATCCCAAAGATCAATATGAGTGGATTCTATAAAAAGCCACATCCTATCCTTCCAATAATGATAATCTTCACCATTGAATGCACGAGGTCTTGTAACCGAGGCACCTTTAGCTATAAAAACATGTGATTCAGCCATAGATCTTTGTCCTCACTTTGTAACAGTGTTTCTTGGAAACCTTGCTCTAATACCAACTGAAGTAAATCACTTGTTAAGAAAGGGGGTTGAATTGTGTAAAATTTTCAAAGATATTAATCTTTAAGAATTTCTTAAATTTCTTTACAAAATTCATATGATCACAAAAACACTTTACTAAAGTTGATGAGTAATACAATAGTAAGAATTATTATCTACTCTTCTATCAACAAGAAAATTAAAAGATAAGGGTTAGAGAATAGACGTCGCAATTTTATACTGATTCACCCTTAACCTTGGGCTATGTCTAGTCCTCAGAGTTTGCCTGAGATTTCACTATACTCTTCAACTTTACAAGTATTCTTTCTACACTTGCAGAGCCTCTTCAAGTCTCTCTCACAAAGTATTCTTTATTTGCTTTCTTAGCCTCTAGCCTTTCTTTCTTTCTCTAGGAAAGATATTTTTGAGCTTTACATTACAAATGTATTTGCTCTCTTTCTTTCACACTTTGAATACACCGTTTCTCTAAGTATTGTACCATCAGATTTTCTCTCTTATAAAAACCCTATTTAGTTTATGACTAGAACTAGTATTTATAACCTAAGTCTTCAACAGTCTTCTTAAGAAACTGCTTCTTAAATCTTCTAGAAACCGTTATTAGTTGAGTCCTGTAACTAACTCCAACTAACTAACTAACTGACATTCTAGAGTAGCTTCCTTTTGTATCGTCTAGTATTATACTTCTTCTGGTGTCGTTTCGTCTGGTATCGTGCTTCTTCTGTTATCACGCTTTTTTTTGTATCCATGTGTATTTTTTATAATGACGTTTATCGTCTGTGATGACGTGTATCGTCTGTGATGATGTGTATCATCTGTTATTAACATGTATCATCTGTGATGAAGTGTATCATCTGTTATTGACCATGCATCTTCTAGTGTTGACTAAGTGTTAAGTACATTTTTTGCGCACTTAACAAACTTGTCAAAACAGTTCATACATTTCTAAGATTACTATTATTTGATTGTCATCAACATTAATAGAAGTGAACTCTTCTTGATTTAATAATCTCCCCCTTTTTGATGATAACAAATAATCATAATTTTAGAAGATAAAATGATATTTAGACGAATAGTGTTCAAAAGAATAATAATCAAAACAAAAACATAAGAAATGCATGCATAAGATATACAATGCTTCTAATAGTTTCACTTTTCTCTTTTCTCCTCTTCTTCTTCTCTTCTTCTTTTCTTCCTCTTTTCTCCTTCCTTTCTTCTTCTTTTCTCTCCCTATTTGTTATTAATCAAAAAGATAGCTCATCGTAGACGCTTCAAAATTAATAGCTCCAAGTTTGTCTTCCTCACTGTCTTTGTTTTCTTTTGATAAGTTTTTGTTCCAATTTGAGTCATAATGGACTTGAAAGAAAAAATTAATAGAAAAAACACTCCTTCATGTGTTTCTCTCAAAATTCACTTTACCTCATAACCTAAACTTCTGACTAATATTTTAGGTAAACTTATCAATCTATTAAGAAGGCAAAGTCTACTTATATACTTGTAGAGAGCTAGTAGTACTTAAGTGTGTGGTAGTTGAGACTTTGACCCTCTCTCTTAAATCTCTAGCATCCTATTTTGAATGCTTTTGTTTAAAACTTCCCTTTATCATTGTGATTGTGCGGAGTAAAAATGGGACTAATATTCATTCATTAGTTCCATAAAAAATGAACCTTCTATCCTAACCAACTTGGTTGGGTCAACGTACCCCATTGGATTTCTTGAAAAACAGCATAAATTTTATTTACATAGAAATTTACTCGAATTTTCATTCTTAATTTGAAGAATTTTTTGATAGAATCATCATTTGAGTATAAGAATATTTGTTTCTTCTCCCAGTAAGTTTTTAAAGTGCTCAAGAAAAAATTAGCAATAGTTTATGTTAGGTTTGGATACACTAGCTAGATGAATTAAGGAGTTAAAGCATGAGACTAACCATCTTCCATAGTTATGAACCCATGTCACGATCCATAATTGTTGGGATCATGTAAGCCACTGTTGTTAAGTTAAGAAGACTTCACTTCTGTTAATTTTGATGTCAATAAAATAATAATAATTTTAGAAGTGTGTGAATTATTTTGATGAGTTTGTTAAATGCGCAGAAAATGTAAGTGACACAAATCGTCAACTTAAGACGATACATGGTCAAACCCAAAAGATACTTAAAACTCAAGACAGATGACTTAAGACAATCAAACTAACAGAAGGTCAACATAAGAAAATAAAAGGTCAACGTAAGAAGATACACGGTCAACATGAGAAGATACAGAAAGTCAATATAAGAAGATACACGGTCAACATAAGAAGATACAGAAGGTCAACATAAGAAGAAACACGATCAGTACCAGAAGAAGTGTGACATCAGAAGAAGCGTGACACCAGAAGAAGCGTGACATCAAAAGAAGTGTGACACTAGAAGAAGTATAGTACCAGAGGATGAAAATGGAAACTATTCTAGAATGTCAGTCAATTAGTTAGTAAGAGTTAGTTATAGGACTCAACTAATAACGGTTTTTAGAAGATTCAAGAAGCAGTTTCTCAAGAAGACAGATAAAGATTTAGGCTATAAATACTAGGTACAGTCATAAACAAAAATAAGGTTTTTACAACGAGATACAATACAAGAGAAAAAATCTGATTGTACAATACTGAAAAAAAACTCTGTACTCAAGTACGAAAGAAAGAGAGCGAATACATCTGTAACGTGAAGCTCAAACAATATATTTCCAAAAAAAAGAAAGGCTAAAGCCTGGAGAGGTTAAGAAAGCAGATAAAGAATACTTTGTAAGAGAGACCTGAAGAGGCTCTGCAAGTGTAGATAGAATACTTGTAAAGTTGAAGAGTATAGTGAAATCTCAGACAAACTCTAAGGACTGGATGTAGCCCAAGGTTAAGGGTGAACCAGTATAAAATCGTGGTGTCTATTTTCTAACCCTTATCTTTTAATTTTCTTGTTGTTAGAATAGTAGATAAAAATTTTTGCGATTGTAGTACTCATTGACTTAAGTGATCATCTGAATTTGTAAAGAAATGCAAGAAATTTCTAAAGATTAATATCTTTGAAAATTTTACACAATTCAACCCCCCTTCTTATGTATTTTACATATTATATGTGATTTCTATATTAACAAGTGATTTACTTCAACTATGATCATACTTTAGACTCCAAATTTAGTTCTAATAGTTTTTTTATAAAATCATGTCAGTTGCATTGTCAGTAAATGTAATTGATTCATCTAACACCAAGATCTAACTTTCCTTGAGAAGTGCACCTCCCAAGAAATATAATTTCCTCTGCTCCATGCTTTAGTTAGATCCATCTTCCATACCTAAGTTGAAAATTGTTTCTGCATAAAGTACTTCAAGTGTTTAAAACTTACCTAATGAATCTAGCTCGCTGTTTTTCTCATAAATGGTATCATTGAGTTCGCACTTCCTGAGAACCAACAAGATTTTCAAACAAAATTGTATCTTGAAAAGCATTAGTAAAACTCAAAATTTTTTCCCATATAACTAGAAATTTAGAGTCTCACCTCCCATATCTCTTGGTCTATATATTGAGATAAAGGATTTGTATTGTATCTCATAGTTCCTTTGAAAAGTGTAGGATCTTAAAGCCTTTCTTATGAAAATGATGGGAAAAAGAAGAAACAATTAAGTAAAAAAAGGATAGAAAAGTAATTACCTGCATATAAGATGAAATAGCAGGGTTGCAAATAGGAAAATTCAAGACAATACCAACTAAGAAAGCAATTGGAGCTAGGTAAAGAAGGAGTGCTCACAAGGAGAAGGAAAAGAGATGTAGTTTCGTCATAGAAAAGAAGAAAATGCATCCTTTAGCATTAACATTTTCTATTTTTTAATTTATTAAACAATAAAATAATTACGTGAACATTAATTTGACGTAGCCAGTCACATTATGCATATTAATGAAGGATGTTAGCAATCAACTTATATATCTTTATTCATGCAATACACATATAGTTCACAGTCATTAATTTGTTCAATCATATGAATATACAATCATGCACATGTATATGTGTAATATTTAATGCATGCTAAATTGACCTTTTTAGGTATGTATTCTTCCTCACAATTCTTGGCCATTCAATTATTATAGCTTGTATATTACTATTTTGCATTCAAGTTTATACCTTAAGTTAGTTTGATTACTCTAAATTCATCAATCATACATTCATCAACCTTTTCTAGCAATATACATTCACACAATTTCCTAATTCTCATTCATTCATCCCTAATACACCTTACTCATATCCTTTGAATCATATTTGCATTGATAAGAACACCTTTATTCTTTTGACAACTCAAAATTTCCAGATTTAAATACATTGATATCAAGAAAATCCATTCATTAAGTAGTGACATTAATTAATAACCTAAACTTATCAAACCTTTCACTGATTAATTAAGCAACAATTTAGGTTCATTTCAATCTTTAATCAAGTCCAAATTCACCAATGTAGAGTGACTTATCCTTATTTGGTTCAACAAATTCACAAAACCAAAATTACCATTTCAAAGCTTTGGTCACAATCGTGGGGGGCCTTCCCACGATCGTAGGATGAGTGCCTCGATATTGAACTATCCAATTTCTCTTAATTTTCTAGATTCAAACACCTTCATACCAAATTCAAAACACCTTTATAACAGTCTATTAAATATACCTCAAATATACCTTAATTATACTTCAATTTCTCATCAAATTCATTTCCAATTCCAACTTAAAATCATTCATTTGGCAGTTTATAAACTATTGTCTTTCATGCAAGCAAAAACAAAATAGAAACTATCATTTATGCATCATTTTCCAGCATTCATTTCGCTATAATATCACAATCAATCCATCTCCAATTCAGTCATCATTAAGTTCTATTAACATATATCACAAGAGATCAGTCTTTCACTTACTTAATCAGCTCAATTTCCCCCTCAATTATGAAGTCTAATTTGCCTTACAAAAATGCAAGATCATCCAAGTACAAAGTGGGCGTAGAATGGGTTTTCAGTAAAGATAAAAAAGATAGCAACAAGTACAACAATGATCTGGTTCCATAAATTTCTTTATGAAAAAGCATAGATTTTGGTGTGGTAATTGAACACAAACGTAGGTAAGACACAGACATATGAGGGTGTGGGTGTTTCGGTGGTGAGAGGAAAGGAGAAGAAAGCATGCAGCAGAAACTTCAAGGAAGATGAGTGACTCTGCATTTGTTTAAGCCTTTTGGTACAAGGTGTCCTTGTTTTAAAAGGACACATGTCATCTAAGGAGATAAGCTACATGTCCTCTTATGTTGCTACCAAATGTCACTAATATCCTAGGCCATTTGTCACTCAATCACTACTGCCATTAGTCACTTAATTTTCTATCCCAAATGTCACTCATTTTATAGGCTTAGTCATCCTCATTTTCTATGTGCCAACTTGTCTTGCCACTTGACATTTTTCCTATACTACAAGTACATATTAATTTATCAATTTTCCAATTGTAACAATTAACTCCAAATTACTAATTATAATCCATCAAACCAAAATTCAAGACATAAATAATACACAATCATATCATAATCATTTTAAGCCTTCCATACCCCGGAATATGTCAATTGAGTGCACACACAATCTTTTCAGTCTTTACTAAATCATAATTCATGTGTGTATGCTAACAATATGCATGTGAATGAAATGTACTTCATTAATTCTCAAATGATAAAACTCGTGCGACTCAATAGCCTAAGACACTAACCTCAGTAATGTTTTTGAAATTAGTTATTACAATTATTCACCTAATCAACTTGTTTATTAAGTATGTAGGCCTATAAATACTTATACCAATATCTAATTCTATTATATTTAGAAAATAATATATCAAACAACAACTCAATTCAAACAAATGAGCTTTATATATAATATAAACTAAAGAGAATAAAGTAATAAGTACCTAACAAACAATATTAAAAAAAATAAATATAATCATCTTTTAGAGTATTTGATGTTTTTTATAATTTGACTTCAATCTTTTTCTACATGAAGGTAAACTTTTGTTATGAATACTTTTAGTTATCCAATTACATCACATTTTCAAATGACTACTAGTATTACTAATAATTTTGACACATTACTTAGAACAAAACAAGTGACATAAAATTTATTAATGTCCAACTATTTTCCTTTTTTTTTAACACATCACTTTATAATCAATATAGTATAGTAAGTCAATCATATAGTCAAATCTATACTCAATTCATGTTAAAATCATATTGATATGACACTTACCAATAATATTGGTCAGAACCCATACCAATATGAATAAGGATAAAGAATCATTCTATCAAGCTAGGTTACCGAAAAAAAAAAATAAAACTCAAAAGAAGGATAGGCATCATATTATTCATAAAAAGATAGGAGGGGAGTGCTACAATTTAAAGGTTGGTTGCTACTAGTGAGCTAGATAAGATCAAAAGTTATTAGAGAAGTTAAAATAGGAGTTTATGTAATCAAATTATGAAAAGACCATATCGAAGTGTTTTTTTATTAATTAATAATAAAATGTTGTTCACTATTACATCCATAAGATGATTTATAACTATAAACCTAGGAACATTAACCCTAGGAATTAGAGTCCAAAATGGAAATAATTCAAAATCCTAGATAATTAAACCTTGAGTCTGGTGCCTATTTAAGAAGCATATAAGTGCTAGATTTGATATGAAACTTTATAGGTGCTCAACAAAGACAAGTTAGTCCAAAATTATCAAATCAAGATAATGCAAGTTTGCTTCTATTTCTCTAGTTTGCAAAACTAATGCAAGTTTATGCCCAGCACTAGTATGACTTTAGTGTTAATTATATTATCTCTTAAACCTCCACAATTTAGTATATGACTAGTATTAGTCACCAATATGAAATCAACATTAGTTACATTCTATAACTTTTTTCTAAAGCATTCTTATTCAATTGAATCAAATTTATATAATTAACTTCAATCTCTTAAAATAAAAAAAGCATCACTCTTTGCATAAATATCCCCGATTAGATTATTGAGAGCTTCTTTGGCCTTCTTTACTATACTCCTCATTAATAGTTCTCCAGTGTTCTTCAATGGATCTTCAGCAACTTGGCATTTTACTTGAATATGTTGTAATATGTTCAAGCCCCTCTTCATGTCTCCCTTTCTCTGAAGCTTTTGTACATTTATAAAAGCTTAGTTCCTATATTTCTGCTCTTTTCAAAAGGATTTATCCTCGAATCAACATCTTCATATACAAATCAAAAAGAGATCAATCAGAAATATTAAAAGTGGTACGAACTCCTTATTGTATATGACAAGTCAATATTATAAGCATTGTTATATAAATTGAGGTCTATCTCCCCTTAGTTGTAACTTGGAATTAAGCTTGCTTAGAAACTTCTATTTTCTTAAATGTACCCCGACCCAATCTCTAGGATCAAATATTACTTCTTTATCCCATTATTAGTTTTTTTATATATCGTTGCTCATCTGAGGTCTTTATATAGACAAGAATATCATCAAAATACATAACAAAAATTTTACCTAAAATCCTCTATAAAATATCGTACATTATTCTCATAAATGTGATAGGTGCATTAGTTAGACTAAAAAATCATTAAAAATCACTCATACAAACCATATGTAGTTTTAGAAGAAATTTTTCATTTATCACCTTTTGTAGTCCTAACTTGACAAGTTCTAATTTTAGAGAATAAACATACAACATATAACTTACGAAGCATATCATCTTATATAAGGATAGGATGTCTACAATTTATAGTGATTTTGTTAATGTTATGATAATGTATGCATATTCTCCAAGATCTATCCTTCCTTAAAACTAGTAAAAATAACACATTAAAAGGGATCAAGCTTTCTCTCATATAAACCTTTTCAAAGAGTTATTCCACTTATTTTTGTGTCCCTTTTGTCTCTTTTAGATTTGTTTTATATGTTGGCTAGTTTATGATTTAAGCTCTAAGGATGAAATCAATTTAGTGCTCTATCCCTCTCATAGGTGGTAATCCAAATAGAATATCCTCTTGAAAGAGATCATCAAATTCATACAAAATATAAGCAAATCTATAAGGAAAAGTACCATTAATATCAACATTAAAAGAAAGAAAATAATATTTACAAATAAAAAAATTTGGAACTTGGTCAAGAATGCATCTCTCACATCCCCAACTCTTACTACATAACTTACTTCTTTTCCATCGTATTTATATCTCATTTTTTACTTTATCCAAAAGTCTTTCAATTATCCTTATATGTTTGTTCCCATTTCTTTCTTTTTGATCTCTTGCTCGCTTTTAAAAATCTTAAACTGATCTTCATAAACATGCTTTGGTAATGGAGAAAAGGTTATCTATTTTTCATTATGGTAAAATAATAATGATTCTTATACCATCATGTATGGCTCGCCTATCAAATTATTAAAAAAAACCCTAAAAGAATGTGACCCACTTGTATAGGCAGCACATTATATTACAGTTCATCCTTATACCTCCCAATTAAGAAACAAACTAGAACTTCCTTTGTTACCCTAAGCTTCCCACTCTTATTTAACCATTATAAATTGTATGGTTAGGGTGTTTCTAGTTAGTAATTTCAATTTCTCCACTAACTACATTTTCACAATTCCCTCCATCTATAATCATATTACGGACTTAATCCTTGTTGAACACCTTGTAGAAGAGATTTTCCTATTGTTTATTCACATCTTCCTCTCTCATATATATAATCAATTCCCTTCTAGTGACTTCAATCCTTCCATCTTTAGGCCTCTCAATACATTCATCAACACTAGCATCCTTTAAACTAGGCATATCCTCATCCACCTCTTTTACTCTTAGATAAATACTCTTTATCATCCCTCAACATCATCACCCTCTTATTAGGACATTGGGAGGTTATATACTCTCATTTTAAACACTTGACATCTTGATTCCTATTTGTTAAACATGAATCGGTGATCGCAGCTCTGTCAATTCAACCTAAAGATTGATCCTTGGAAACAAGTCCAACACAATAAATTCCAAGATTGCAATACAGGATGCAACCTCGGGTCGTCTCACTTAACTGGAACCAAATGAAAAAGATCT
>JANVCQ010000231.1:32939482-32953486 GCA_025531925.1 Erythroxylum plowmanianum
AGTTAAGTTTACAATTAGATAAATAATTAAATAGTATGTTTAAAAATTATCTTATATATATAATATATAAAATAAAATTTTATATTTATTACTTATTAGTTATCGGTTCGACCACGGTTGAATTTCGATTGAATCATTGACCCTTGAATCAGTTGCTTCTCCGATTCAATCACCGGTCCGGTTTTTAAAACATTGGTTTTTACTAGTTCTTGTAAAATATGCTCACATCTTATTTATTAAAGTCTTATATCACCAGACCTTGTCTTAAATTTCTTCCATAATTTGTAATTTTGCATAATGACATTTAAACATAAATTCCAAACTTAACTTACCTGTAATCTCTAATTTGCATCTTTTAACATAAAATTTATCAATTTAATACAACTTATTTCAAAATAAAAAGAAATCTCATAAATTATATTAACATTATAGATTTTGTAACAATTATAATTAATCAATGTATAGAGCTTTAATGAAAAAAAGGTAATAGAATCATGTGTAAATTTGATTTACTATTAAGCTCAGATGCTTTGATTTTAACAAACTTCCAGAAATTAAATAGAGTGATCAATTATTTAAATTTCAAATGTATAATATATTTGCAGAACTTAAGATCACATTTAACAACCCTTCTTTTCTCACATTTATTTGCAATTTAGAAACTTAATTGACAATTGAATCCAGTAGCTGTTATCCCAAACCCACTGGATTTCTTTTACGATTTTGGTTTGCACGTGTTGAAATGAGGTTTATTGGCCATCACGAAACAGTTAATGTAACCATAGCCTTCTGCGAATATTGTTTCTAGAAAACAAGAAGAAACACAAGACATACAAGACAAATAAGAAGCAATCTATTTCAGATGAAAAGCTATGACATATAGTTTAAGGCAATTATCACGAATCATTTTTCAATCTACTTTGCTGCTGCGTTTGTTTGGGCATTGATTACAATGGCCAGCTGACCCTATTTATAGGTAAATAGAGACAAAATAAGATCAATCTAGGCAACTAAATGACCTATAAACTAACATCACCGACTCTATCGCCTTAGAGAAAGAAAATCATGAACAAAATCCTTGCGTTTTTGCTGGAATTCTATCCTTTTGGCTCCAAACGCTCAACAACAGGGAGGAGAGTAACCACGTGGCTCAAAGCTTTCACCACATAATCCAGAATGGGAACACTTTCGCAGCCCTTGAAATAGGAAGCAAACTGGGATGACAGAATTATGAATAAACACTAGTCATTGAGATTATTTAGCATACCGACGTTTTATGAATACATCTAATAAAAAAGGACCTGTATATAAATTCATGATCTTGGTTCCAATTTGCGTTTTTTCATAAAATGATTTACAATTTGAACCCAAAATCACGAATCCACCCCTAAATATTTCAAGGCTGACTCTTTTATGCACAAAAATTTCCGACAATTGTCTGAAACTTCAATTTTCAGACAAATCTCATGCCGTTGGCTGAGAAACTTTCCCAGCATGATCCAACATTTCGAGCACCTCTGCCCTGCTCCTCACAATCCTATGAAAAACCTCTCTAATCTGCTGCTGCAAAGGGACCAATCCCTCTTCCATTCTCTGACAAATATCCTCCAGCTCCGTCACCTGCACCGCCGCATTCTTCACCTTCTCCGCCTCTCCCGGAAACTGAAACCCATCGGCGAATTCAATCAAACTTTGCCCCAACTTTTCCATTCTCTGGACTTCCTCAAGCAAACCAGCAGACCCTTTTTTCTCCTTTTTCTTCCACTCCTCTCCGATCTTCTCTTGCAATCCAATCATGCTTTGTGCCCATGTTAATTGTTTCGGAATCTGAAAATGCGTCGACAATCCACCCCTATCTTGACATGGGAGTGAGGCGACAAGTACCCACATGACAAAAACCAGTACAGCACTCATTATGTATACAGTCGAAGCTAGTCCGGTAGATTCTGCACCACGTGGTGCAACGAGATTGGAGAACATAGCTTGGATTTGTTTCGCAGCTGACCAGTTCTTAGCTACGATCATTGAGAGTGATCTGAAAGACCCTGCAGCTTTATCTTTATGAGGTCCACCTTGGTTTCCTCGTCTCCCAAAAGACCACGCTCTCTCCGTAGATTTAAAATGATTGATGTCCTTATCATCTCCGGTGATTGCCGACATTAATAAAGTTAGAGCCCTTCTGGCTCGTTTAACCTGACCATCAGTCATCGGCCTGGATTCGAACGCGGTGACAGCGATTTCAGCCAATTTCTGACACTGACGGATCGAATCAACCCCACTAGACACAGCAATACAGATGTCAAGAACCTTAACAGCCCGTTCCAAGAACTCGGGAATCAACTTATCCAAAGGGGTCTTGGAGATGAGAGTAGGGTCACGGCCCATGATCAAAACCGCTTTGAACTCAGCTTCACAGCATAAGAACACGTCCATGAGTTTCCTGAGCCAAGAAATGGACAGAAGGGGTTCATGGCGTAAGTCTTCAGGGGAAGACAGCAAGTCAGCGAAGCGATCAGAGACATGCTTTTGGAAAAACTCAAGATCTTCGAGCTCTTGCTCGTGGGTGCCTTCCATGGACACGACTTGGTTACGGCGAATGCCGACTCGCCCTAGAATTGATGGTTGGATCTCGAAGGGTTCATGGTTTTGTACGGACTTTAAAACAGCTAAGAAGTAAGAGAGAGATTTTGGAAGGAAGAAGAAGTCGTAAGAAAAAAATAAGGAGAGGCCTAAGACAAAGAGACGGTTTTAGCAGTTAACATGTGAGGCGAAATATACGGAGGCTTTAGTTTTATCGTATTATTTAAGGCTCGTCTCTAGTCTCTACGAGGAGACAGTTTCTTCTTTCTTATTGTGGACGACGCTAACCCCGCGTGCCCTTCAAAGACCTTTTTTTCTTCCCTACATAATTCATTTGTATGAGTATAAATGTATTCTTACGAATAAGTAATATTTGTTCACATATTAAATTACTACATTTGCTGAACTTTTATTTTGTTCACCAACATGAGCTTGACCTTCTCTCGTCTCGTGAAACTTTTGTTGAATCCAAGAGTGAACATTTAGAACCTAATTAAATCCTATCTCTTATCCTGCAAGGCTATCTGAAAACTAAAGTAATTGGTATTCCCATTTATTAAGTTTAACCTCTCGCGTACAAATTAAAAGAACGAATAACTATAAATCTCTATTACATGCATTTGTTGAAGTTCGTGGCAAATTAAGTTCAATATTTAATTCTAGTTTCTATTGAGTTTAATATAATAGTTAGTTGGTTATATTAATTCATAAACTGATATTAGAAGAGGTAGTGAGAAGTCATTCTTTAAATTATGTATAACATGGATTACCTTATTTGGTTAGGTTTGATGAGGAGTCATTCATATTGAATTATGTATAACATGGATTACTTATTTGATTAGGGTTGATGATGAATTAAAATTTTAATGACACAAAAATAAAATTAAGAATATCTCTAAACATCATATAAAAGATTTTTCAAATAGATGTTATTATTTATTAATTTAAATAGATAATATCATACCTAATCTATTTATTCTCGATAATAACATTTTATGTTTAAGTTCTTAAAAGAGCAAAGATTTTATAAAATTAAAATAATGATTTTTAATATTATAAAACTGACATATAGAATTGAAATAAAGAGGATTCGTTGTATTTAAAATATCGTTTATATTTAAAATTAAGTCAATATTTGGGAATGCTAGCTAGTTTAGTGAAAAGATCTTAACTTCGTTCTCGATACCAACAGAAAATACTATAATGGTTTCATTTGACTATATTGGTTGACTTACTAACAAGCCCAACATCCAATGCAAGCCAAATTTCATTTATAGGACCTGTGAAATAGGTTTTGGAATTTGTTATTCTGCCCCGTACATCCAATATTGTTTCAATGTATTGTTTGTTGCTAAATATGTTCTCTAAACCTATATTCAGTGACTTTAGATAAGGGCTTATGCTAAGATAGATTTGATTGTATGGTTAGATTGAAAGGCTATCATTAAATAGGAAACTTAATGAATAGAAAATCAATGTTATTTTTTTCTATAATGAACTTTTCAATTAAATTTAAACAAGATAACTTAATATATTTGAAAGCATAGTATTGTTTTTTAAAACAAAATAAATTGGTTGTTAAGATAAATAGATATCATGTTGCTTTTTATTTCTTAGGCTACTTAACTTTAGACAGATATACTTTTTCGATTTTTTAGCTATATCACTAATGTCAAAAAAAAGTTGCGCTCTAAATACATAATAAGATAAATTATTTAGTCTATAATATTATATTAGACTTTCACATGATTTAATTTTAAATAGAAAGTGCTTATATTTTTAAGAATCTTAACAAACAAAACTAACAAAGGCAATTTTTATTCCAGTTATAATTTTAGTATTGAATTATAACTGGAATAAAAATTACAATTAAAACACGTTGGATTCAAACCATATGGTTTCAACTTTTATGTTGCGTCATAATATGACAAAAGTTAAATGGACAAAAACAAAAAAGCACTCTTAAGTAAAGTGGCATTTTGGTAGCTAATGGTATAATCAAGTGTATAAAACTTGTAATGTATTGAGTTGGATACTACTCGAGTTGCTTACCTCGTGTGACACAGTCTGGTCCAAATAGCAGAGGCTTAAAATGAACAATTTATGAAAAATAACAAAATTTAATAGAATTTGGATCAGGTGAAGAAGAAGATATAATAAATGTGCAACTCCATTCACTGGGTCATGGTCATAGTCTTATTGGAATCTAACCGTGATCAAATCACGAGCAAAGTGGAAAACAAAATTTTTTTATGGATTCCGAGCGGATTTCAATAATTGATTAAACTTGAATAAAAAATTCAATTTATAAATCGTACCTTGTTTGCTTTACGAAAAAAAATTTTGAAACATTTCTCTGAATGATCAATCACGAACTGTCCAATTGTCCAGTCTCTGATGATATCCACCGAGCAATCCCAAACTACTTTCAGAGGAAGAAGACAAAAAGTGTTAGCTTCTAGAAAGCTTTTCCCTTTAAACAAAAAATTCAAGACAATCTTTCATTAAAATTAAATCTCTTTAATTATAGTTAGAATTAAAGTCTAATTCTATTTAAGTCCCAAACTTTATAATTAAGCCCAAATTAATTAAGTTGATTTTCCTTCATAAATTGTTCTTTGATGTGTGACTTATTAGGTTCCGAATAAATTGGCAATGATTATAAATTATAATTCTAATTCACAATTAAAATTTAATAAATTAAATCTCCTTTTAATTTAACTTTAATTCTCCAATTAAATAATTCATAATCATATATCATGATTAACTTCTAGCAACAAGTCATGATTACTGATTGACCTAACTTGTCCATTCATGGCCGTAATGTATAATTTAATCCTTTAGTCATTCAATATTTTAATTGGACAGAGTATGGATACAGTGTCTACTCTTATTATCTAATCATGTTTGATTTTGCTAATTAGTAATTAATTTACAATTGAAATTTGAAAACTTCTTTTTAAATATTAGTTCACTCTGACCAGAGAATTTCATAAATCATTACTAATCAAGAATAGCAGACTATTCTCTCTAATTACTTTAAAGTAACGAATCCTATATTGACTTACTTAAATTTACATATGGTTTATAATGTATCCAATTACCACCGACTGAACTACCCTAAAAGTATCAAGAACGTACAACTTATTCTCTTGCCTAAGAACTATTCTTAGGTTTCGAAGCCAATTCAACAAGTTGGGTCCAATCAGCTTGTTAGCATCTAAGATGCTCCTCAATGCCAGGTTTGTACTCATCTTCAAATTCAATAACTAAAAAAACACAAAAGGAGCATAAATTAGTTTATATTCAAAATCAAATAAAATAAGGACTTTAAAATTATTTGATTACTCCCACTATTTTCTACAAAATAATAGCCCTCACTATTATATTGAAAAATTATCAAATAATTTCTTTGTGGACTAGGATCCTATTTAAAATTAATTGATCTTGAGTTTGCTCAACAAAACAACTACAATTAAAATAGGTAGAAAATAACTTTTCTATCATATCTCATGTGACTCCTAGTACCGTTAGCTGACAACTTCTGCCAAAATATATCAAATATATTATTCCTAACCCTATCTCTAAATTTATATGATCATGAGTTTTCTCATCTAAATCATACAATTTTAGTTAAGTAGAACCCATTAATTTAAGATAAAATATATTCGGGTAAAAATGACCTTGAGTTTACTCAACAAGTCAAACAATAAACAAAATTCTGGTTTTATTCTCAAGTAATGGAAGACAACTATCATGTTTATAACATGTACTTAATATTTCATTGATGGATTTAAAATTTCAAAAAAATTCCGATCTCATCAAAGTAATATAATCTCATTATATTTATAATTTCAAACATAATCCAACTATGAAAGAAATTATTTAAAACTTTGGCTTGATTCAAATTATTGATTTGATAATAAATTTAATTTAATAATTCAACGCTTGAAAATTAAATTAAATTCTAAAACCTTTCCTAATAAATATTTCTTTGAAAACAATTTTCAAATTTTAATAAAACATTTGTCAATTTTATTAGGAGTGGAAATTAATTTAATCTCCATTAAATTAATAAAAGAAAATTTTGGATTTTAAAACATTTTTAAAAGACAAAATTAAGGGTTTGGGGAGTCTGGCGCATGCATTCGCGGAAAACGTGTGGCGTGTGCACTGCACATGCCCACGTGGTCAATAGAGGGTTGACTGGCGCTTGCAGTGCACGCGCTAGCCAACGCCGTCGAAGGAAGCTTCTAGAGAATGGTGGGCGCATGTTCCATATTCGCCCATCGCCTTCTCCAGAAGCTTTCAGCATCTTCTACAACCACTCACGTCTTCTTCAACCGCAACCACATTTCTCGAACCATCACCCACATCGCTTACCATCTCAACCGTCGGGTCCCAAAATAGTCACATCGATGAACTCACCGGTGTCCTCCCCATCGCGTCGCGTTGTTGGGGCACCACCCGAGACGCCATCCAGTGGCGTTATGCGATGCCCATCTGTGACTTCGTACGCGATGCCGCAAACGTCGAACACCATCTATTGACGTTATGCGACGCCTATAAGTGACATGGAACTCGATGTGGGTCACCTGTGGCACAAGGAAGTAATCACAAATGGGAAACAAAAAACGCAAGCATCACCAATAAACCCAATCACAAGGGAAAAACTAAAGAAGACAAAAGCAAATCCAATGGGCGACAATCGCCCATCGTATGTAGTTAAATGCAAGGCAGAAACCTAGAAGACAAGCAGTTCTAATAAGAACACACACAAAACCCATATCTAATTAGGGATGTCAAAAATCAGTAGAGCAATCGCATAATAGATGCAAGCAAATTGGGTCCGGTAGAAATTAGGGTTTTAGAAAATTAGGGATTTCAAACAAAACCGCAACTAATGTAAGGAGTTTAGAAAACCCTAAATCCATTGTATTGTCATCGTATAACCACAAAGAAGAAAATTCCAGAATCACCACAAGGCATGCATCGTATATGCTTAGATGGGAAACAATGTCCAAAAATCATAACAAAATATACTCAAACAGACAAGAAACAATTTCAAAACACGACATACATAAACAAAAACAATTTTCGCAATACTTTGTCTTTTCTGAACCATTAAAAACCAAATCAACAATAATAATCAACCCTCTAATCCAAGATTAACAATTAAAGGAGGCTCTAATACTATTGTTAGAATCCAACAGTGATCGAATCACAGGCACATTCGAAAAAAATTTTACGGATTTCGAGCATATCTTGATAATTGATTAAACTTGAATAAAATAAAATTAGATTTAGAAATTGTACCTTATTAGCTTTTCAAAGAAAAACTTTGAATCTTTTCTCTGAGTAATCAATCACGAGCTGTCCAATTGTCAAACTTCTGATAGTATCAATAAAGCAATCCCAAATTGCTTTGAGAGGAAGAAGACAAAAAGTGCTAGCTTCTAGAAAGCTCTTCCCTTTAAATAGAGAAATCAAGACAGTCTTTCATTAAAATTAAATCTCTTTAATTATAGTTAGAATCAAATTCTAATTCTAATTAATTTAATTTAATTTAATAAAATCAAATATCTCGTATTTGGTTCCCAAAGTTTCTCAAACGTTATAATTAAGTCCAACTTAATTAAATTGATTTTTCTTTCATAAATTGCTCTTTGACGTGTGACCTATTAGGTTCCTAATAAATTGACAATGATTATAAATTATAATTCTAATTTACATTTAAAATTAGATAAATTAAACTCCTTTTAATTTATCTTTAATTCTCCAATTAAATAATTCATAATCATAAATCATGATTGACGTCTAGCAACATGTCATGATTATCCAAATATTAGGAATGTCAAAGTGATTGACTTAACCTGTCTATGCATGGCCATAATGTATAATTTAATCCTTTCGTCATTCAGTATTCTAATTGGACAGAATATGGATACAGTGTCTACTCTCATCATCCAATCATGTTCGTTCTTGCTAATTGGTAATTGATTTATAATTGAATTTTGAAAAGGAAAATTTGAAAACTCCTCTTCAAACACCAATTCATTTTGGCCGGAGAATTCAATAAATCATTACTAATCAATAACAGTAGAATATTCTCTCTAATTACCTTAGAGTGACGAATCCTATATTGACTTACTCAACTATCTACATATGGTTTATACTGTATCCAATTAGTACAAACTAAACTATCCTAGGATGATTCATAAGTAGCATCAAATACAGTAATTCTCATATTAGATACCTTGGTAATCTCAAGCCTAAGGATCAATTATACAACTATCATTATGAGAAAGGCCATAGACATATAAGTAATATTCCATTCTAAATTCTCATAATTGGGTCAGTTTAGTGATTTATTCTCTAATAATCACCCACACATTAGTTTAAGTATATCTATACTTTAATTTATGATATCAATTACTTTCTTTATAAGAAATAAACGTAATGTGTGCTAGTTTTACCATTTCAACAATATTCAGTCTTGATGAAACTACAACTAGGAACATTTAGGAATAACATGTAAGTGTAAATTGAATCTCATAGTTATGATCTCATCATAATTTCAATTACACAATAATCTTTGGTATTAAAACATAAAATATTAATGAAATTAATACACAAATATAAATAAAACCTTTTCATTAATTAAATATAATGTCATACATTAATCTACATCCAAATAATTGGCTGAGAGGGCGTAAACTAACACGTCTAACAATCCCGTATTACACAACCATAAAATTGATTATGCTCCACTTAACACTCCACTTAATTGTCGAGCGATCTCACCTCAAGTTCAATATATTATTGTTCATATCATTGTGTGCATCGATGGTTTTGACTTTTGATTAGAGTTTGCACTTTTTAAAAAGAATTAGCAAGTTGAAGTGGGATTATCATTAAAAGGGTCAACATGACTTACCAACTTCTATTTAGTGTAGATGCTTTTAATTAGGATTTGCCTGTTTTGAGTTTCATTCTTCTGCGGACTTTGGTTGCCTCACAAAACATTAATTGTTACCAAGTTAAGTGTATAAACCACAAAAGACATAATTTTGACCTCTCTTAAGTTTGCATTATTTATTAATTATGTACTGTATAAGAATGGTCAGGGGACTACAATCGATTGGATTAATAATTTAATCTTAGGCATTTAAAATAATTATAGGTTTCAAATATAAACTAAAATGTTGTTAAATGAATCATACATTTTGAAGTATACTTTATAAGTAAGTGTCAAACAAATTAGTGACTAATGAAATGTGAATATATTAAAGAAAATATAATTATTAGTTAGTCAAGTTTCATTATATAAACATATTAAATAAATTTGTAAGTTATGAAATAAAGAACTCATGCACCAAAGATAAAATAATTAAGAAATAGTATTTATAAAGATAAATTAAATTAAATTGTTTCCTTATTTGAGTATGACAAGTAATTCATGATTACTTGCTAGCAAAAAATCACATGTAGTTGGCTAATTGGAAACTAAAATAAAGCACAAACAAAGTACAATATTGCACGTAGAACTTTGGTAAGTAGTGAGAGATACTAACAAATCACCAAATGCATTATAATGAAAGAATTATTGATAATTTCAATCATTGAATGTTATATGTTCATCAAAATGTAAGCACTGACCAATCCATATAGTTAGAACTAACTTTCAAACAATCCTAGGAAAGATCACTTGTTACTTTTACTTCACTACAAATTTTGAGATTCAAAAGAAGCTTCTTTGGAAGGATTTGATCTCTTATGGCACTTTTATCCAACTCCCCTGATTTCTTTTAGGGGACTTTATTTGTATCATCTCATCTCAGGAAGCTGAAGGTAGGAAAGTTGGTAAGATTGTATGTATAAAAGAATTCCTCAATTTCCACAACATGATAAGATTATATGACTTGAAATTTGATGAAGCTTTCTATAGTTAGAGTAATAAGCAGTCAGATGAATTGCTCATAAGGAAAAAAAGCTAGATAGAGTCTTGGTAAACCCTCATTGGCTTATTAGCTTTTTCAAGAGTAAGACTTATTTTCATACTACTCTATGTTCTAATTATAGCCCTATTAAGGTTGACATTCGCTCATAATTGGGGAAACTCAATTACCCCTTTAGATAATTCAATTTGCTAGTCAAAGTTGAGAGTTTTGAGGATATTATAGGAAGAGGTTTAGAGGTCCAGATTAAAGGGTACGATAGCTGCATTTATATAAAGAAATTATAATCACTAAAGAAGGAAATTTAAAAACTTCATAAAGACAAATTTCTTCACATATATGAGTTAATCATTTTAGCTAAGAAGGAGGTGGAATTGGCCTAGTATAAGCTCTAAGCTAATCCTCAAGATAAGATTGTCAAGGGTAAGGAAATGAAAGCACTCAACAACTCCTCTCAGGCCCTAAATTCTTGAAAGAATGTTATCTTATGGAACTAAGTAGGACACTTTTTTTAGGTACCATTATAAATGTAAAAAGTTGAATATGGTCAATCTTTCTTTTGTAGATGACCCTATTCTTCTCTATAGCTGGTATATTGATAAATGATTAATTGACTATATTTATATACCCATATTTAGTTTATTTTGCTTGTTATTTAATGTTTTTATAGTATTTTTAGTACTTATATCACTTCAAGTGTATTTGTAAGTGATAATTGCCTTTATAGACCAAGAAGAGATGTATTCAGGTAAAATTGTGGCATGGAATAGAGGAATTGAAGAAATTGTGGACTTATACAACTGTGTATAGTGATTGGGTAAGTCACAATAATGTGTGGAGCTTCAACAACATAATTCCTACCTATGTGTAGATATGTAGTCGTGTATATTGCCCATATAAGTTACTATGCCTGTGTAAAATTGGGGATTAAGTTTTTTAGAGATACACGGTGAGTTACACTACCATGTAAATGACCGTGTATATCCCAAAAACCCTAGTTTTTACTATATAAGGTTATTATTGAAGGCTACATGAGAGAATCATTTTTTAGTTGTAAGAAACACCAGAGAAGAGACAATTCTAAATAAAGGATGAACAAAATACAAAGATTACGTTACAAGATATGATATTTCAATCCAAATTGCAAGAAGATTTCATTAGAGACAGAAGGGAGATATGGAATATAATTTCTTTTATTTCTATTTGTTCTTCTGAATATTTGTTGTTGGATTTGTTTTCTATGTTTAGGAACTACATTGTTTAGTGCCTAGGTGTGATGAACCCTAAGTTATGATGATAATAAATTTTTTAGTCAATGCAATTTTATTGATCTTTTTATTGTGATTAAATTTTGTGTTATATTCTTGAACTAATATATCAAAAATATTATTCCAATATGTTGACTTCATATTTTTAAGATTAATAAATCCTTTCATGTTAATAAATCTACCCTAATTGGAAGGAGTTGCATGCAAACCTAAAGATAGGTCAATATAAATCCTCCAGATTAGGGTCAAATATAATAATGAAATTGATTATTCAATAATGCAATCTTAAGGGTTTTAACTAAAAAGAGATTTTAGTTAATCAACCGAAGGCTAGTTTCAATAGTCTTAAGAAAGATATTAACATAAGAATAAGAATTTTCACGATCTAATAATCAATAATTTAATTGCATGATAAAGGGTTAATGTTTAAGATATTTTAGGGTGATTTATTACCTAGGTCATACTTATTTGATATTGACTATTCGTAATATTTTCTTTATATGAGTTTATTATCGTGTCAACTTTAGTTTAGTTTATTTTCTTTAATTTTCAAGTAAATTCACAACGTGATTTGGTGGTTAGTAATAGAAGAAGGTTAATACAAGTACTTATAGTCTTTGTGGGATCGACTTGTACTTGTCAATGCTAGCTACCGCCACATCGTGTACTTACAGTTAAAACTTATATAATCAGTTAAGAGGCTAATGGATATCCTTAAACAATTCAGCCTTGTATATGGTCTTTTATAAACAAAGGAAAGAGTAGTTTATTTGTATATGTGGGTAAAAAGAACTGAAAAAGCACTCTCACAAGTGTTAATAGCCTTAAATGTCTAGACCCTCTATTCAAATACCTAGGGATCAAATCTTTTCAAAGAGAATTACATACAAATACTGCTAGCCTTTGTATGATGAAATTATTAGGAAAATTGATCACATGAATAATAAGTTCCTCTACTTTGTGGAAAGACTCTAATTGTCACGACCCGGTACCACATCGGGCCTAGGACAACTGCCGCATACCTAGGCTAAGGACACTCACAATATCCTTAATACAATTATGCAAGGCTAACTGAATATCTTTTTTATATCATTTTATTTTTCTTAAAATTTTGGATAGCACAATGGTTGTGCTTGGTTGTGAATATAGAAGTATTCAAACACACTTCTATATTCACAACCAACCACAACTTTAGGACTTTAAAGTCCACTCAAGGTAATCTCAATAACAATATTGAAAGTTTATACATAAAGTCTTTTACAACTTCTATATTCACAACCAACCACAACTTCAGGACTTTAAAATCCACTCAAGGCAATCTCAACAACAATATTGAAAGTTTATACATAAAGTCTTTTACAACAAACTAATAAAAATAGTAAAAGAGTTCATGAGCCACCACATAAAAAAAGTACAAAATAAAAAACTACCCACAAGTGGTCATACCCCAAAAATGTCAAAAGACCAGATGATCCACTCATAGCTTCAAACTTACTAAATTAACTACACGGTTGGAAAGCGGAGGGGGTGAGTACACTAGGTACTCAGTGAGCAGGAAAAACATATAACACAAATAGAATTCGATCATACCAAGATGGTGAAAATAATCTATGAAGTGAATATACATGACATAAAAACACATAGGCCTAGCCTATCACTACAACCAAAAGATACATTTCGCGTCGTCTTCATAGAAGACGTCGCGAAATGTAGGAGGCTTTCGCGACGTCTCTTTAGACGTCACGAGAGGTGAAAAAATTCGGCGACGTTGAATGCCAACGTCGTTGAAAAGCTATGTTTTTTACGTTATTTTGGTAGTAGGACATGGCAAAGTACTATCCACGACGTCTTTGAGAGTTAGACGTCGGGAAAGGTAAAGAAATTAGCTTTCCTCCCCGAGTCCTGCCTGAGCAACACGACAACATTTTTTAAATTTAATCTCCCGCCTCCCAAGTAGGGGTGAGCATTATTAGGGCTGGCCCGATTGCCCAGCCCGGCCTGAATTAAATCAGGTAATAAAATGCTAAAATACGGGTAAATCGGATCGAGTCGGGTATTACCCGAATTATTTTCAGTTTGGGATGGGTAACTCCGAAAAAAATTCAGGTTACCCGATTACCTGAATTAGGTTTAAAAGAATTATGAAAATACAAGCTTAAGCTTGCCCTTCTAGTATATAAGCTCCTCAATTATGCTAG
>JANVCQ010000231.1:32953586-32966258 GCA_025531925.1 Erythroxylum plowmanianum
ACCCTGCAAGGTAATAAGCACAAGGTTCATGATTTTGCAGGAGTTGGTTTTCGGATACAAGTTTTATTTTGTGGTGAAGAATCCTTTCCTCATAGGACACGCGTCCAGATGTCACGTAGGACGTCAGACCCGTGATCCACCGGGGAGGGGTACCAACAGCTTTCATCACAAATGTTTGCCTTCGAGTCAAAATGCTAAAATGGCATTCCAACCATGCCTATTAATAAAACATGACCTAGTTTAGTAACCGGGGGACATTCATCACAAATATTTTCCTTCGAGTCAAAAGACTAATTCAATGTTAAATAAAATTAACAAAATGGTATTTAATAAATAAATCCTACCGATCTTTGAAAATAGCATTTTTGATAAAAAGCTACTAAGTGATGTTTGTAATTTTAGCTGGCTACTGATTATTAATGTGTGTATGCAAGTGTTGAGGGTCAGTGAATATTATGTTAATGTCTTGAGTAGTACATATACTTAGTCCAAAGTGCTTAGCCATAAATTGCATAAGTTAATAAGTTGGAACAACTTAAAGGATTGTGTTTGAGGCTAAATTAGTTTCGTGAAGTTAGATTCCATTGTATCATTATTACATATGCATGAATGTATGTGTTATTGTTTGGTTTGTTTGATTTTTTTTTTTTTTTCTTGAGGATAAGCAAAAGTTTAAGTGTGAGGATGTTGATAGTTGTAGTTTACATTTTGTTTTGTTATATGTTCTAATATGCTTTTAGGTGTTGGTTAGAATATTTGTGCATGTTTAGGTTTAGAATTATACTAGTGTGATTGTGTGTTTATGTTTTTGAGTGTTTTATAGATTAGATCATGATATTGAACTTTAATTTTGTCCAGTTAAGGTGTTCTGATGTTTTTCTTGGTGTATGAACTGAAATGAAGAAGATTAAAGGAAGTTGGAGAAATCTTGGACAAAATAAGCAGGGTCATGGACGTGATAGAAGGTCTACCCCAAGGTCACGATCGTGAAGGAAGAGAATCACACTACATCATGATCATGACAACTATGTGATAATCGTGACAAAAGTTAAATTTCAAGGGTCATAATCACGACAGGGACGTGGCAGGTGCAAGGATCTCCTTCTTTTTTCATTTTTAAAGGGTCCTTTTGGACTTTTTGGCTTGGGAAAAACCTAGTTTTTAACCTAAATGGTGTCAGAACTATATAAGATCATTAAATGACCCTAATAAGAAGGGCCTCCATTTTCCAACCATCTCAAGTTATTTTATATTTCCTCTTGTTTATGCACTTCATCTTGATGTGCTTTGGGTTTAAGGATGTTGAATATGTTGTTAATGATGTTCTAACTTCATTTTCGAATTGATTCTTGAATCATTTTATGACTTAATTGATTTTGGTGACAATGAAATATTTGGGTATTATGATATTTGTTAATGTGCATACTTCGATAATAAATTGAGAAATTGAATCGATACTAATATGATTAGGATGGGTAATGAGAGTTAACAACCTAATAGGTCATATAAATATCAAATCGATAATCATACGAAGAGAGATCCTGTGCGAGTACCCGATTATCTGATAGATCATTTGAGAACTAGTTGAAGATGTAGATTGTTTTTGTTAATCAAAAGATTGCAAGAATGAAATTTCAAAATCAATTAGGGCTTATGAATTAGGGTTAAATGATTAGATCTTGAGAGAAAGTAATAAACCCTATGAAAATTTAGGATTGATACCGATTCAATCAAAAGTGATTAGGGTAGCAAAATGATGATAAAATGAATCCCTTCTTCTCATAATTTTTTTATCTTGTCTCATGTAATATCTCAATTGTTAAGTGGTTTTGCTCCATTTTGATTACTTATGTTAATTTCATAATTTCTTTTTTAATCAAATCATACACAATTGCTTACTTTTCTATTTAGTTTTATTTTCATTTTAGTTCACATTTTTGTAACCTTAGACAAAGTTAAGATTGAATTAGTTTTAGCTAATTCCTCGTGGAATTGACACCTTAATTACTACGTTTTATGATTCGTGCACTTGCTAAATATTGAGGGTTTTATATAAGTAAAACTTGCTCAACAAGTTTTTAGTATCATCGGTGAATTAGTTTAGGACTTTTTAAATTATTTTGTTTAACGAATTATTTCCCTATATTTTGTTTAACGAATTATTTCCCTTTCTTATGATTGTGGTACCCAATCATAAGAAATTATTATTAAAAAAAGAGAGAGAAGGAAGCTAGGTGCGAAGTAGAAGATAAATCAATTTGGACATCACAAAGCAACTATGAGGAATCCAAAAAGTTAAATGCCAAGAAGAGATAGAAATAACGATGATGAAAGAAAGATATCATGGGGAGCAAAGGACCCTTGCGAACTTCAATAAGGCACAAAATTTGGTTAGGGAAGTAATCATCCTTATTTGAATATTTACAATCCAGGGTGGCAAAAGCACTCAAATTTCTTTTGATATAACAATGAAATAACTTAAATTTGAATTCAAGGCTTGTCAGGAATTCAACAAGATGAGTCTAGTTCATGGGATTCAAAATTAGATAAGATCATAAGTATGGATGAGGCCTAAAAGAGGCTAGAACAGAAGTTCGAAGAAGTTTGGAAAGCTCCACACACCTTGCCTTTCTTAATTTTGTCTTATGCAGTTAGATGAAGCTAAGGTCCATACTTAAAATTCCAAGTCTCATATGCAAAATCTATGAATCTTCGATAGTATACATTAAGCAATTATTATTTTGGTTAGATCATCAAGATTAATTGTAATATATCTCTTTCTCTCATACTCAAAAATGTTATCTTCAACTACTCCAAATACAATGCATAATGCTCTATCAAAACATATTTTGTATTCTTTTTAATTGGTAAATATTAAATATATTAATTTATTATTATTATTTTAAGAGTATTTTGCTTTTTTTATTATTTCTATAGGATTTGATATTCAATTTGGTAGTTTTGTTTTTAGGCCTTATTACAGCTCCATAATGAAGAAGGAACAAATTTGGCTAAATTTGAGTCAAAGTGGAGCTATTTAGTGCAACTTGGAGCAACATGGATTTGTGCAAGATGAACATAGATTCGTGTTGCATAACACCGACATATATTTATTATGATGGTGAAAAAGAGGTCAAATTATGGGTACAACACGGATTTGTGTTGGTTTTAATTTTTTGGAATGTAGGATAAATATGGTTATATGTTAGACCTATACTAGTTGAAACATTCAAATTGTTAGGGTTTCATGAGAATGAAAGGCAACTTTTTTATTAGATGATTTCACATTATTAGAGACAAAAATTAGAGCATTTTGAAACAAGAAGGAAGCAATTTAGGAGAGAAAACAAAGGATTTCCATCAAGATTCAAGTAAAGACTAAGATCAATATGAATTAATTTTTTTCATATTTGTCTTTATTGTCATTCGTTTTCTTTATCTTAGTATGAACTAAATTGGGATAAACATGGATAAGATGAATCTTGGAAATATGTGTTTAGATTGATTCTTTAATTTAATAAATGATCCAAGTTATTTTGTAAATTATTCATAATTACTTATTGTGTTTGAATCGAGATATATGCTAGTGTTTTGATTCAATTTCATATTCCATGCATATAGATTAAGAAATCATATATATAAATAGATCATGGCATGAATCATAAGAGTTTTTATGAAACCCTACAGATATGACCAAATAAATTTCCTAGGTTAGAGTCAAATATCTCACGGAAATTCATAGAATGAGTTAATGCAAGCCTAGATGGGTTACAAAATGAAATTTGAGTGCATTCATATGTTTGAGAACTTGAAATGAACACTTGGTGCATTAGTTGAGTCAATAGGGAATCCTTAAGTTGTAGTTGTTATATTATAAGATCAACTGAATGAACAATTAAGTTATATAGAGTTATCTTTTACAGTAGATAAAATAAGATGTGGGCTTGCTCTATGTCCAGACCTGATGTGGGTTGCTCTAAAGGTTTTTTTTTTTAAAGACAAAGGTTTCTCTTCATTTATAATAAATCAAGTCGATTTTAAAAACGATTCTTTTTTACGTATTGAAGAAAAGAGTTATCGAATTTTCAAATAGAAAGTGTTGGTGAATCTAACATTGCATTGATATCGACATACAAAGGGTTTGTGCCATCTGGAGTCCAACCTCATTAAAACCTTTTTTTTTCGCGTTGATTTTTCCCTTTTATTATTGGACGGAATCTTGAGTAAAAAGCACTACATTTACTGTAAGCGTTTTAGTTACTAAACCGTTATAATATCAGCAGATTCTAGGATTTTTCTGTTATAACCTATTAAATATGAGTAATAGGTTCGCTATCTAACTATTTAGACTACAATTTTGCCGTTTGTAATTGGGGAAGCAATTTAATTGTAGAAAGGCCTTGAATTTACTTCTTGTTACTTTACGTAACATGTTGATATTGCCAGGGCCAAGAGGTAGGCCATCTAGGAAGAGTGGCCTGGGCTTGAAAACTTTTGATATAAAGGAAATATGAATTTTAATGGGCCGGTTTGGACCCAAGTCTCTCCTGACTCGGCCCGACCGATCATGGGCTAGGATGTCTTATGGTTCGATAGACTAAGATAGGTCAGCCCGTGCCTCGATCTAACTATGGGCTACCATGCCCGTGACTACGAGCAGGCCAACCAACCCAACCTATCTTATAATTTTTTAAAAAATATTAAAAAAATAACATTATTTTTAAAATAACAGTCAAGTTAGGGTCAAAGTCGGACCAACTACTTTTAGCCCAAAACACTTGGTCAAAATCATAATGGGTCGAAAAAGAAAAGGCGACGGTGGGTGGATGTTTGTCATTTTAAAGACCATAGAAGGGCTTTAAATGCCTCAGTTATTTGTATTGTAGCCCTTTTATATTCCTTTTTATCCTTGACTCAGAAATGGGCTTAAGATTTGTGTCATATGACAAGGAAGATGTAATTGCAGCTCAAGTCTGCGGTGGATAGCCCAAACAAATTGGACACCATAATCCGACGCGTAGCTTTCGTCCAACACTCACATTCACAATCAATGCCATGTTTGAAAGAGAGATCGCGATTAACTGTTTGGGAAATACTGCAGCGGGTTCCTCCATCAGGACCTACTTGCAACAGGGGTTCTGTATGGATTAGCTAATGTTCTTTTCCAATCACTTTCTGTAAAGCATCAAAATTACTAACATAACATATATGACTCCTTAGCTACTTCAAGTTCGCGTCGGCAACTATACAGAACACTATCTTGATGGTACATCCAATCACTTGTTGTGTTAACCCCGAGCCTTGGTTAAATGCTCTCCTAGATTTTCTCTTAAAGATAAACTCACTTTGCTTGCCTTTGTTTACATCTAGCTTTCTTGTGCCTATCTTAATTTGGGCATTTATGATTCTTTTGCCTTTTTTTTTTTTTTTTTGCATTTGATGTGAGAAAATAAATGGAAAATCATCTTTCCTTTTTTAATTAGTTTTTAGACTTGCAAGCAAGTTCTAAGATGTGTCGGAGATTAGGGGAGTCACAATATGTAATATAACCATATTTCTAGAGAAGGGAAAGAGACCCCATAATATATGAAAAGAACGAGACTATAAGTAGGAAATGAGGGTCCATGTGAAGATCCATGGTGGGGATATGAAAGAAAAAGAAAGGGCTCTAAGTGAAATTCCATATTATATTAGGATTAGAGGTAAAGAGGTTAAGGTAGAGACATTCCATCAAAGATTAATAACTTAACCAACCATTCTTTTAAAGGGAAAGATAAGATCTATTCTCCATACATTCGCAACTTAAAATTCCCAAATGGTAGGTCCCCTTGTTCCCAGTGCGCCTCTCCATTGCTCCTCCTTAAAGCTAAGTTTAATCATTCCCCCTTTTCCAACATCCTCCAAGAGGTCTTTTTTCAAAATGATTTGTATATTACTTTCAAAGTTTTGGTTTGCGATCCATCCAAGCAAAAGTCACCTTCTCATATATCTTCACATCAGATATGGTGGATGATTTGCATCAATCAACAGAAGCCACTGGCTTTCAATCTCCACAACTCTCTCTGTGCCGCCTGTTATATATTCATCTACGTATAGAAGAACATTTAGAATGTGATAACTAACCTCACAAAGAAATACTAGTGCTTCTTATTATATGTTCTAACTAATCCATGGACATATCACAAGCTAAAGATCTTGTGTCCATCGTACGCTTGCTTAGATATTGATTAGTTCTTACATCTATGTATTCATGTATATATTCTACAGTTTGCAGTCACCATAATGTATTTTGATAAAATCAAACAACAAAAATCGCTTTCACAGATGAATAAAATGTTGAAACACCATTATATTCATACTTTTTTTTACGTGATATCCAACACTATTATTGGGTTAGTTTGTGATGGGTTGCCCATGAGATTAAGGTTACGAATTATTGAGGTGGTTGAAGTTGAAGATATACTTGTGACTATATCAGACGTCATCAAATCTTAATAATACTCACAAATATCTCTAAAATTATAACACTGTAATTATAACTACGGCAGTGAAATAATTTAAATCCTTAGTTTATATTATTCTACAAGAAAGGGTCCAAACTGAAATGCCACTTCAGTCTTAAATCACCTGGAAGGATTACCTCCTCCATCATCTTTAATAAGATGTGAAGAGTGCGTATAGAGAAACAAGTTGCTCGAAATTAATTGCTAAACTATCCAAAGAAATAAAAATGGAAATCTATTGAAAGATCAAGTCCTTTTTGTGGAAACGTTCCCATTTTGGAGCCGTCTTCTACTGACACAGAATGGAACTGCTTTTATTGTTCATGAGATGCTTTCTTGTCTTTATACATATATCGCCTTCAATTATTGGCAGTGATCGGGAGCTTAATCTTTTCTCCTAGAAGCCTGAAGATACAGAACCTGTTGAAGATGAGGCCGAGGCTGTAATTCATAGGTTTTCCATATATACTGAGTTACCTAAAAACCCCAATTCAGTTCTGAAATCTACCCATGTAGGCTGCTGTGGGAATATTGGGAAGGGTCTCATCAAGGATTTGTTGTTAAGATCAACAACCAATTGCATTTGATGACGTTAAACATGCTACGCATAGATGTTACTCTTACACCATTTCACAGAATTTCTTGTTCAGAAAGCGAAGACAAGATTTTAGTCAAACTGATTAAGTGCTATGGGATACAGTCTCACTCTGCTTCAGTTTTTAAATATTAAATGTCCTTCTCCTTGTCTAAAGCATTTTTTCCATTTTCAATTGTTTATTAATAGTCGTGGTCCTACCTCTGTTACATCTTGAGGAAGCCACGAGAAAATATAGCAGCAGTGAGAATTATCAGAAATGACGTCTAATCTACAATAGTTGACATGAAAGAATATATTAAAAGTAAGTATTAAGGAAAACCAACATTAAGTGATCTCATTTTCGCGACGTTTCTACTTGTCCCTTTTAACTAATTAAGACACTAGTGGTTACAATCAATCCTTTTGTTCGAGACACGACAATGAATAATTAGGGATTTTTACGCATAAACAGTTGTCGTTTAAACTTTTCTTTCATTTGTGTATCTTGTGCTAAGTGAAAAAGATACAAATTATCAGGACACGAATATATATACATAGAGAGAGAGAGAGAGAGAGAGTAGGCACATACAAAGCCTAAACATAAACGTTACAATCCTCGCGCATAAGTACTTAAGCTGTATATATACATATATATATATATAGTCGGCATATACAAAGGCTAAGCATATACGTTACAATCCTCGCTCATAAGTCTAGTTGCACACGTCCAAAGTTACAGAGCGAAGAACCAGTAATAAAAGCCCTGTTTGCACTCGATCTAAAGGACGCAGCAAGCTTGTTTCATAATCCATAAATGGTTTATATCTAAGGGTCGAAGACAGTGGAAGCAATATAGTTCATTCCATTAAAAAGGCCCTTTTGTGACTTTTGTCACCCATTTTAAGATGCTAGTGCTATTGGCACAAAATCGTTTAGAATGATCAGCTTAATCTAAGGAAAATCAGTTTGTACATTACTCTCTCCCTTATCATTCAAAGGATCTATATCAGTAAGTAAATTAACGATTTCAGCCTCTTAAAAGTTTATTTTATACTTTGTGTCAAGGTTTTAATATTACCACTGTTACTGTAATTTGCTGCAATTGTGGCCAATTTTTTTATAATTACATCTTCATCGTTCGTAATTACCACAATATCATCTGCAATTTATAATTTAAAAACTTTGTTTTACATGATGAAAATTTTCAAAAAGCAAATCATATTCATTTGCATTTATTAACTTCACAAAGTATATTCTGTTAAGAATTACAAGGTTGATGTCCTTTTTTAAAATAGAAATTTCGATAAGGTAGACACTATACACAGTAGTATTTTCTAATAATGTCATCACAAGTTTTCTATTTAAAAAAAGAGCATCAACCATTGTTTTTTTTTCCAAATAATGTCATCATAAATTTTCTCAAACCAATCAAGAATATTGATTTTCTACAATGAAAAAAAGTTAACAATTTATTATATCAAGATTTTTTAGGTTTTGGCTGCTCTTTTGAAATAATGGTTTTTTTAATTTAATTATAAAGGTTTTAGAACTAAAATTAACATGATATTTTTAAAGAACAATTTAAAATTATATGTAAATTATAATTTTTATCAATATTACAAAAATACAATTCATTAGTTAATTAATTATTCATAATACCATATCTCTATTATATCCCTAAACTTCAAGTCCTCAAAAATCACATAAATGGAGGTGTAAATGTAGCTCATGGATTTGCAATTCTGAAGCAAGCTTATAATAGCAGCTGTTTGATCCAATTAATATTCAGTTTCAGATTAACAGGGCAAGCAGACAAAATCTTATGGAATGTTGAACATTCTAGTCAATTCTCTACCTATATTCAACCAGACTTGTCTACAGAGAAGAGCATCCCCATGTTCCTTGGCATCATGTGGTATGGTGCAAGAACTATAACCCTAGACATACACATACTCCTTGTAAGCATTCAAACTAAAACTGTCTATAATGGACAAAATTGGAAAATATTTGCAAATATGAAACTAGTGTTCTTTATGCAAAACTTAAGCTGAATCTCATAACCATAAGTTCTTCTCTTGCTTTTATTCAAATAGAATATGAAAATCCATAATGGCACTTTGTGAGATAAACAATCCTACAACTACTTGGTCTAATATCACAGTGTGGAGTACTCAAATCAAGCATATGTATGAAGGGATCGATAGCTAGTTATCATAGCTCTTTCTTGCATGGTTGCTAGTATTTGGAATGAAAGGAACAATAGAACTTTCAGATCCATTACAAATGCATATCCACTTATACAAATGGAAGCACAAATTTAGCAATAAAACTCTTATGGAATGGAAAATCTCCTAAGCTGCTCTAATGACAATCTAAATTTGCAAAATCAGTTTTCTTTCTCCTATTCGGTACCATTGTGATTAATCTTTGCCATATAATAGCTAATCCTATTTGGTGCCATTGTGATTAATCTTCATCTCCTAGCAACTTTATACTAGCTATTTCTACCACCTTGTACTTCCATTACTTTCATTCAATGAATTACCTTTTATTAAAAAAAGATATAAAATTAACTTGATATTTTATACTGTTAAGGTTTTATAGAGTCTTTATTTAATGAAATTAATTACCTTTCGAAAAACTATATAAAATTGTCAAATCACAAGCATCTTTGGGTTAAATCCTTATCATAAGAAGATTTTGTGTATTAACTATAAATAATCTCTCCAAAATAATTAAAGTTAAAATATTGATGATTGGTCTATTATAAAAATAAATATTTATAAAAACCTAAGTTATTTATAGTTTTTAAAAAATATCATGACCATTCTTTATAAATATAGTTTATCTTAGACTTGGATTGATTAAGTTTTGATCTATTAAGTTTTTGGTTAATTTGTATTGATTTGAGTATAATTTCAAACTATAAATATAAATTTTTATTTAATATTTTACATGAGCACAACTAGTATTTGGAGTCAAGATCGGATTAATATATTAGATTCTAATTAAAAGTAGTTTAGAGTTCCCAATTAAAGTTGTATAATAGTTAGCTTTTCAATTTAAGTAGGAATCATATGTGCCCTTATACAAAGGAAAACAAATTTAGATATATAGAATTTTGAGATTTATTTAGTTTAGTCAAAATTGAGATTGTTCTTCTCATCTTTGCTTTTTTATTAAACCTATTGGAGAACTCACCAAAGTTTACTTTATGGTGTTCTAAACTTTTTAGATTCAATTATGGTTTCTCTGCAATTAAAAGATCATTTTCAATTGCTTGATTTAACTTTCTTGTTAAAATTCCAATCTTGTTTATAGGTTCTATAAGATTTATTATTAAGCGAGTTCATATTTTTTTATTATCAAAGTTAGGCTATAACTTAAGTGTCTATAACTTTTGATTTTTTGTTTTCATTTTCAATTCTTAATTATGATTTCTTCTTCTAGTTTTTGTTTGTAAATCTCTTTTTTGCCCTATTCTTAAGCATGCTTGGCTTCTTAGAAAAATATGTTTCCTTCATCTTCTTGTTTCTTTGTCTTTATCTTGTGTTAGTTTGCTATATATCAAAAATTTAAAAAAAAAAGAAAATTAAGGTTTCTTCAAGGAGCTTGTAAACATGTCTTGTAAAGGTGATTCTACACCCAAAGAAGAGAAAGAAAGTGCATCCTTTCTTTTGCAAAACATGCAACAACAACATAAGAAGATCAAAATCATATATAATAATATGAGAAACCTCTTAGAGAAGCATCTAGTCAAACTTGTCAAGTTACAAAAAAGACAAAAACCCTCAAATTCATAAAAAGAACGAGGCCAACTAGGGGTAATTCAACACCCTAAACAAAGTTTATGACTACAATGTTGATTATGTATTGATATTAAAATATTTATACTTAGAAGAGTAATAAGTAATCACATAAATAAGCACTCGCCCTCGAATTCATGATAAGAAAATGCAAGTTAGGTGTAATTTGACACCCCAATTTATGTTAATGACTACAATGTTGATTATCACATTAATACTGAGACATTTATACTTAGAAGAGTATTGAAGGCTCAAATGAACGAGAATGAGTTAAAGTAGCAATAGAAAAACATATTTCACATTAGATGTCATATAAAAAGAAGATATATAATATGATTACTGATGTATGAAGATGTACTAATATTGCTAGCATGTCTCTTGTGGAAAATGAGTTTGCTTACTTTAAAGCATCAAAAGCCATACAAACTTCAATAACTTAATAAATAAGGAGGAATATAATGGACACACATGTGTTAAATTTCTTTCTCTATAAGGAGGTATAAGGTACTTTATGATATAATACTAACGCATTCTAGTCACATTCAATTATAAAGGGTGTGACAATATGATAGAAAACGACATATGACTTTGAATGCCTCTTTTCATAAATATGAGCTATATTATTTAAAAAGAATTATAATTGTTGGACCCCATCCTTGTGAGTTACGTGCCGATGTCCTATGTGACATCAAGGCGTGCATCCCACAAGGATGGTGTGCCCACACCAAGTCAAACCTCAAAAACGAACTCTTCACACTTACTTCCGAACGGATCTTGGAATAACTCAAAAAGGAATTTCAATAAGACTTCTTCACAACATTTGATCCTCATTGCCTTAAGTTTCTAACGATTCCAAAAACGCTCAATTTGGTTCAGAAATAAAGAAGTATTGTCCAAAAACACTTTTGGGTTAAAAATAAACCGAGACTTAAAACTACACCCGAATTTACTTCAGAAATTGAAAGCCTTAGGGCCCAAATTGAAAATGTATTCCTTCAGAAAAGTTGAAGCTCCATGTCTCTAGTTTGTTTGGAAACAAAAATCAACTCAATTGGATCTCTACAGATCGAGATATCGTCAAAATACGAAAACATGTTCAAACCTTTTCAACAGATCCTCTCACTTTGATTTAATCAATCTTTTTAAAATTAGTATAAAAACCTACAAAATTATTTTGGAGAGGTAGAAGAAAGTCTTAGGAATCCAACGCTTCAAAAATCAGGTTAATCGGAGGTCAGACGGAAAAATTATAAACAAAAGAATGGAAAGAGGTCGGATATTCAAATCATATAAACAAAATAAATAAAAAATAAAAATAAAAAAATAAAACGGCGCTCGCACTCGTGAGTGCGCTCACCCTCGCGAGCGCACGCAAGCGCGAGGGCGTATGTGCATCCTGCCTTCTCCTCTCCCGATTATCCAACTTCTAAAATTTATATCTTTTGACCTCAAAATTTCAAAATTTGCAAATTTTATATCAATGAAAAGTTAAAAGGAAGCTCTACAATTTACATGAAGGATTTAAAAACCAATTTGGCCTCTAAGGGAGTCAAAAACTACTTCAAAGTGACTGCCTAATTTAAATCATCCTACACAGTAAAAAAATCATATCTTTCAACTCCATGGCCCAAAAATGTCAAATTTTATATCAATGGAAAGATAAAAAGACAATATACATCTTTTATTAAGACCCAAAGAGCCATTTCTAATTCTATGAGAGTCAAAAATTCACTCAAAGATTCTGCCCAGAAATTTGTCATTTGACAGCACCTGCACCCAACTTCAA
>JANVCQ010000231.1:32968793-32984198 GCA_025531925.1 Erythroxylum plowmanianum
GGTAAGATGAAAAACTATAACGTGAACAGAATCACCGTATAAGAAGTTATACGGTGAACAGAATCACCGTATAAAAAATAATCAAAACAAACGACTTCACAATCTTAACCCCACATTAAATCGTCACTCCAATCTGACTCAAAATCTTACATTACCCGACATTACTCGCAAACCTACTTCAATGACTTACCTCAAACAACACGCACATTCACTCCGACTGGTGATGATAGAGGGCCGACTGTAGATGAAGCAATCTCCACAGATTCTAAGCGCCACAAAAATTGAGAGAGGGAAGGTTAAAATGATGAAGAGACTCAGAAGATGATAGAGGGAACGAGGTTGGATGAGAGAAAGAGCGCTGGAGACTGACGAAGATGAGAGACGACGTCGTTATGAGGGGCGGGATACGACGTCGTCTCATCAGCTTGGGAGGCGGGAGATTAAAATTGCAAAACGTTGCCGTCTTCCTCGGGCGGGTTCGGCAGAAGAAAGCTAATTCCTCGCCTTTCCCGACGTCTAACTCTCCAAGACGTCGTGGATAGTACTTTGCCACGTCCTACTTTTTAAACGACGTAAAAAACATAGATTTTCAACGACGTCTGCATCCAACGACGCCGAATTTTGACACCTCTCCTGACGTCTATGAAGACGTCGCCAAAGCCCCCTACAATTCGCGACGTCTGAAATGAAGACGACGCGAAATGTGTATTTTTGTTGTAGTGAGGTCTGTCGTTGAGAGCTTGAAATGGTCATGTCGACCGATGAATGATACATGGTGTTGTACCAAAACTATGTCCAATTTAGAATATGACACCAACTATGTGGTCATTATTGAATAAAGCAATGTAGGTATTGTTCTAAACAACAATTTACCACCTCAGTTGATCTGTCACTTTGAGGACGGTAGGATGAACTTAAATTCAGTTGTGTTCCATGCATTTTAAGGAATTATTTCCAAAAATTACTAACAAAGACAGGATCTCGATCACTTACTATTGAACATGGCATCCCATGGAATTTGATTATTCCTTCCACAAACTTGTCTGCAACAGATCTTGTTGTATAAGGATGGGACAACGCCAAGAAATGGATTGAATTACTTAAACGATCAATGACTACCATAATCGTGTCTTTGTCATCAGAACGAGGTAGTCCATCAACAAAGTCTACGGAAATATCTTTCCAAACTTGACACGGCACTGGTAAGGGTTATAGAAGATCAACAGGGCACAACGTTTTGGCTTTAACATGCTAACACACATCACAAGCTACCACATATTTTTTGCACTGATTTATACATCCCCAACCAATAAAATTGTTATGTCAATCGCTTAAATGTTCGCAAGACTCTGGAATGACCACCAACAGGAGTAGCATGGAACTCTTGTAAGAGTTATTGAACTAACTTAGAATTAGATGGCACCACAACTCTATTTTTATAATAAATTAATCCTTCTCGCCACAAATATGGTTGATTAGGATAATGGAATGCCAATTTACCAATACGTTACATGTATGGATGTTGAGTTGTCTCCTTTTAAAGTTCATCCCTCATCCCCACGTGTTGTACAAAGATAGCTTGTAATGCTAGGTGGTTTGCAGCCCTTGATTACTCGTTAGCGATAGAGTTTTCTCTACTTGGTTTATACAAAATCTTATAGTTAAACCCCACAAGTTTCGGCATCCATTTATATTTTTCTGGTGTTAGAATCCATTATTGCAAAAAAAATTGAGACTACAGTGATCTATTTGTATTATGAAGTGTCGCCCCAATAAATACGATTTCCACGTACGTACCACAACGATGATTGCAATCATTTCCTGAGCATAAGTCAACCATGAATGTTACCCTCCCAATGCTCTACTTATAAATGCGATTGCTCTCCCTTTTGTGATAGAACTGCTCCAGTTCCATCACTTGAGGCGTTGGTGTGAATAGCAAATGTCTTTGCGAAATCCGACAAAGCCAGCATTGGCTACTCATCAATGCCAATTTAAGGCTTTGAAAAGCATATTTCACTTGACTATTCTAGCCAGATTGTCCCTATCTTCAATAGAGTAGTAAGTAGTTGAGCAATAATACCATAATTGCGAACAAATTTGCGGTAATATCCCATGAAACTAAGAAGGTGCATAACTCCGTAACAGTAATGGGACGTGGCCAATTGAGTACAGAGTAGATCTTCGTCTGATCAACTTTCACTCCTTCAGACGAGATTATATGACCAAGGCACTTAAGTTTTGACTCCCAAAAACATATATCTTAAACTTAACAAAAAGTAGTTCTCGCCGAAGGATGTTGAATACCTTGTGGATATGATCAATATGTGTCTGCCAACTCGAACTATATATTAAAATATCATCAAAAAATATAAGCACGAACTTACGTAGGTAAGAACAAAAAAATCTAGTTCATAAGTGTTTGAAAAGTTGATGGAGCATTGCAAAGGCCAAAAGGCATCACCAAATATTCGTAATGACCATTATGAGTGCAAAATGTGGTCTTGGAAATATCTGGAGGATGGATACGAACTTGATGATAACTCGTCATCAAGTTAAGCTTAGTGAAAAAGACCACACCATGAAGCTCATCAATCATATCATCAACTGTCGAGATTAGAAATCGATCTTTAATGGTGGTTGCATTTAGTGCTCAATAATCTGTACAAAAATTCTAGGTACCATCTTTCTTCTTCACCAACAAATTTGAGGAAGAAAAAGGGCTCGTGCTTGGTCGGATTAAACCAGATTGTAGCATATCATTTACTTATCGCTTAATTTCATCTTTCTGAAAATATACGTATCGGCAGGGTTGAACATTGATAGTCTGTGTTCCTTATTTGAGAATAATTCAATGCTCAATCTCACGTGGTAGTGGCAATTGCTTAAGTTCCTAAAATATATCATCAAATTCTGACAAGAGAGATTTCATGTTCGAGTGTAAGGGGTCAATCTTACTATTCTCTTATTGTAGCTACAAGGCAAACAAAAAATGGCCTTGTTGTGCTTCCTTTTCAATGTCTTTAGGCTCTGTTGATTGAATAGCATGCCTATCTATGCCCTGCAGTTTCCTTGGTCGATTTTCCCACTAAAATTCCATGGTCAAATGCTTCCAATCACAATTAATTAGGCCCAATTGTTTAAGCCATTGAATTCCCAAAACAATATCTAATCCAGTCAACGGTAATGTATAAAGAGTGAGTGAAAACACGATACCTTAGATTGTCAATGACACCTATTCGTACCTCCTTTGGCACATCATCAGAGAGCCATTGGCGACTTGTACTATAAAGAGATCATAAGGAGTGACAAAAAGTTACAACCAAGTTACCAATCTCTCTCTAATAAAATTATAGGTAGACCCGCTATCAATCAATGCGATAAGGCTATGTTGTATGATATAAGCAATCACTCACTCTCATCATGCTTATACTGTTCCATCCTGGTAATGCATGAAGAGAAACCTCTGGAGCCTCCTCTTTGACAATCTCATCATATAAATCCCAACCTGATTCGTCTTCCATCAAGAGTAACAGAGGTTGTCGACACTTATGTCCTAAAACAAACTTCTCATCGCAGCTAAAGCATAACCCTTAGTTGTGTTTCCTCTTAATTTCGTCTCATGATAAACGTTTAGCGGAAGCTGTCAAATCTTTTCGTGGTGACTAATTCAGCAGATGTGGGGTTGCAGGGACTGCTCCCGACATCTTTTGTTGTCAATGAAACTGCTCATCCTTCATTCAAGAGAGATTTATGACTTCTTTCAAGGTCTTAGTTCTAAACGTGCGTATTCCATCCAGTATGAAAGGATGGAGTCCATCCATAAACGTTCCGACAAACGCCTTATGCTACCATCCCCTAACACAATTCCACAATATCTCAGATTCTATTTGATATTCGCGATAAGACCCAATTTGATGAACCCGTGACATAGCTTCATCAAAATCTTCACTCTCCGTAGGACCAAAACAGACCATTATCTCTTCTTCAATTATGGTCCAGTTAATCTTATTCCCTTCTTCCTCACACATTTGTTGGATTGACAACCACCATTAGTTTGCTTCACCATCCAAGTGGTGCCTTTGAGATAACGGACTGGCATGATAATTGAAATATTGGTGAACTTTGTTCAACCATTATATCTGGTCGCCTTCGTAGAACCTTGGAAACTCTAGCTTTGTAGTCTTTGATGCGAACATTGGTCAATGATTATCTCCATGCCTATAAACGTCATTGTGTATCGTCCTTGAGCCTCCATTCTGTCCTTCCAAACCATTGCTCCCCTCATTTTTTAATGCTTCCATCATTCTGCCCAACATCACTTCCAGTTGTTGAAACTTATCGACAATTCCAATTTCCAAGTGGCTCAAACTGTCTTGGACAGAAATAAGGTTTGTCACTAAGTTGTCGATGCGCTCTTTGTTGGTTCCCATGATAGTTCGACTTTGATACCAATTGTTACAGGTCTTATGGGAGAACCAATCTCAAAAGCTAGCTTAAAAGGTGAGAGAGCCCGTAAGTCTATAAACCTCACATTAGCCTCTCTTATTACTAATGTGGGACAATTAGACTGTAACATTAATTAGTACAGGTCTTATGGGAGAACCAACCATAAAACCTAGCTTAAAGGGTGTGAGAGCCTACAAGCCTACCTCACATTAGCCTTTCTTATTAATGATATGGGACAATTAGACCGTAACATTCCACTACGCTTCACAGCCCAGACACCAATGGATTGGCCGTGCGCTAGACATTTTTTAGCCTCGGGCCAACACTGCAATACCAGCATTACCACCCTTGGGAGTGGCACAAGAACTTGAAGAAGTGGTGTTAGCTATAATACCACTGTTTGGTCCTGATCAAGTCGTAAACTGTATTAAGAAAAGTAATGCTAATAAGGTAAAGTTTGCAAGACAATTCACTGTCTTTTATTGATCTGAAAATATTGATTAAATACAAAGTTATTTGATGACAAAACTTTATTTTGTAGGAAATCTCCACTTTCGCATGTAATCAGGAAACAAAACAATAAAGAAAAGCAAAATAATAACGAATAAGACCCATTCAATCCAAAATTCTCAGATTGTGGCGTAGTGCACTTATGGACCTCCTTGATGAATTGTCCACTTCCGAAGTACTCTTATCAAAAAGTAGTGTAGCCCTTGAAATGTGAGTAAAATAAAGGATAAATTTTTCTTATAAAAACTTTTAAATTAGATAAAAATAGTTCTTATAAAAATTAAATTGTACTTTTTAATTAACATAAGCCCACGGTCATTTATACTTGTAGCCAACCAAAGACAATACCAGTTTTTAATGCAAAGTTTGATGCATGATTTTCATAAATTACAATAATTTTTTAAAAATTGAATATAAATTTCTATTTGTAATTTGATTAGTCACGTAACGTAATTTTTTGGTAGGTGTCGAAAAATATATTTTAATCAATATTACCACCGAATGGCCACTAGGCCCACCTCCTTCCACAACAATTCACTTCGATAAATGCTTAATGAATATATGTTCATCCTGAGATCGTTCATGTCATCCTCTTTCAGGATACAATACGACCTCAATCGAAAATAAATTAATTGTCGTCCCCTAGATACGAAGCAACTTTTCTTCCCTTCAATTCTCTGTTCCGTATTTTGGCGTGCTACGTAATCCGGGAATTTAATTGATGGGACAGCAGGAGGGTGTTCCAAAACCTTCGTCTGCATACAGAGCGAGATCAGAAAAAGAAGTCTGAGAAACAACCAGCCAGTATGTCATGTTTGGTTACGTAATACTACTCTACGTACAAAATAGTAACGCTTTGAGAATATGAGTTGATAAAATGTCATTTTAGGGTTGGATGAAAAAGTGGGTCCTGTTTTGGACCCATCAGGTTTCAGTGTCGGCTCCATTTCTACTTGTGTCTAACATTTAAATGGTGAAGGGGAGAGAGACTATTCTCTTTGCGTGGATGAAGCCAATCTATTTCCACCAAACAAAACCTCAAGAGTTGGATCATAAAACAACATAGAGTAATTAATTACGAAGAAGAAGAAGACGAAGACGAAGAAGAAGAAATTTGGTAATATTAAGATGGGACATCATTCTTGTTGCAACCAACAGAAGGTGAAGAGAGGGCTATGGTCACCTGAGGAAGATGAGAAGCTCATCAGATATATCACGACTCATGGATATGGATGTTGGAGTGAAGTCCCTGAAAAAGCTGGTTATTATCATCTCTACTTCTCTCTTATTTTCCCTAGTTTTCTTTTTTTGGTTTTCCTCTTCTAACAAATACGTTTCTCTTTGAATAACTTCTAGGGCTTCAAAGATGTGGCAAGAGCTGTCGTTTGAGATGGATTAATTACTTGAGGCCTGATATTAGAAGAGGAAGGTTTACCCCAGAAGAGGAGAAGTTGATTATTAGCCTTCATGGAGTTGTTGGGAACAGGTTTTACTATATACCATATGAACCTAACAGCTCAAGTACACCGACATTCCTGCATCAGTTTCTTCTTTCTCAAACTGATTTGATTTTCTATACAGCAACATATAATGGCTGAAACCGTGTGGGATTTCTTAGTGATCTTCTTGCTCCTGCATGAGTTTAGTTAGACTATTTTGAAAGAATGATTTTTTGCATTTTCGACAGGCCTAATGATTTATTGGAATATAGAGAAAAACGAAAACTGATGTCAAAGAAATCTTGAATCATAAGTCTAGCTCTTTAGGCATGTGTTTCTACGTTATATTTTAAATAATCGATGGAAGCAATCTCGTTGTTAAGTAGTTCCTTAATCAGCTATCAACTACACTCCGGAAGACGTTAAGAGGGCATTATCAGAGGTTGAAATGCCCATTCTCAACAGGAAAAATACATGCCATTAAGATTTTTTTTTTTTTCTAAATCACAGTATTACTTTCACTTTGTATGTTCTATAAGCAACGTTTTAATGTTAAACTAGTTTTCATTTCAAAAATCTAATAGTTTCTTCATCTCACGCACTTCAACCGTCTGATGAGATTTATATGCTATTAAGTTAATTATTGTACTAACTGCAGATGGGCTCACATTGCAAGTCATTTGCCTGGAAGAACTGATAATGAGATAAAGAACTACTGGAATTCATGGATCAAAAAGAAGATTCGAAAGCCTTCAGCTACCACAACCTCTAACACTAGCACAAGCACTAATGAGAATTCACATATTACTTATAATACCTCGAACCATCAACTAGACATGGTGCATCAAGATTTATCGTCGAGGCCACAGATGCAAGATGCTCTTTTCTCTTCTCCACCTCCACTATTTATGTTCGACACAAGTACTCCACTTGAAGGTATCGCAGATAGTAGTGTACGCGGCGAGCTTTTCCAAGAACCTGCGAATTTGAGTGCAGAAGCCTGGAATAATCCAAGCCAGCATCGAGTTCAAACCTTTCCAACACTCAGCAACGGAATGGACTCGATAAACTACTTGCCACCATTGATAGAGAACATGGTGGTTCCAATTGAGATGCAGTCTTGTACGATGGACGAGGAAGGAGAAATGGCACTAGAGTGCTTGCAAAGAAAAGAGTTGATGAATGATTGGGTGGAGTCCCAGCAATGTTCCAACTTTCTGTTTTGGGACAATGTGGAAGGCCAACTTGGAGGAGAAGAAATTGCTCAACATCCATCACACCTGGGAGCCGCTACGCTTTCTTCCTTTCCTTCATCACTATAACCGTTATTTTATTAAGTTGCATGGCTTAACCCTTTATAGAGCCTTCTCCAAATGGTCCAGGCTGCTTTTGAAGACTGTTTGTAATTTTACCTTTTGTTTTCTTTTTAAATTCCTGCCCAACCCCTTTTTAACTTCCATGGTGAGATTGTGAAAATTTGAGGAAAGATGCATCATACTATGTAAGTATGCATGCATGGAGTATGTTTTCTCGGTGTTTTTGGAAACACAAAGAGAGGAAAGAATAAAGACAATGCGACAATCAGCAAAGTTTCGCAGCTAATCATGATGGCGAGGTCATCTTCAACCTTTTAATGTTTGTTCAACGTGTCAATAATTGAAGTTGGCGATCCTTTTTCTCTTGTCGCTCTATTCCCCAATTCAGTATCCCTTTCAATGTTTTGGCATAATAAACTTGATGAGTTCTCACAATTTTCAATTTTCTTGCTTTATTCATCAAGTGTTTCTCCTGGTCCTCACGCAGTTAAATCTAAATATATAGCCATCATTTAAGAGGAATTCGGAAATAACTTACATGGTAGACAATGGCAATTAATTATGAAAGCTAATGATAGTCCACATTGTTGGTAAGGGTTTCCCAATAATAGCTCTCAAGTAGTATAACTTTTGCATTTCTAGTACTTTTACCATTAGTGACTTCGTTTAAGCGAATCTGTCTACCACCAAAAGTCGAAAACCTATTGCTTATGTATCAATCGATAAGGTATGTTTTCATTTTTTTTAATATTTAAGATGGGCATTGGGCTCCATAAAATCAACTGGAAACTACTCCCATACCTTACAGAGTTTTCTGGGCGTGCCTCCGTTAACAAATCTCTTTTAACCTTTGATAAAATGTAACGAGAGGAAAAGAAAACTGAACAAACTTTTGAGGAAGTAAAGTTGATGTTAGGGTTTTAGTTTGGTTGCACATTTCGAAATTTCTACAAAAAGAAATATAATTAAGCAAAGAAAATTTTGGTTTTCAAGTCATTAATATGTATGTTTAAGTCATCAAAACACAATATATTATTGTCCAACTCTTGATCAAAGTCAATTGTAAAGAAGGCAGGATTTTGCCCTTCCCCCCAAGATAAATTATCCAATAAGCCAAATATAGTATTTAATTATTGAGAAAATCACAAATTTGCAATACTAGATAAAAATAATTAATTTTATTACACAAGTATCCTATAGTTAGCTCCTCTATAGTGCTAATTAACACAGACGGTCATATAGATTGCTGACTTCAAACATCACATCTACGTAATATTTAAAAATAATTAAGAAATAAAAAAGTTGGAGGGTATAAGAATAACAAAAGCACATCAAACAGAAGGGGAAAGCATTGCAAGTTGTGGGAGAGAAAAAGCATAGTTGAAAAATCATGAGAGCAGAGAGGTGAAGGAGCCGAAACAATCCAAAATAAAATAAAAGAGAGACGAGTGAGTGAATGAATGAAATAAGAGGACACAGTAAAAGAGAGAGAGAGAGAAGAGGAAAATGAGTGAAAGATGATTATTGTTATAGTTGATACATGGAGAATCCATATTTATACTAGTTTATAACCCTAGAATAAGAAGAAAACAACAATAAAACTAACTAGAGCGGATGTAGCGTGAGTGTGGGCTTCGTGAGTAAGGCTTCTTTGTAAGTTAGCCTACCATTGGGCCGTAAGTGGGCTGCAAATGGGTCGTCGTCACTGACACCCTCAAAGTTATCAGTAGCGGTCTCTTGAATATCAACCTTATGACTCCGATCGTCCTTATCACTCCAATCAAGAGAAATTGCGGTAATAGGACTCATGCCCTTGCCATGCCATCATAAGGCTTGATTTATGTCCAAAGATAATTGAGAATTACTCAACTGTTAGGTACATATTTTTTAAAAAAAAGGATCATTTAGCTTAATTAGTGTTCTTGGCATTTTCTTTCTTTGAGTATCTAATATTTTGTATGCTTCTAATTTCTGTCAATAGTTAATTTCTTGGTACTTTTTTCTTTTTCTTTTCATTTTAATTATTTTCAATATCATGTGTGTGATGACATGTAAAAGTGACCAACCTATATATATTAATAAACCACATTAGATTTGTTAACAGGAGAGTTAATAGTAGCCTATTAATATATTTGATAATTTTGGCTAGTATTGCAAAATTAAACAAATTTTAATTTTAATTTATCCTTAATTATTCAATGCTAATTAATGTTAAAAATTATGAATAATAAGTTTTTGTTATTTTATTTTTATAATTAACTTCATTTAAAAAATATTTTCAAATTTTACAGTAATTTAATAAGTATATTTCAGATTTAAAATATCTTTAAAATACATAAAATTTAAAATATTGAAATAATTTTTAGGTAGTTAGATATAAAATATCTAATTCTAAATAATTTTTATTTTAATTCTTAATAATTAAAAGTATTAACAAATAAATATTATTTTGTAGATATAATTTTTACAAATTATTTACTTGTTTATTTTAATAAATTATAATGAAATTTTCACTACAAGAAATTGTATTTTTAGTTAAAATAAAAGTTGTTAATAAAAGCATTAATATTAATCACTACTATCAATAGTGTTTAATTTTTCGAAGTCGTCAACTCCTGTCACAAATACCTCCGTCAATATTTAAAATAGTAATTTAAGAAATGACCATAATTATGAAATATTTTTGTGACAAAAGTACCAAAACTAAAAATATGGAATGTGTAACAACACTATATAGCCACACAAGTTTATCGACATAAATAATATAAAGTAGTGATGAGTAAAGTCATGAAAGCACTTAATTTTATTGTGACAAAAGTAACGACATTAAAAACTATGGAATGTGTGGCAACACTATTGTTGGGAAATCAGGTCGGGATCTGATTCCGACTGCAGCGGAATAATCAAGAAACTTTTTCTTGACTTTTGATTTCTTAAAAACTAATATCTATTTAATTCTATAAAATGATTAACAGATCATAATAAAGCGAAATTTAATTCATACCTTATTCCGAAGCTTGATCTTTATCTTGTTGTATCCCTCGAACTATTTCCGAAACTGATCCATCTCAACCACCGTATTCGTACAAGTGTCTAGCCTCTAGCTGTATATACAGAACAGGTTGAGAGAATTCTATAACTCTTACAGAGATGGTTAAGTATAAAGTGCTAACTCCATAGAGCTTAAGCCTATTTATAATAAGCTTTGGATGTTTTAGTAATTTAATTGAAATTAAATATTGATTTCAATTAAAATTTAATTAGAATTACAAATAATTTTAACTAAATACCAATTATACCCATATAAGATTCAATATCTTAAATTGATCCTTATTTATTAAATAACTCATATTTAATCATAAAGTTTCTCAAACTTTACAATCAAGTCCAACTTGATTAAATTAATTTTGTTCTCTTCAACTCATTCTATATGTGAGACCCATTAGGTTCCCAAAGATGTTGGAAATGATTATAGAATCTAATTTTAATTCATAATTAAAATTAGATAAATTAAAACTCCTTTTAATTTATCTTTAATTCTCCAATTAAACAATTTATAGTCATAGATCAAGATTGACATCTAACAATGCATCACGACTACCCAAATATTTACGAATGTCATAGTAGTTTTGACTAACCTTTCTGTGCATAATTTTTCTGTTTGATTCAATCCTTTCATCTTACAATGTTCCGATTAGATATAGAGCATGGAATTAATGTCTATTTTATTTTGAATATTAGTTCTCCTCCATTATCTATTGATTCAAGCAATGACATTTGTAAACTATTTACAAAGCGTCATTTCACCTTGGCCAAGGATTTCCTGAATCAATACTAATCGAGAACAAAGAAACATTCTCCTTAATTACTTTAGGATAATGAATCTTATCTTAATCATTCAGCTATCTCTATATAGTTCATGTTACATCCAATGACTACCAATTAAACGACCTATGGTTAAATAGATCATAAGTAGTATCAAAATATAGCAATCCGCATACAAGATAACTCTGATGATCTTAAGTCAAAGAATCACTTATACAATCATCACAATGAGAATTCTATAGACATACAAGTAATGTTTCAAATAGATTTCTCATATCGGGTCTGTTCAGTGAACTTGTTCTCTAGCAAGCACTCACACGTTTGTTTAAGTATCTCTATATTTTAGCCTATGAGATTGACTATTTCCTTCATAAGGAAAAACAAAACGTGTGCTAGTCTTTTTATATTCTATTAATGTCCAATCTTAATAGAACGATGACTATAAACATTTAGGCATAATACATAAATGCAATATGAATCTCATAATTATAATCTCATTATAATTTCATTTGTAATGTGCAATTATCCTATGGGATTTATCATATACATCTAAACATGTACAAGATAAAGAATACCTTTAAATAATTTGTCACTAAACTACAATCAAAGCGATTAGCTGTAGGGCATAAATCAACAATCTTCCACTAACACTAAGCCAATCGTTTAAGTATCTCATATCATATCATCGTATGACAATTATTCTACTACTGGGGTAGTGGCTTAATGAGAGAATTCTATAAGATTCTCTATAGTGAGCACTTGATTAAATATTACAACTCCCATCTTAATTATCATCATAATTAAGAAAATTTGCCAAAACATATTCTTGGATCTTTGATTAAACATTAGCTCCTTATGCATACCCAATGGCTCTAATGTTCTATAGTACATTACTATTTTGAACAATGCAAAGAAACTATATCAAATTCACTAAAGAACTTATTGATACAATTAATCATTTCCACTAAACAAAAAATGTATTATGGCTTAATTAGCACCAATTGCTACATTGGAACTTTTCCAATCCTAAATGATAATGTTCTAAGTAAATAAACCTTAAATTAGGATTTACTTCTAAAGTTATATCCTTATTATCTTGAACTCAAATATCAACTCACGTGTATAATAATGAATGTCCTTAATACTTCACAAGTATCTGATATCTTAAATACTAAATATCTTTTGTACATTATCTATGCACTTAGACTTAGAAAAAGTTAACAATGTCCAATCTATCTCTATAGATCTAATTCCCAGAATTAGGTTGTTACCTTTTCATATCCAACAAGAGTTGTTCTTGAAAATTATATGTTCGACAATTGAAAGTTAGAACTTTTGTTCTCTATGAGTAATACATCTCCACATGCGTCCACTAAAGAGGACAACTATACTCCCACTTACCTTCTTATAGACATGATAAATTCATAATCATCTATAAAACAAACTCTTTGAATTTATCGTAAAAGTGAATCTTTCAATGTCTCATAGCCTTTCAACTATACATTAAATATATCATTAAAGCCATTAGTTCCAATTAGATGTGATGTTATAAGATTTGAACCTTTAAAATTCCTTCTTACTCCCACGATTTATCTTGAGAACCATTGTATTATAAGTACACATTGAATCAAACAATTTTTCCATGGGTCTATAAGATTATTTCCAACCTTTTGGATACCTCATAACACTTTATTACTCAATTTAGTTCTAAACTAAATGGATAATATATGCTTTAGCTAAGAGTCACATCCTTAAATCATTAGCTTTAACTATTTTAAAGACTGAGTGCTTCATATCTAATATGAAATCTTGCTAATTGATTTAATTGGAACTATAGAAAGTAAGTCATTGTACCAGGCATTGTTATAAAAGAAATACTAGTGCATCATAAAATATCTCATATTATATTTTACTCATTACATAAATCCATACACTTATGAATTTAGTTGTGAAGGAATTCACTAAAGAATCTCATTCCCTATAGATAACTGAAAATTTAAAACTCACCACAACAATCTCATCAAAGTGTTTCAACATTCTCAATGCTTAATTACTTCTTAGATTTAAACAATTTGAACTTTTTAAAATTTTTAAATCAACATTTCATTTAATACATATGACTATATCAAAAAGTCATTAGTAATATAATGAAATAATATTTTCCTTTTATGAACTGTTATTCCATCCAATACATTACATGTATAAAATTTAACAATTCAATACCATCATCATCCTTTTACTAAAGGTCAATTTGGTTATTCTTCAACTTGACAAGTTTCACAAGTTTCATATGATTCATAATCAAAAGGATACAGGTATCCTTATATGTAACTATATGATTCTTGTTTTGTTGATTTAACCAACATGACATAAAAGGATTGTCTCGGTTGTCCAACTTTTTATTCTTACCATTTATGTTAAGCATAAGTCTCCTTTTATCCAACACATACAATGAGGCTCTTTTTCTTAGGAACCCTATTGATGTCAATCTTGATATCAGTACGTGAAAACCTCTTCAAATTCATCTGACTCCTCACTATATCAGGGGCATCAACTAAAGCTTGTTGCATTAAGAAAGGGAGAGTTTAACGAACTTCAGACTACAAACATATAATGCAAAAATCATCATCAATAGTCTATGGAAGCCCATAAACGTTATGCCCTAAGAAATGCAGACACAGAAGAACATTAAAAACATTGATTCGCCATAAACTAAAAGAATGGGGAAAAATAGTTTCTGAAGCCTGTCGCGATTTTAATAGAAAATATAATCATCATAAATAATTACTCTCTCTTTCTCTTAATCGATCAAAAACAATAATCTCAACTGTACATTTTAACATAAAAACAAGAAAATTAAATAAATTAAATAATTGAAGTAAGAGAGGATAAAGAAGAGTACTCTAGTCTGGTCAAGGACATCGACGATGATAATGAGTTTAATGTAGTCCTTGCCATAGTTGACGAGTGTGCCCTTCTAATCTCCACGTATCTCTTGAAAGGTCTTGAAACGAGCATCGACGATCTTACAAGTGTCCTCATCGACCTTGATTTCCAACTTCATAACATCGCCAGAAGTAAGTGCTTTGATGAGCCTTGTGCCAACATTAGCGTCAATCTTATTGAAGGAGCTGATGTTGTGGGAGTTATTGAAATGGTCTACAAGGCGGGTGCCAACTCTCTCACTATCGAGCACCTGTCTTAAGATTCTCTTCGAGGCAAAGTGGAGCATTAAATCAACTCTAGGAGTTTTCTAGGAGATATATTAAGTGGATTTAAGCAACTCCAATAATTTGGGTTTGTGGTTTATGTAGCGACTAAACGGTGATTCAAAAGGGACACATGGATAATCCAGATGATTTAGATTTAGATCTCACAACTATTCATTGTTATTTTTGGTTAGGTAAGCATAACACTTCGTTGGATAGCCATTGAAGATTGAAGATGAACTGACTTAAATTTACAGTTTAATTCCCCAATGTCACGCCATTTTGACTTTTTATAAAGGCCCAACATACAAGAAAAGATATTATAAAATTAATTATGTTATATTCTCCTTATGATTTAACTTTTGTGATATTACTTAAAGCAATCTTTTATATTTTATTTTTAAATGACATCATAATATAATTTTAAATATTACAAACTAAAAAATAATATTAAAATTAAATTAATTTTAAATATCTTAATATATCCGTGTTGGCCCATCGTCTTCACCTCAGGGTAGCTTGGTTTAAAGAAAAATGAATATGCCATTTCTAAGACTGGATTTGTTTTGTTTTTTGTTTAGGTGATTGAGCCAAATTTATACTATAAATTGGCCCTGTTTTCTTAAGTAATTATGCACTTGTTGACTCCTAATTCAT
>JANVCQ010000231.1:33063274-33082264 GCA_025531925.1 Erythroxylum plowmanianum
GCTGGTAGGAAGACTGATCTATTTAACTATTACGCGACCTGAATTGAGTTATTGTGTGCATGTTCTTGCTCAATTTACGCAGCAACCAAAGAAGGGTCATTGGGAAGCTGCATTGCGAGTAGTACGATATCTGAAAGGCAATCCTGGACAAGGGATTCTTTTGCAAACAAAGTCTGATCTCAATCTGTATGCTTATTGTGACTCAGATTGGGCAAGCTGTCCCTTGACAAGGCACTCCGTGACTGGTTATTTTATTTGTTTAGGCACATCTCCTGTTTCATGGAAGACCAAGAAGCAACAGACAGTTTCTCGCTCCTCTGCCGAAGCAGAATATCGGTCAATGACTACTGCTGCTTGTGAACTTAAATGGTTGAAGGGTTTGTTACGATTTCTTGGTGTAGATCATTCTCGCTCCATGCGGTTGTACTGTGACAGTCAATCTGCTTTACACATAGCGGCAAATCCTGTTTATCATGAGCGTACGAAACACATTGAAGTGGATTGTCATTTTATTCGTGAGGAGATACGAAATGGGAATATTGAAACTGCTCATGTGCGTTCTTCTCTCCAGCTTGCTGATATTTTCACTAAAGCTTTGGGCAGTGATCAGTTTCAGTTTCTTCTTGGCAAGTTGGGCATTTCGAATCTTCATGCTCCAACTTGAGGGGGGGTATTGCGGCATCATCTTCGGGCTGCTCCATTTATGCAGCAAATCAGGAACAGTTTTATTTTTATAGGATATCTACCTATATTAGTGGTTGTATTTTTGGTAGTTTTCTTTGTATAGGAAATTTCATATTGTACAGATATAGAAGTTTATTTCCTTTAGGAGTCTTTTGATCTGTATATAAGCTTCAAGCGAATACAAAGCAGATATCTTTTTGATCCCATTATTTTAGTTTTCTTCATAAAGAGCAGAATCAATGCAAAAGGAGGATAGAAAGCGTTAAGAAGAATAGGCACAAGATCTTCGAGTGAAGCGGGAAGAATGAATTGAAGGAAGGAGGAGCATCGACTTGGCTTAGAAAAGCCGAGAGGTTTGTTTTAATCAAAACGTCGACGTTTTAATTAGGGAACAGCACAGGAACAGCAGTTTCGGAATAGGTGATCAGAAGCCCAATAATCACTAACAAGTTATCCACTAAAGTTGTGCAGTGCTAGGTTAACACGGTGATGTATTGATACACTAATATGTCAATCTTAGAAGTCAACTCTTGAGATAAGGGCTGGCTGATATGTGGGCGGTTGTGGCTCGGGAGATTCATTCTCCAAAGTCTAATCTTGTTTAGCTTGTAGTGCTTTGCCATTAGGTGATATTAATAGTACTATTTTAATTTTTTAAGAAACAAATAATTTATTTTTTCTTTATTTAAAGAATTATCTTTTGTTAGAAGAAGATGAAGTAGGATGAACAAGAAGAACTTCTTTAAAAACATTATTTATTAATATGATATCACTCTTTTATTTTTTACAAATAAAATTATATATTAACCTTTTGCAAAACTATTTCAATTTAAAATGTATACGTGATAGATGGACAAATAGTCAGTCTTATATTATATTTGATTTGGGAAAAAAAACGTAATAACAATTATGCATTATGATTGCAATATTAAAATTACAATATAAAATATATGAATTAAGATCAATTTATAAACTAATCTTAAATTAAATAATATTATAATATGTTAGAAATGATTATTTTTAAAATAAAATATTGTGATATTACTCTTTTTATTATTTATTTATTATTCAATTATCCTCATAAAAACCATATATATATATATTTAAAATTATTTTTAGATAAACATGAACTAAGTAATTTTTATATGAAAAATAGCAAATTTTTTTCAAAAAATTAAATTGTTCGTAAATAAACGATCCATTATATGATTTCTCTTTTACTTCAGAAAGGTATACTCAATTTAACTATAGTTAAAATATCAAACTAATTAATTGCATTAAAATATTTAATTTTTAAAAGAAATAAAAATATAATGGATAACAGAATTAATTATTTACTAAATTTAACAACTAATGCCCGATGGATTGGTTTCAGTAAAGCTGTAGACATTTCATTGTCTTTATACTTTTTCATTAAGCATCCACTGTCTTTACTTGCCTTTGCACAAGGAAATATAAAGTATATGTATGTGCAACAAGTAATTAGTGTTTTCAAACTGATTAGTAGGTGTAAGCTTGTAATTTCCGACCCAGAAAGAACAGACTGCTCGCAATAAACCATTTCAAGATCATTTGCTAATCTAAATTGGCAAGTACTGAGTGTAAAGTCTTATCGCTGTGTTCTCTCCTCTTCACTAAAATTAGGATTTGACAGCATTCTTGAATCAGTGGATGCAAAGGAAACCGCAAAATCTTTGGCTCAGGCAAGTGGTGCCATAGTTGCAGTATCACAAGCTGTTAACATTGTGACAGATGGGTAACACGTTGTCGGTGCTCATAATGGGGGTCCTCATCATACAAAAAATTATTGCAATAGCATGTGCACTCGCTGTTTTCATGACTGCATTTGTTGCTGTTTGCCTTTTACATGCTTTTGAAGCAACTGTTTCAGCTTTGTCCATTTTTGGAGTTGCTGTTGAAATGGGAATGGTGCTGTTGGGATGGGAATGGAGATGTTCAAAGGGCCTTCTTCTTTGTGAATGCACTTGATTGATTCGCTTTATGGACTTGATCAAACTGCTGTTCTTTCGCGTGTGCAGGTTACCAACCTTGACGAAATCAGGGGTTAGTGGAACGGCATCTCTAATATAGAGCCATGGACTTCCATTAGATTGATTTGACATCCTGAATGAGATGGCCAATGGAGCAAGGCCTCCGTGATGCGGTTGCCTCCTCTGCAACAACTTTCACGGCCGGTAGCCCGTTGGGGGAGAAAGCACACGTGTTGATGCAGAGACAGAGCATGAGTGCTAGGCGTGAGGTCTAGGATAAGGCAACAAAATTTTTTGATTAGGCAACATCCATATATACATTAAAAGCAATATATAGATATCAATGTACGTATTTTCAAAGATAAATGATTGAAAACTACATTCATATATAATATATAATCTATAAGGACTTAAAAAATTCAACATTCAAAATTTCACATGTTCCAAATACAAAAGCAAATTTCATGTGTTTTTATTGTTTCGAAATACAAAAGCGAATTCTACAATCCTTAATAATTGCAAGGAAAATTACGTGTGCCTTAACAATCTTGTCTATTGGATGTTTGGATCAGCTGTGCTGAGAAGCCTTGTAACGCTCGACCTCACGCCTGTAATCACTAACACCATCCTACGCCCATTTACCACCAGCATCATCACTCCAGGAAAGAAGAAGATCAAACAACACAAACTTAAATGCAAATTCATGTAAAATGTGTTCACAAGAAAGATAAGTTAAATTAGAACGACATTTATCCACCAGATGAAAAGTAATAAAGTTATAATTTGAAGTGAGAAGCTGTGAATTATGCATTTAGTTTACAAAGATCTGGATAAGAAATTACCTATTGTTGTCTTTAAGAAATCAAAAGTGCTTGACAATACGTCATATGACAAGACCTCAAGATTGACTCAATCGCAGTTTTGACTTTGAGCATATAGTGTCCAATATCATGCTCTGCTTATGGAAGAAAAGGCAAACCAACTTTGTTAGATATGATCTAGACATTAAAATGAAACCACAATCCAATATAAAGATAAATGCCTATAAACTGATTACGTTGGAATATTTCCAAGCCAACATGCTCACTTGAAGGTGACATAACAACAGCAAGTAAAGCACGAACGCCAATAACCTTGATTCATTTCGACTATCTTGCTTCAGCAATTCTAAAATCATATGGTTCATGGCAAAATCAAGGTTATGCTCAGCAATGGTCACACAAAATTCAACAAGTTTATCATGTTGGATATCTTGTGTAAGTGCATTGTCTACACCTAAAAAATAAGTGCATTGTCTACACCTAAAAGAGGCCACTGGCTTTTTACAACATCTGCAATTGGGGATAGGATGCTTGAAAGCATGTTACAAAGTGCATGGTGAAGTTCACTTTTGCGTTTGTGAGGAGCACGGTTAAGAGGATTAGCTTTTGCCGCGAAGGAAGCTGAAGCATTTAGACCTCCCTCCATCTTAACCTGCGTCAAATCAAAGTTTAGCCCGTTCCTCAAGGCATTTATCTTGAGACAAAGTTAATGTACACACATACACCAAGTTTCAGCTACTGCATCCCATTAATGACACTTCGAGCAATGCTAGTGTCAATTTGACGAGCACTTAGCTCTATAAAGAATCGCTCAGTTACAAAGCTAAATCTATGAAGTACAAGACAATACACAATATAAATTGGTTAGGTTTCAGCACAAAGGGGTAGGTAAGCCCAAACGTCTACCTCCACTTTAATCTTGAATAAATCAAAGTAAAAATGCAAATAAATATATTCTGATTTTGTTTTAAGATAGTATCATCATCAGTATTGGAATTTTGTTGACTGATTACCTGATACGAGATAAGGCACCAAGAAGCTGAGCAACTAGGTCCAAAAGCAGACTGCGCAGATCAACCAAGGAGGGGTACTTCACCCGGTTACCATCCGAAACAAGAAAATATTAAAAAGAGTATGATCAAATTACGTGTGTAGTTACATATAAATTTTATGTTAGGAACATATTTATTCAATTCATATATTATGATTTTGCTCATCATCAATATTGAAAATTTGTTGACTGATTAACTGATACGAGATAAGGCACCAAGATGCTGAGCAACTAGGTCCAAAAGCAGACAGCGCAGATCAACCAAGGAGGGGTACTTCACCTGACTTACCACCCTGAAACAAGAACATATTAAAAAGAGCATGATCAAATTACTTGTGTAGTTACATATAACTTTTATGTTAGGAACATATTTATCCAATTCAGTAAAGTTGACAATCACTTGATTTTCCCTATTTAACGTGTGCATCATGCATGTTACAAGCGAAGCAGATAAGTTAGCAAACTCATCTTAAACTCCTGAGCCATCAATCGCAGGATTACGTGTCAGCATTAATTAACCAGTCAAAAACAAAATTTCCTAGCCCAAACCACAGCTTCTTTGCACGCAAACAATCATATTATTAATATATTCATGTCCTGGTTTAATTAATAAGAACACCAACGCAGGTTTTTGGCAAGTTAGCGGCTGTATGAGACGAGCTCTCGTGGTCATGCTTTGAATCGTCGTCCAGAGGTGAGCAGGCGGAGGCGCCTGCAACTTGGCCTTCTTCATCGAGTCTAAATTGTTGCCTCTAAATTATTAGGTTATAGTGGGTAAAGCACACAACACACATGGAATAACGATTAAAGGAAGCTTGAGGAAGAAGATGCATCCAGATAGACAATTTCTCACCTTGGTCCCATGATTATGACACGAAAGGACAATCGCCTCTGGAATTCCTCTGTTTTCCCAACCCGAACTACGAAAAAACGAAAGCTTCGATATGCAGCCTCCATGGCCGTTTGGTGCTTCATTTTGGTCCAGAATCTTCTTCTTTAACTATTGCTACGCTGTTGTCCTCGTCGTTGCGGGTTGATGCATGAGAGTATTTTCTATTCTCCAAACGATTTATTGTCCTCCTTTTTTTTTTTTCCCCTGTCAATCAACTTTGATTTAGAAAAACACAAACACATAATATCTGTTTTTATCCCTAAAATATTATATATAGGCCAAATATTATTTCAAATATTAATATTTATTTAAATATGTCAAAAATAGTACAGTTCAGACTAACCTGACTTAGCCTACCTGACTCAAATACTTGTAAGTAAATAAAAACTAGTAGGTAATTTAATTTTACTAGACATATTCTGAATACTCTTTAACAAATAGAAGAATTTTATATTTTAAATATACATTAGCAAATAGCTATATAGATAAATATGTAATATTAATAAATATCATTTAGTAAATAGGTGCAACAATTTTAGATGTTGCATATATAAGACTTTATTGCAACATTTTTTAATTTTGTTGTCTTTTCTTATATGTAGCAACAAATTATTATTATCCTTACCTTTTAATATTAGTAAAGACAACACTTTAAAAACAATTGAACTATATTAATTTTTAGCAACATATTTTTAAACTGTTACAAATGTGTTGTTGCCAAAAATTTTTTTTTTTTGGTCGTAGTATTGTCACTAGTGTGATCATTATTGTGTAGCACTTTTTAACCATCTTTCCTTTACTACCGATAGAGTGGAGACCTCCAACTATTGCCCCTTAAGTGACCTTAGAATGCCTGCTCAGGTCTAACAAGTATGAGTCAATTTCTCCTTATGTTCAATTTTTGTCTGATGGTTAAAAGTATACAAACTATCTCATAATTAGTTTCTTTGCCTTGGAAAAATCAAGCATTGCGTTCCTTCCAGGTCTTGTAGATGCATGCTACTATACATGTGTATGTCAATTTCTCATTTTTTATAGTATTTTGGTTCTCCAGCCATTTAAATGCTTTCATGTAATTTGGATGAACTTTGTTTATTAAGCAAAGATGTATGGATTTTCTCTATATTCTATTGGAGAAGATGCATTTAAAAAATAAATGTTTATAGGTTTCTAACTCAACTTTGCATTAAGGATATTGATTAGGTAAGCTGAAGTAGTTGAGTTTAGGGATGACAATAGGTTGGGCCAGGCTTGAGACACGCCTAGCCCAACCTATACATAGGCTAGGCGACCTGTGACTCGACCCTACTATAAACTAACTGGCCCAGCCCGTCTACACTTTAAAAAATTGACAAAATAACATCATTTTGCACATTCTCTTTGGCCGAGGCCAAAGTTGGACTAGGTCGGGCTGGGCCGAGCGAACCAAGCCAAGACTACCATCCTTAGGTGAATTTATCCCTTGTATTCAGCTTATGCTTACAAACTAACCATAACAGGAATGAGATCTTTAAGCTCCTTTTGTGATTCTAAAGAAGCTTGTACCAGTTTACTTTGCACGTTTCATTCTTGATACTTCTCTATATGACTTGTTAATGAAAGTACCACTTGAATTAGCTAGCTATATGTAAGTGTTTGGTCTTTCTCCACTTGAGTTGTAGTTGGGGAACACTTGCTAATTGTAGAGGGAAGTTACTACATTGATTATAAAAATCCATTCCTTAGCTTTAGCTTGTACTCGATTCCTTATTAGCGAGCTATATCTAGAATATATTAGAGGCCTTTATTGATCTAATTATCATACATTAGGGAGGCTTTATTCCCATTTCCCACTTTATGATTGGATATGCTAGCTATTTTGTTCCTAAGCTTTAACTAGAATGTAGGAATCTCCTGAAGTTGCTTAAATCTCCTATACACTTCCACCTATCAGGAAATAGGATTTTAATCATCTAATCCTTAAGATGTTTTTGATTTGAAAGATAACCCGTAACCTTTTAGCTAACAATACCTTATTTGTAAGCCCAATTGATGTAATGCCTAGTCCTCCCTCATCAGTGGGTTTGGTGGTATCCATCCATCATACCTTATATTTGAAATTTACATTTCATCTACCTCCTCGTAGAAACCTGCTCATTAACTTCTCTATCTATCTAATTATCCCTTTAGAGAGGAACATATGACTAGATTAATAAATGTGTAAGGAATTGAATACATGTTTGATGAGTGCAAGCATGCGAGCATATGATAGATCTTTATTGCACTACTTACCTAACTTTTTTCTCTATTCTTTCTACTAAAAGGTATGATTCCTTGAAATGGAGTATCTTTATGGAAATTGGGAGGCTTAAATATGTAAAAGGAGGGTCTTTAGTATATAAACCTATTATTTTAGAGAGCCAATATGATAAAGGGGATGTATTGGAGGATAAGATCATATAGCTTTTATTATAGTTAATCTCTAACCATAAAGGCTTTTTGAATATATGTAGGGAAGAAATTAAAAAAAAGATTGAGATATCATGAGGCTTGAAAAAGAGGATTAGATCATCAACAAATGATCGGCTAAATAAATCTATCTTATGGCATTTGCTAAGGTATATAAACTAGGGATCATTATTAATGTTGTGCCTCAGTGATCTACTTAGAGTTTCCATACTTAAGATGAAGAGGTGTAAGGAAATGGGATCCCCTTGTCTTTAATACATGAGCAAGTTCTCTATTTATTAGTACACCAAATGATGTGAAGGTTCGCATTTCTTGATCCATACCTTGAATGTTCTTGAAAAATCAAAGGACTTATAGAACTTACATTATGAAATCCCAGCTTATAGAGTCAAAAATGGTTTTGGGGTCTATTTTCAAGGCACAATTTTTAGTGATTTCTTTCATTTGTTTTCTAAATATCCCTTGAATAACTCCTGTGCCACTAGGATGTTATCCCCTATCTTCCTTCCTTCTATAGTCACTAATTATCTCACCTAAAGAGCCTCTAATCTTATTACTAGGAGTTTTGAGATAATCTTATATAGTAAATTGCAATAAGAGATACGTTTATACTCCCTTAAAGGACGTAGTGTTTTTCCATTTAGGAATTAAACAAATGAATTTTTTCACTTCCTTTAACATCCTTTTCTTGTCCCAAAAAAAACTTCGAAACACCAATTGTGATAAGATTTTTTATGATAGGCCTTTCCTTCTACAAAATTTGTCATTTAAACCATCTAGCCCTGGGGATTTCCCAAAGTTGAGCTTAAATAACACCTTTTTAATCTTAAAGGAGGTAAAAGGTCTATATAGGGATTGCTTAGCCTCTTCCTTGAATTGATGCACAATGAAGGAAAATAAAATATAAATTGATAAATTGCTAGGGGTTGTTGTACCAATTGTGAAATTGAAGAATTTATAGGGTTCTCCTTTTAATTGGTCTTGTATAGGAATAAATTCTGTATTAGGTTTCCTTAGGCAGCATATTTTGTTAATACTTTTCCCTAGCTTTGATGGAATTATGAAAGAATTTAGTATTCCTGTAGCCATTCTTAAGTCAAAACACTCTTGATCTCTATTTAAAAAGAGAGTTATGTATAGAAACATCCCTCAGATAGTTTAGCACTGATGCTTTCTCCCCCTTTACTCTTTTAGAATCATTAGATTATTGGTATAAGGATTCTTTCTCTAGCTTAAGTAATATAGTGTTTTATAAGAATAGATCTCTTTACATTAAGGGCTTTGAGTTCCTACCTAATAAAATTATGTTTCCCAACAAAGATGTTAGTCTTAGATCTATGCACCTCTTTCTCCATACCCTTGTTGAATTTGAATGGAGCTTTCCTTCTTTAGTAAACACATCCTTAATCATAATGGGCATGTGATTAGAGATCCTAAGGCTATCAAACAAAGTTGAATTATCTAGAAACTTGTCCAACCAATCACTATTTACCACGACCCTATTTGACTTCTTTCTCAGATTCTAGTTTGGCTTATTTGTTACTCTATCAGAAAAAGCTTCCTTCAAAACTCGTATCTATCATACCTATCTTCTGGTTATATCCTCACATTTCATTCGTATAGCTTCTCAGGCTAGCACTTCCCTCATCTGCATTCCTATATAGGATGTTATTAAAATACCTATAATTAACTAGGGTCTTTTAATAGATTGTTGGAGATCAGAGAGCTTATTCTATAGATCCTTCCTCTAGAACTGGAAATTTAAGCCATAGACTAATGTTACATTCATTTAGTATTTCTTATTAACAAACTAGGTTTTGATGTGCATCAGTTGATCAATTGTGTTTAATTGGTGTATCTTGGCTTTATTTAGGTCAAAAGCCAACACTATTTGATCGTAGCTAGGGTATTGGTGGTTTAACATAAAAGACCTTTACTTTCCTAAGATCTTTAGCTTAGAAATGTTAGCTAAGTTTTGTTTCCATTAAACCTACTAAAACATGTTTAACATCAAATACAAAATCTTTGAAGGCAAGTTGTTTTGTTAAGTTCCAAGAGATTATTAACTTCTGGTAGAGTTTTTAGTCTTTAAACCTTTAAATTTATTTTTCCTTTTAGATTTTCTATTATTATCTATTTATCATTATGTCCCTCGTCTTCTTTAGGCTTGTTATGGATTACTGGATTATTTGCACCATTTATATGTTATTTAACTGAATCTTTATTGTCTCTATCTCTCAAATTTTAATTTATTAATTGGTTTTGGGCCTCTTAAATATCAGTCAATTGAGCATCAATACATATTCTTTCCTTTAATTTTTCCTCTTACCTCATGAGTTCTATATACCACTTATGATGAACCTTTTACTTATGGCATTCTAAACCTTTCCTTGTTGTGCTAGTGATGATCTCCATTCTTATAAAACCATAACAGAGTCCTTGAATAAACCACCATCTTCTTTTAGTCTCATTAATGGGAAACTATCAGGGAGGTCCTTATTAAGCTTTACACTTATGCACATATAAGCATATCTCTTACTTTCATCCTCTTTATAATTGTTTCATCTATGTTAATTGGTATTCCAATGTAGCTAACTATAGAGCTAAAGCCTTTGGTTAACTAGTACTCTAATGAGATGTTATGTATATTGACCCATATGGGGATATTTTTCACATTTGATCTTCTTTAGGCTTCTAAACATATAAGAAAATAAGGGAATTGTAAATATGTGAAGGTACATTCTCCAATACTCCATTTGCTTCTAATTTAGGGAGGACTTTGAAGAGCATATGGTTCTCTTTTAAAATTAATACTTCATAAAGTCCTTTACTCTTTGTGCCTACATCTTAACCATTAGGAAAAGGGAGATTTTCCAAGGGAGAAGCCCATCAATTTTGTACTATAGCTCTTAACTCTTTCTTTAAGCGCTTTTAACTTCTAGTGAGACTATGTTTCTTCCATTAGAGTTACATGGAGGGTAGTAATTTACAGATTTATTTGATTTATCACCTACTGCCTATTTATAACTTAATTTCTTAGTATGTTCTTTTAGACTTATATGTATGGGGCTTGAAGTGACCTTGTTTAAATTCTCAGTTGAGCTACTTTCTTGGAGGGTTTTCATTTTTTTTTTACGAGTTACTAGTTTAGAAGGGTAAGAAGGTACTTTCATTAAGAATATTTTGACTAAATCTATCATTAATGTTGTCTATAGGTTGAGATTGGAAGCTTTAAATCTTAGGTAGTATAACTTTGAAAGATTTTTACTTAAAAAGGTTTGAAAAGGGAAGTCAGGAAATTATAGGGATGAAAAAGACTAAAGTTCTTTTAATGATATCCTCATCTAAAAGAGGCTTTGACAAGGAAGAAAGGAGGAAGCTAAATGATGGTTGTAAAACCCCAAACCTTTCCTTTCGATGAAAGGTAAATTTTTATGTTTGGTGAATAGTAATTTTTGGGGACTCGACCCTGAAAAGAATTGAAAATATTCATAATAAGCATTAGAGTCTAATGGTACTGAAGCAGATTGAAAATAATTCCGATTGGATGGATTTCGAGAGTTTAGGAAGTTTAGGACTTAAAATGCCCTTTTTAGAAAATAATGGATATTGATATTTTTAAGCCCATTCAAACATCTTTTAAGCATCTAGTCAACACGTATTGACCCTAAGAAGAGTATTTCATGGTCTATTTTATGATAAGCCTGTTGTGAAATATTTTCTTATTGTAATTCAGTTAATCGGTGAATTAAATTCATTAAAGAAAATTTTGGTCTTTTGCATAGTAATTAGGGGCAAATTGGTCTTTTTAAATGCTAAATAGTGGATTGATGATTCATGATGGAAGATGACATGTGTCATGTGTTAAAGGAGTAAACTTAAGACAATTGCTTTATTCTTTTTGTCATAACCGTGAGAGTGAAAGTGAATTACTCGTGAGTGAAAAACAAAAGAAGAAAAGGAAAGAGCCAAAGATGTGTTTCAGCCAAGCTTGAGAGAAGAAGGGTGTAGCTGATTTTCCATAGTTCGGAGCATGATTTGAAGAGAGCTTGCAATTTTCCAAAAGCTTGGAAGAAAGTGGTAAATTTTCCTAACTATGTTTAGTGAAATTCTGTATTAGGATTATCAGTTTCCTTGAATAGTCCTAGTGTTTTGGCCATAACTTAGTCTAAAAAACTCCAATTTAGGTGATTCTAACTGTAAATGAAACATAATGCATAGTATTAAAAATATCTATAAGAGACTAAGACCTAATTCTAGCTGAATGATATTGAGAATTGACATTGATTATGGTAACTTGATATTGTCTCTACGTTGAAGCAGCTTATGATTTTTGGCACATATTTCATAAGTTAGGAGCTAAAATGGCATGATTTTTTTTTACTTCAAAAACCAAATTTGAACGTTTGATATGTGAAAATTAAGGAACAAATGGAGGCATGGTTAAATGGAGAGAAAAATAGCATAGTAAATGGAGAGGAAAACAACATGTATATCCATGTCTTGTGTATGTTATTCAATGGGTATTAATTAGCAATATGTAAATGCTATATATGTGGCTTAATGGCTGTTCAATGGTAGCATGTATATTGTACAAGTTCAATAGTTCAATGAAAGGAAAATAGTATGTATATACTATGTACGTTATTTAAATGGAAAGAAGACAACATGTATAAATCGCGGAAGTTATCCAATGGTTGAATGAAAAGAAAACATAATTTTAATCTTACAAAATACTAAGATTTTGGCTAAGGCCTTTGTTATAAAATTTGTAAAATAAGGTGGTAAGTTATGGATGTACTTGGCAGGTTTAGCAACCCTTCAAGGGTTCTCCCTCATAGCTGAGTAAGACAATAGAGTTTTCTCGTCACCGTATACTCGGGGCTAATAAAAGAAAAGCACCAAACATGTGAGGGTGATTTATGATAAATGGCAAATAGTAAGTGTACCTTTAAATTGATTTTGTAAACATGATTTTTACGTTAGTATAAAAAGTATGATTATGAATAATTTCATTAGTGTTACTATTTGAATTTAAAAGTTAATCTCCATAAGGTTTACTTATGCTTTGATTTAACATTGAATTGAGTTTTGGATGCACTTGGAAACTAATGAGATGTACACATGCTTTGAATTGGCATCGAATTGAAATTTGCATATGTTTTAAATTAGTATAGAAATAGATTTTGAATATGATTTTAATTGGTATTGAAATGAGGTGTGCTTATGTATTAATTGTGGTTTAACCTATGGTATGCTGTTAGGTTTTTATACATATGATTATATTGATCAGAGTATGTCCTAACGTTCATAGCAGTATTTGGGAGGCGTTTGTCACTAGCATTGGTGGTGTTGTGTCTATCAGTATGTCTTGTGAGTCACCTTTTTCACTTGTGGAGTATATATTGTGCTAGCACTGTTACAGGTAAAAGATGCAGAACTAGCTCCATAACCACTGATTTATATATAATGCTAGCATCGTTATGGGTAAGCGATGCAAAACCAGCTTCATAACAATTGGTATATAGAAGTTATCCAAGCATGGGTATGTGATGCAGAGCCAGCTCCATAGCCTTACACCTAAGGGTACCATATGGCAAAGAAAATTAGTTACAGGCTAGGCTATGTTTTAAAAAGAAAGTTCATAAAAGTATTGATTGCCATCGCTATTTACTTTATAGGAAAAGTGGAACTTGATCTCAGAAAAATATATATGTTTTGTTTTACATATGCATTGATCTTATGAAAAGAAAAGAATATGTTTTATAAGAACATTGGTTATTACTTGAAAAGAAAATAAATTATTTTCTTTTATGGAGGTTAATATTTATATAAATGTTTTTATTGGAAACCAATAACACTCACTAAGCTCATTTAGCTCACCATTTATTTTCTATTTTTAAATATGACCTCCCAAGTGAATGCTCAAGGGCTTCAGTAGCAAGGACTCCACCTCTCTAGTAGTCAATTTCGTCAAGTGATACTGTGTAGGCATTTTTATTTTGTCTTGTACATATTTTTGAGAACTTTTGCATATTTTTGAACATGTTTTGGAAAGTACATTTGTATAAAGAATGAATGTGTATAAAGGTTTTTAAATGGAACGCATGACTTTATTTTTAGCTTTTCAAATTTTATTAATGTAACTATTTGAGACTGCATATGAGTGGATTTGAAGTCTATAATTTGGAGTTGAGAAATTGATGTGATAATAGAAGTGTTTTGAACTTTTACAGGGACTTTGAAATTTTTGGGATATCAAAATACAGTCGTTCTGTTGCCAAAATTTTTAATAAACTGAAAAATAAAATTCCACTATTTACATTTCTTAATGTTAATTGAAGCTTTTCCTTAACAAGGCAATGGGCTTAGCTTCACGGGAACTTTCTAGTCGACTTGGATGTCAACTGGAGAGTCATCATAGAGTTCCTGGCAGGTCATCTAGTCATTATAGGATAGGGGCTTGTCAATGGTTGCTATCTTGTAAGGTGTAGCTTGGGAATGGTGATGACTCTTAAATAGTAGACTATGAGAATGATTGAAGTACGATTGATATGAATAAAGGATGAGCATAGAGTCTCAAGTTAGTCACAAAAGCTACTTTGAGCTAAGGAGGGGTAGATAGAGGTTGAAGAAAACATGGTTGTCATTCACAATGATCTCTTTAAAGATAAACTATAGAGTTCTCTTTTTAAGTATAATTTTCATTTCTTCATTAAAAAGAGAGATATATTTTCTTTTCTTTTTTAATTGAAGCCTAATTTAATTTAATTTTTTATTATATTAAATTCCACATTATATAAGTTCACAACTATAGAAAGGGGGCGAGTAATGGAATTATTTACCTATAATTATTATGCACATATCTATTTCGAACTACTTTAGAATACCTACATGGTTAAATAAATAGAAATATAAATATATGCAATGACTAATAATTCGTAAAAGAGTTAGTTAGCAAACGCTCAAAATAAACTTACAAAATTTATAAATAATTGATGTTATTTTCTTACTAAAATCACTCATAATATGATTAAATTTATATAAAATTATGTAAAAAAGTTAATAATACTAATCTTACAACGATCTTTAAAAGTGCAAGTCTAGATAATCTAAAAATGATTTTATTTTGCACTTTATAAAATCATAAGTTTAAAAGTAATTAGTTATAAGTTAGTTAATACTCAAGTTTTATAAGCTTACAAGTTATCTAATCTTTTCATTCCTTGATACAAAAATTTGATACTCACCTTATACATGGCATTATAATCTCTCATTCATAAGCCCTTTATTCCCTCATTAAGGCTTAAAATCATAATCTATATTTTGATTGGAAAAAATAGTGACTATGACAACAAGAATAAGGAATTATGAAATGGGAAACTACCTTTTAGGGATAAGTTTAGCAAGTTGTCTAATATGATTTCTAAGTTATGGATGAAAGCTTTTTAGTTTCATAGGGATGCTTTAGTACTTCAGAAGTGAGTCATGGATGTTATAATGATATTTATCATGAGCTCTATAAAAGTTAAATTCCTTTTTGACTTCTATTGCTATTGAAATTTGAGTAAAGGCGTCTGCCTTTTTTATCCTTAATTTTCCCATAAAAATTTAGGATGAATTTTCCATTATAGATTGTAAGTGTTAATATAGGAGTTATTTTGAAATCAATTCCCCATAAAATTAATTGGCTTTATAGACTATCCTATATTGTTATGTACATGACATTCATGGTTGGAGTGTCCACCACCACAAATATCATATCTCATCACTTATGTCAATTAAGCTACTAAATCATAATGTCGATTTTGTTGCTTAAAGTTTTTAGTTTCTCTTATAAGTTATCATCACATTGACATTATAAATACCACTTGATTTTGGTTTTAACTTCGAGTTCCCTTACTAATAATTGTTTATGGAAATATTTTCAATAAACTACTGTAATTTTTAAAGAATTTTAAAGATGAAAGTTGCACTTGAAGATGCATCAATCAACTATTTGGATGGATAAGTCAACATCTTGTGAATTATTTGAATTGGCAATCCTAAATTGAGTCAATTATTTCAGTTATTTCTTAATAGCTCCTTTATCTCTCCTGCATCTTATATGATGTACACTCTCTATTTATTAAATGGAGAAGATGTCATTCTTGAGTCTTGCTATTCATGTTAGGGGAAAATACTTGTCTAAATATTTCTTAGCAAGCTTATTCTAGGTATTAATGGATCTAGGAGGGAAAAATTTTAGCCAAGATTTTTCTTTCTCCCTTAATGTAAAAAGGGAATAACCTTAAATGAATGGCGTCTTTCAAAACTCCATTAATTATAAAAGTATCACAGGTCTATGATAAGTTGGTGATGGGTGCATTTGAATCCTCATCAAGAAAGTCATCAAAATTATTGATCCATTTGAATTATGTTAGGTCAGATCTCAAAATTATTAGTCTATAATTTTGGCTTAATAATGATAAATTATATCTCAATGAGTGATGGTTTAACATAGTCCCTTATAATATGGCTTCCTCCCTATCTCACCATTGTATCTAATAGCTATATCCTTAAAACTTATAATTAACCTTAGATTCTTAGGTTTCTCTCCCTTATATTCTAAAGGAAAGTCCTTTTGATTTTTAGATTTGGATTAAGTAGTGGGTTAGAACTACTTCTGGTAATAAACCAAAATACATAAATTTAAAATTGTATAAAATCATAAGATCAAGAAATGAAGTTTTAAAACAAATAATGCAAAAGAAAAAGAAATTTTGAGTAAATTAATTAAACTAAAGCATTATCAATATCTTAATCCCTGATAATGGTGCCAAAACTTGATTATGATGTGTTTCCAATAAAAAAATACTAAAGATCAAATAGACAAGTGCGCCTATCATTCTTATAATATAGTTTAGAGATACGAGTGTGGATCTTACAAGGATTACAAGTACTATAATAACTTCTTTTTATCATCTAATATAACAAAATGAATGACTAAATTATCTAAACTCTTAAAACATCCATATATATGAGTTTTGGTAAACAAAAATGTAGCTTATCTAAAAGAGAGGAGACTCCTATAACCTAATTCCTAAAGAGCTTTTTGGTTAAAGGGTTTGGGATAGAAGAAGCAATAGTGCTAAGCTTAGTAGACAAAGTAAAAGAATGACTAAGGCTAGAAGATGAAGAAGGTATGATAGTAGGGGAAGTGAAACTTCTTGTGTTAATGCTTCTTTAAAAAATAGGAAGAATAAAAGCTAAAAGACGGATAGTTTTATGATTCAAACTAAAGGTCAGAGTATAAGGAGTCATCAAATTTGATATTATGCTAAAGTAGAAAAAAGTTTGCATTAATAGGAAAGATTATTTATACAAAAAAATTTTCCAAAAAAGAAGGGGAAAAGTGCAGGAAAGAGAAAACTAAGCTACGAGCTCAAAAAATATACGAGTTAAAGCCAAAAGTTTGAGGAGAAAACTGATTTTGCAAAGAGAAATAGAAAGACGGAAGTTTGAGCATAGTAAAAACTAAAACAATAAAAAATTGAAATAAGGACAAAACTTGAAAAAAATTGAAGAGAACTAAAACAGTACCTATGAGGAGAACATGAATATCCCCTAAAAAAAAAATTTTAATAGATAAAACTAAGGAGAAAAAATAAAATTGAAACTAGAAAGTTGTTTTAAGTAGAAGAAGCTAAAAAAGAATTAGGAAGAGGTAGGCTATGATTAGAGAGAAGTGGGAGATTTTTTTTCAATAATCAGATCTAAAGTATGTTATTATGAACAAATTATTAATTAACTTTCTTTTAAAGTTCAACAACTTTTATATATAGTCTTAAAGCAGTTCGTGTTGAATACTTAAAAATTTATGACTGCCTTTTTTTAGGAACAGTTAGTAAGTGGGTCAATTAGTATGCTTTGTCTTTTGGTAATTCTTCTATTATGTTTTGTGAGATAGCGGATGAACGTTTCCACTATTCAAAGGCACGTTTCCCATTATTTACTTCACTTGTAAGCCTATATATTAAACTTTGATGTACCTATCTTTTTTTCCAATGCAATGAAAAAGTAAAAGACTTTCTTTCTTGTAATACCTATGTTCTTTCTAGTTATTTCTATTCTTTACTTTGTTCCATAACAATTTTATAGTATTAGAGTAGTTGAGAGAGGAAGAGCATAGGCAACCTCTTTTCCTTCTCTTATAACCAAATTAGGTTCACTTAAAAAAGGAGAGATTAAAGATCAATATGGGGAATTAGTAAAGCAAGAGTGAGAATTGAGGTCAGCCTATAAGTGAGAGAAACAAAAACTTAAGCCACTAGTTTTTCTTTCCACCTAAGAAACCAGAGAGAGCCAACTACAATGTCAAACATTAGTGAGGAGAGAAAAAAATTCGACCATAGTAACAAATGGCACTATAATGAAATCACAATCGCTAATTCCAATTTTTAAAGGGCAGAATTATCATTTCTAAAGTTTGAAAATGCAGACCATGTCCAAGTCTCAAGAACTTTAGGACTTGGTAGAGAAAGGGTTTAAAGATACCAATCCAAAACAACCTAACCAGTAGCTAAGGGACACCTGAAAGAAGGATTCAAAGGCCTTGTTCCTCATTCAGTAAGCTCTTGATGATAGTATTTTCTCCTAAATCATAGTAGCTAGTACCTCCAAATAAAGATGGGAGATTCTCAAAGAAGAGTACCTAGGAGATAAGAAAATAATTATAGTAAAATTGCAAACTTTTGCCATGATTTTTGAGTTATTGTTAATGCAAGAGAAAGAGTTTGTGCTAGATTATCTCTCTAGGACATGTAGAGTTGTCAATTTATAAAGTCATATGGTGACAATATGAGCGATAAAACTGTTATGGGTAAGATTTTGAGTAGCTTAACCACAAAATTCAATCATGTTATTATTTCCTTTGAGGAGACAAGGACCTAGCTACCTACAAATTTGATGAATTGATGGGTTATTTGTAGGAAAATCCCGGGAGGTACATCACATGTACCAGCAGCGGAAAACAAAATTTTTGTTACCGGGACCTTCCCGAAAGCCAGGATCCAGGTGTCGGTATGAAAAACTCAAACCTAAATAGCCAATAGAGACTATCTC
>JANVCQ010000231.1:33095032-33109789 GCA_025531925.1 Erythroxylum plowmanianum
AAGGCCCTTCAAGACACCACAAAACAGAGCTTCCAAAAACACCAAATGAGTGCAGGAACCAGTTCCAAGAGACAAGATAGACAGATTCCAAAAGACTCCACTAGATTAAGGGCATTACTTCCAATTTTCTACACACAAAAGCAACATAGTACAAGACTAAGAATAAACTTCGAGAGCTAAAATAAACATCCCAACAAGTGCATTGACAGTCATATTTTAACCGACATCCATTAGATGGGAAACTTCACTTGCTCAAAATTAAGATTAAAGAATGTGATCCTAATATTCAATCCAAAAAAATCATGATCAGCTAGATTGCTATTGTGTCTGCATAGAGACTCCTTCGAAATTGAAATAAACATTGGGGACATTTTACAATTCAGCACATAAACTGCATGTTTAAAAAGTGAAGAACCACACTCCTCTGGAACATGTAAAGTAGGTAGAGACATTTTTACCAATCAAAATCCAGTAAACAGCTTGCTTAAAGCCAAACCCACATTTGATTAAACAGCAAAATTAGAAAAAGAAAGTAGATCTATAATAGTTTAAAGCCAAACCCACATCTGATCAAAGAGGAGACAAGCGAGCATTGGGCAAAACTCTGAAGAATAAGCGCAAAAGGAGGATTAACGCAACTTTCTGTGCAGCACAATTCAACTTTCTGTTCAGCAGAAATGGTAGCGACATAAAGAGCAGAATCAATGCAAAAGGAGGATAGAAAGCGTTAAGAAGAATAGGCGCAAGATCTTCGAGTGAAGCGGGAAGAATGAATTGAAAGAAGGAGGAGCATCGACTTGACTTAGAAAAGCCGAGAGGTTTGTTTTAATCAAAACGTCGACATTTTAATTAGGGAACAACACAGGAACAATAGTTTCGGAACAGGTGATCAGAAGCCATGATTATTGTCCCTTTCGATGTCTCATCTTATTATCATATCAATACTACCTTTTTTTCCAAGTTCCCTAACATTATCCATCCCCATTTTGGTTTATACTGTCGAACTTACGGCGAAATACTAATAAGAGGCCTCTTATGCTTTCTAACATTCCTCTCTTTGTTTCTCTCTTTTTTCTTTGATGTTTCTTATTGTGACATATTATTAAAACATGTTTGTTTTATTTGTATTATGTTGTCTTATTCTTTTAAAATAAAAAATAAGAAGTTTACAAAAAGCAAGTTTTCGCAATTGGTTTTTAAATAAAAAATAAAAAATCATTTCTCCTATTGTTCTTTTGCTCTCCTCCATCACCAACTTTATTCCCCCTATTTGTTTTGGTGTTGTTTTGTTCTTTTCTCTAAGAAACTTTCTATTTTAGCTACTGTTCCTATTGGAATTATGCCCATGACTTGATTGTTATGTAATAGATTGAACATTTTTGTTTTGTAATTATTAACTTTGTTTAATAACATTGCAAATGATTATATTATCATATTATATTTATTGTATTTTATTCTAATATGATAAGTCCTTGATTAAATTTATATACTTATCATCATGATGGAAATTATATATGATAATGCGAATCAAGCTTTTAGGGTTTAATCTAAAAGTGTTCTTGATCATAGGATCATCAAATAAGGACTTTAATGATCCGGTAAGATCAATATATATGTAATAGTATATATTGGATAGATATTAGTAGATCTCATTTACTAAGTTACATATATAGATAATGCATATAGAGACATGATTATTGAACTGACTAAATTGAGAATTCCCAATGGTTAATATTACTTATGAACTGTCAAATGGGATATTCTCATAAGGATTTAAATATATATTTTTCCTTTGACTTGAGATCATTATAGTAGTTAATAGGTCACTTATTATCTTTTGATGTCGGACACCTAGTATGGAAAAATACTAGTTGAATGATCATTGGATATAATTAAGTACCTATCTGATTAGTGGTGAGTTAAGATGTGATCCATCAACTCTAAATAATGAGTTTGAACTCTATGTTATCATTGATTTTAATGGTTGTTTCAAGACCTTGATTAGGGCGATTGAATGAGTGAAAAAAAGGGTTTTCTTAAGTCATTCACCAATCATTAATGATCCACATGTAACATAGTTTGTTATCTAATAGGGTTTGACAGTAAAACATACCTTAGAATTATCTGGGGTTGTAATGATGGAAGTTAATAATACATTATCCTTAACTATGTTCCATCTTTGTAAGATTGTTACTTCAAACTATCTGGTCATTGAGGAGTGTTGCTAAACGCTAACCTTGATTAATAATTAATTGGATTAATTACTACCACCTTAGTGATGAATCTATGTAGTCACACACTTACAAGTGTAATATTTCTTGTTTATGATTATTTAATTTATTATGAAATAATTTATTAAATAATCTATATGACATATTATTATATTTTTTGCTAGCACAGAAAATATAATTAATATTGAAAATTCTCTTGTATAAAATAGATGAATAAAATAAAAAAGTTTTATTTTATTTCATTTTATAAATAAAATTATTATTTAAAAAAAGAGGTGTCAGATTGTAAAAGGCTTTTTGACCTTGGTGGTTTTGATTTTGGTTTTACATTTTAAAACCAAAAACAAAAAGTAAAGTTGGTGTTGGTTTTTTCAAGTTATATAAACGTTAAAACGCTTACAAAGATATAAGAGAGGATAAAATATACTCTCTTCTTTTAAGTACATTACAAGAAAACGAAAAGAAACATAAAAACATACTATTTTGTTTTTGAATGTTAAAAAGACTTACGAAGAAAAGAGTTATATATAAATATACTCTTAATTTTTGTTTGTTGTACGTGGAAATAAACAAGAGAAAAGATTAGAAAATTGTTCTCTCCATTCTTGAAAAAAGGGTTCTTCAGATTTAATCATAGCCATATCAAGTATTAAAAGCGGGATGTACTTCTTAGTGTGAAATACATAGAGACTTTGTATTTTTGAAGTTCATTATTGATTAATCGTCACAAATTTCAAGTATTTATTTTTGTCTGTTCTTATTATTAATATGTTTGTTAAACGCAATAGATGAATATAAGATTGTAATTTTTATTTCCGCTACGTACGTGATCCTTCAATTCCATCATTCGATTCTTTCTATTACTACAAAGAGTTCAAGTGACTTATTGATTGGGCTCTCTAGAGATTTCTCTAAGTCTATGAAAATAAATTACATTATCATTTTTATTTTTACATTAAAAGATAACAAACTACCTCTTGAGAATAAAACAATATTTGAGTATCACCTCTCTTATCCCTCTTTATCTTACTATTAATTCCTTTTTTCTTCAAATTAACTAAGTGTGAGAAGATGAAAATGGTGACAAATTTACTCATTAGCGTGAAATAAATGAAAGTTTTGATACTTATTCATGTATTGTTCACTAGTCCCTCTTCATAAAATTTAGGTTATAGCAAGCAAGCCAAAGATTTACATTGTTAAATTTATACATATATTCTTGTTAAGCAAGTTTTATATAATAATAAAACTCTCAATACTACAAGTATATGAATCATATCTTGTAGTATTAAGGGTATCATTCCTACAAGGACTATAGACACCTAAACAATTGAATTGAAAATTTTCTACGGTATCAAGAATTTGATTTAAATTAAAATAAATAAAATAAATTTAAAAAAATGAAAAACAATAAAGTAAATAAACAATTAAGCTGCCCATAAAATTGAGATTGATCAAAGTTAAATACTTAGGAACTATTCTACCCTTATTTTGTTTCCTTTAATCTTGTTAATTTAATTTATGTTTGATCCAAGATTTCCTAAGAAAAAATGAGCGATGAGGGAGAGAGTGGCGAGCTAAGACACCCATAACTTCTGAGAGAACAAGTGAGCTTTGCCCCGCATCTGTGGCTTCCTCTGCTTCTCCTACCCTAACCCGTACCCCTCTTGACCTTGTTGACCCTTCTTCTGTCCATTCACTTAGCTCTCATAATAAAACCTCTTTCTCTAACCCCTATTCGAAACCAAAACATAGACCCAAATATCACAGACCTCCCCCTAACAAATGTTGCATCTCCCAAATCGCGCCCTCCTCCTCCATTAATTGTACCCATAACACCTTTGAGAAGAAAAAAAAACCCAGAAACATCCTCACACCCCCTGGAGTTAAAAACTTCAGAGAACATCATAACATGGAAGTCTGTAGTCTTAGAAGGAATAAAGGATTTCTCGAAAGATAAATCTCTGGCCTACTATCCTCCGAAGATCAAGGAGGACCAGATCTATGTCATACCACCTCTAGAGTTAGTGAAGAAGGGAGCGGTGCTATTCAGACAAACTCTGATAGGTTTCTTTATCAGTAAGCGACATGCTTTTCCTATGGTTCAGAGAGCACTAGCAAAGTCTTGGGCAAATGGGCTTAAGGAAACTTTAATAACGAACTCTAATAATTTCCTGCTTAAGTTCAACTCAGAGATAGGACTGAATATGGTTCTAGAAAAGGGTCCTTGGTATATCCAAGGTAAACCCTTATTCTTGAGAAAATGGTGTTTGAATGGTGGGGAGCAAGAAGAAGTTAGGTTAGCTTCAGTGTGGGCAAGATTTTACAATATACTCGTAGAATATTGGAACACAAAAGCTTTGGGACAAATAGCAAGTGTTGTAGAACAACCCTTACTCATGGATACTCATACTACTAGGATGTCTAGAATAGTGGATGCAAGAATGTGTGTGGAGTTAGAATTACAGAGGGGTTGACCTTCCTCTTTCCAACTAGCCATTTACAATGAAGAAGGGAATATAAACTTTAAGGAAATAAAGATTGAATACGAATGGAAACTACTGCACCAAGCATAGTAGAAGGAATGGGCATCTACAAGGAGGCTGTTTAAGACAAGATTGCAACAAGAGTTAGAGAAAGAGAAGGAGACAATATCAAAAAGAACAAATCAGCAAAGGAAGGAGCATGATTTAACCTCAGAGAAGATAGTTCAAAGTCATAAGGAGACAACAATCCTGATATTCCAATTGAGCAAAGAATGGACCAAGAATCTCAACAGATGGACCATGAGGAAAAGATGGAAATACAAGGTGATAAAAAAGCAAGTACCTCATAGAAGGAAGGTGAATCGAGTGGAGACCTAGAGGATCCAAACCTTCCTGCTGTGAACCAAGTAGGTACAATTCCTCCCTCTCCTATTTCTGAATTAGTTCCTAGTAGTCCTAGTCTTAAGGGAGGGGCAGAGAGGGATTTCACTATGAGAACAAGTAGGAAATCTAGGAGGAAACAGAAGGAAGAGCCTTTTCTAGTTTTGCATATGCTATGGATTTAGTTTTCTATAATGTTAGGGGCCTTAATAGCCTGAAAAACAATTAACTGTGAAAGCTTGTCTTAAGAGACTATCTGTCTCATTTGTTTGTTTGATAGAATTTAGAATATGGTCTCCTTCTTTTCTAAATAATTTTTTCTCCTCGATGTTTCCTAGATGGCCTTATTACAGCAATGTAGATCATGCTTTAAATGTATGGATAGTGCTAGCTTGGAACCTAGATCGCTTCTTATGTTCTATGCTTAGCTTTAATGATCAACTGGTTCACCTAAAGGTGACTCCCATAAACTGTTCTTCTTCGTTCTTTATGACTTGGGTTTGTGGGTCTAATAATCTCAATCATAGGAAGAATCTATGGTCTGTTTTGTCAAATATTAACTTAACTGTTGGTAACCAACCTTGGATTATAACGGGAGACTTCAATGCAATTCTATTCTCTTATGAGGTCGAACCCATGAGACCCTAGGCTATAAATGGGATGAGTGACTTTAGAAAATGTGTAGAGGACTGTGCTTTATTTGATCTAAATTCTAGTGGTCCAAGTTTTACTTAGAACAACAAGCAAAGTGGAGGTCTCTTTATTACTAGGAATCTAGATAGAACTCTCATTAATTCAGCGTGGAGCTCTAGGTTTCCCAGTTCTTATAGTGTCATTCACAATCCAAACATATCAGATCACTCTCCAATAGTGGTTAGGGCCTTAACAAGTTAGCAGAAGAGATCCGCTCCCTTTAGGTTTTCAAACTTTCTAGTCGATCAGCCTAACTTCCTTCAGACAGTAGAGGATGCTTGGTCCCTTCAAGTTCGGGGTACTCCTATGTTTTGTATAGTGTCTAAGCTTAAGTTGGTCAAAAAAGCTCTTAAAACTCTGAATTCTAACCAAGTCGGTGATATGAATGACAGAGTTGAGAGTTGTCAAGTTATTATCAACAACATCCAAGATCAAATTAGAATTTTGCCCAAGTCTTCTCTTTTGATGGCTAAGGATTTTGAAGCCATTAATGACTTAATTAGAGCTCTGGATGATTAGGAATCTTTCTTCAAACAATCTTTCCATATTAAATGGCTCAAAGAAGGGGATAAGAACACTAAATTTTTTCACTACTCTCTCATTGCTGACAAAAATAGAAACAACATTCACTCTTTAATACTAGGAAATAGGAATAGAATTGTAGGTCTTAAAGAGATTCAAGATCAATTTCTTAAACATTTTCAAGGTTCTATAGGGATAATAAAGTCCTTCTCCCTTCTAAAGAGTTTTTGGATAATCTCTTCCCTCTTTCCTTACCTGAAGGCCTTTCAAACTCCCTCATTGCTGAAATTTCAACACAAGAGATAAGAGAGGCTTTCAATTCTCTCAATCCAAATAAGGCCCCAAGCCTAGGTGGATTTAATGAATTCTTCTTTAAACATACCTGGCATATTATTGGAGAGGAAGTTACTGATGCTATTAAAAACATTTTTGAACATAGGAAACTCCTTAAAGAGCACAATTCCACTTTTATCTCCCTCATTCTAAAAAGGGATTACCCATCTACAATGTTAGATTATGGACCTATTTCTTGCTATAATATAATTTATAAGTTGATTGCTAAAATTATATCAAATAGGCTGAGAGAGTCTCTCCCCCATATTATTAGCCCAAACCAAAGTGCTTTCATTAAAAATTGTCGAATAGAGGATAACATTTTGCTAGCTCAAGAAATTCTTAGGAATTATCACCTGTCCAATAACCATAAGAGATGTGCTTTCAAAGTGGACCTTCATAAAGCCTATCACTCAATACAATCGGAGTTTCTCATGAATGTTCTAGTAGTTGTGGGCTTTCCTGAAAAATTCATTGATTGGATTAAAGAGTGTATATCTTCCCCTTCATATTTGATTTTGATCAATAGATCTCCCACAAAATTTTTTAAAGGGAAGTTAGGTCTAAGACAAGGAGACCCATTATCCCCATTCCTTTTCATTATCTGTATTGAAGTCATTTCTAGGAGTTTGAATGCTAGTTTAGATGGTAACCTTTCCTTCAAATATCACTGGAGGTGTAAAACTCTTAAACTCACCCATCTCTTATTTGCTGATGACCTTATGTTGTTTTGCCATGCTGATTTGAATTCAGTACAATCTTTGCTAGACTATATGCGCACCTTTTCAGAGTTATCTAGACTAGACATGAACCCTTCTAAAAATTAATTTTTCTTATCCCATGACATGAATCACTTAACTCATCAAATGAAAATGATTTCAGGACTTAAGAAAGGTAGTCTCCCCGTAAAGTATTTTGGGGGTACCTCTCTTAACATGAAGGTTGTCTATAAGGGATTGCTTTCCCTTATTGGAGAAGATTGATGCTAGGATTAACAAATGGATCAATAAAAACCCATCCTATGCTGACAGACTTCAATTGGTGATCTCTATGCTTTCTTCTTTTCAAGTTTACCGGTCTACACTTTTTATTCTTCATTCTTCCATCCTAAAGGAGATAGAGGCAAAACTTAAGATCCACACTAAGGTTAAATAGACTGACATTTGTAGACCAAGGGAGGGAGGTTTAGGGATGAAACAGTTACCTACATGGAACAATACACTACTAGGAAATAGGATCTGGTTTTTGTTTAATGACAGTGAAGCTATATGGGTAAAGAGGGTTCACTCCATCATATGAAGAACGAAAAATTTCTAAAGTGCCCAACCTACTAACAATAGTTTATGGAATTGGAGGAAAATATTGTCTGTGAGGGACAAAATAGGTAACCAATTCAGATTTAGGATAGGAAATGGTAATTCTACTCTTTTATGGCAGGATCCTTGGCATCTAAGAGGAATCCTAAAGCACTTCTCTACCTCGAGAGTGATCAATGGGTCAAAATTAAGTATGACAACAAAAGTTTCAGAAGTTATCAAAAACAATGAGTAGTGTTGGCAAGAGGCAACGGTTGAGATTTTTGAAAGCCTAGAGCCCATTCAATACCAATCGAATAGCTCCAATCCTGATTGCTTGGAATGGTTAGCTAGCCCTTCTAATAAGTATACTAATGCTCAGCCTACAATTTCTTGAGACCCCTAATTTAGAGAGTCCCTTGGCATAAACTGGTTTAGTATAAAAGGAACAGTCCTAGGTGCTCCTTACATACTATGGTTGGCTTTCTTTAGACAGTTGCAAACAACGAATAGACTCCTTTAACTTCATACCCCAAATCATTGTTCTTTGTGCTTCATGGATGGTGAAACTACAGAACATTTATTCCTTGAATGTTCCTTCTAAAAAACTGTTTGGGTACATTGCCTTAATCATTTAGAAATAAGCCCTTCCAAATCAGATAAACCTCCATTCTATCCCTAATTGGTTGAGCCATGCACTAAATTTTTAAGCTTGTGACCTCAATTTTTTTCCTATCCTCCTTTCAGTTACCATTTATAACCTTTGGAAAGAAAGGAATTCACGAACCTTCAAAGAGGAAGCCTTGGATTTGGGGAGCTTAAGCTCCAGAGTGATCTTCCAAGTTATAAAACATCTCAACTCAAACACTGAGAGAAGGTAATGGTAAGGGTAATTATTTACCAATAATATCTATGTAGTTTTTGTTTTCAGGCTTGTAAAAGGGAAGGTATCAAATCAACCTTTGGAATCAAAAGCAGAAGGGAATCCAGTCCCAGGACAAGCTTATGTCCCCAATCAGCTAAGCAAGGAGTTGGCAGGCAAAAGGCCTTCACTTAAACATCAATAATGCTTACACAAAGATGCTTATAAACTTAAATAGTAGGGAAGCTTCACCTTTCGAATGGAACCATGAAAGACAATTGTAAATAGACGGACACCATCAATCCCTTCATCTTAGGTAGTGAAGCATATAAGTGGATCGTTTCTATTTGAAGAGTGATCAATGGTACTGTAAAATGTGTGTAATGATTTTGTGAACTTGGATGATGATGTAGATCCTTAAGGTTTTTGGTAGGAAAGCCCTACAGGCATAAGAACGTTGGTTTAAGAGGTAATGTTGCTTCCTTAAGCCATCCCCTCAGGTTTGTCCTTTTTGGTGGGCAAGAGATTATTGTTTTGGTAGTCTCGAAAGATGTACATAAACCTTTATTATTTGTATAAAATTAACTGAATTACTAAAAAAGAAGATTTCCTAAGATTTCGATTACTCTCTTTCAAGAACTAATCAAGTAACATAATTGAATTCGATAGTTATAAATTTGTACTCTCTCAATTCACAAAACTACTCCTAACTTATTTAATTACATCTGAAGCAATCCTATAGACAATTAATTTCACAATTAAAATCTCTCTTCAGTTGATCATTAATATGATAATTGTGGGTCTATTAAATTCAGTGTTTCGAAAACCAAATCGAACCAGTTGGTCAGATTGGAGAATCGGCAACTCAAAGCATGAAACAGCCCAGTTTAGTCCATATTTTTTGTGAGTGGTTGGTTTGTTCATTTTGAGATCGAACCGGTAAAAATCGTTAAACTGGTGAAAGAAAGGATTGATCGGTCCATTTAAAATGCCTTGATTTTGATGATTTCAACTTGAATGAATATTATAATTAGTGATCTTTTTTTAACCTTTTTGATGAAATATGAATAGTGAGTTTTGTTATCTTATTTTGTGTTGTGTTTGGTGAACTTAAAAAAAACTTGTATATTTTGAATTTTGAAGGTTTAAGTTAAGTTTACAATTAGATAAATAAATAATTCAATAGTATGTTTAAAAACTATCTTATATAGATAATATATAAAATAAAAATTTATATATCTATCAATCACTGGTTCGATCACGGTTGAATTCCAGTGGAACCATTGATACTTGAATCAGTTGCTTCTCTGGTTCAATCACCGGTCTGGTTTTTAAAACATTGGTTAAATTGCCAACTCTCATTGCACACCTTAACACTAACTACTTGACTCTCTCTCTCGATTTATTATCAAGTATATGCATGATAATTACCATAAACATTCAAAGATATATTGAAATCAACAATAAATAAGTTTCATAAAATAATTCCTAATCTGGATTTAGAAATCCATAAACATGTTATACATAATAAAAATTTAATTACACATCAAGGAATATGAAGAAAATAGAAGGAAAATAGTAAAAAGTGTTGAAGCTCTTTTTAATCTACTTTGATATGTTGGATACTGCTCTTTTTAGTGTTTTTCATGTTCTTATATAATGCTTTAAGGTTATAAGGTTGTGTCTAGGATTTCTCCATTTTGTTCGTTTCCAAAAATAACCCCGACTAAAAACTTGAAAAAAAATTGCACCTGGAAAACTCCTAGCACGATTGTGTGTTGGAGTCACGATCGTGCCTCATGTTGCTCTTTCTTCTTTGTTATGATCGCTTTCCCTATCAAGATCGTGATAGAGAGCCATGTAGTCCATGCTATGCTATCACAATCATGCTCTTTGTGGATGATCGTGACATCCTTCATGCATCTTACATTTTCTTTAGTCTTCAATTTACTGATTTCTAGCACTCACAAACATATATAACACCTCTTAAAATATAAAATTAAGATTAAACTCATACTCTAAACCATACAAACACTTAAAACATAAACAAACAATTATAATAACATAATTCTAAGCCTAAACATATGATAATTATCTAGGAAACACTTAAAAACACATTAAAACACCTAGAAAAACATACTAAGTTCTACACCTAGCAACATCCCCCCACTTAAACTATTGCTTGTCCTTAAGCAAAAACAAAAACAAGAACACAAACATGAACAAAACACAAAAAAACATAATAATAATACAATGGCATCAAATCTTATGGAATCAATTTAATCATAAACATCAAACATTCAAAATGTGACAGCATACTAATTTATTCCTTTCATATTTAAGTACTTTGAATTGAATACACATATCAATCAAAATATTAAAACTGTATTCATACACCTATGGCACTTGTAAGTATGCATTTATGATTAGTGATCATGCAAAAAGGCAACTATCACTAAGTATCTTTTCATGAAAATTTCTTGTTATTTTTAAAAGACCAATAGGCTTATTTATTTTAACACCATTCTTAGATTTTATTTAACATTAACCTAGTATTTGATGCGAAGGCAAACACCTTATCATGACTATCTCCTGGTTACTCAAGTAGGTCACATTTTTTAGCTAGCTTGGTTGGAGCATCATTCTAGCCCTTTGATGCAAAGATAAACATTTTTTGTGAATGCCCCGGTTACTCAGCTATATCATAATCTTAACTAGCTACCAACTTTATTCGTAACCTAATTGCTATTAAAAAGGGCTAGTGGCATAGGAATTTTATTTAATGTATTTTTATTTAATTTTTAGCTTACCTTATTTCTTATTAGTCAATCAATCTCATGAAAGCATACTAACAATGCTAACCAATTCAATTGGCTCTAATTATAAATGTATACAATAAGTTTCCTAAAGTGAAAAATAAGTGTCATATCCTAATTATCATACATATTCATCCTAAAGATACTTAAAACAAAAAATTAACAACTTACCATACCTTTACAATTTAAATGACCATGTTCAAAGCTAAACTAATTCTATTAAATTCTCGCCATTAACACATTCACATAAAGCACACATCACGCAACAAAATGTTCAAACAATATAAAATGCACATGCAAAGTTCACATGCAAATGACATGCCAATGTATAAACGTCCCCACACTTAGATGACATGTTGTCCTTAATGTGAGAAACTAAAAGACTCCTTGAATAGTGAAATACTTCATTATCTTCTTTACATTGAAAATCTTAAACTACTCTCTAATTCATAAATTCAATTACATTATTTTATTATTTTTATTCCTATTGACTGCAATTGATAGTAGGTGACCACTGTTAATTAACTATAAATCATTTTTCATACACAATAAGTAGGCTCCTTGGCGTAAATGGATTCACAATAACTTTATAAAGAACATTAATGTGTGGAACCTAAATGTGAATATGCTTCTTCTTCTAAAAAAGTTATTTTCAGGAAGAGGGAAAGATTCATACTTGATTTCATTCATTTAATTAGAAATGGTGAATCCCTTAGCTTTAAGCAATATAACTGGCTATCTATACGCCCTTTGGAGAAAATGGTAAATGCTTCTGTTAAGCAAGTTTTATCTAATAATAAGAATCTCAAGTTTTATATAAGATACAGATTGTATCTTGTAGTACTAAGGTTATCATTCCCACAAGGACTATATAGACAATTAATAATTGGAATCTAACTTTTTTAAGGTACTATGAATTGATTTAAAATAAAATAAATTAAATAAAAACAATACAAGTAAGCAATAAAATAGTTGAACTGCCAATGAAATTAACATCTATAAAAGTTAAAGACTTAGGAATTATTTTATCCTTATTTTGTTTCCCTTAATCTTATTGATTCAATTTATGTTTTATCCAAGATATCTTCAAGTTTTGATTACTCTGTCTCAAGATCTAATCAAGTAACCATAATTTAATTTGATAATTATAGAGTTGTAGTCTCTCGATTTACAAAACTACTCCTAACTTATTCAATTAGATCCAAAGTAATCCTATAGATAATTAATTTCAAAATTAAGATCTTTCTTCGATTGATCGTTAATTTAATAATTATAGATCTTTTAAATTGACAACTCTAGTTGCACACCTTAACACTAATAACTTAACCCACTTTCTTGATTTATTATCAAGTATATGCATGAAAATTATCACAAACATTCATCAATGTATTGACTACAATAAGAAATAAGGTTCATAAAACAATTCAAGAATAACCTCTAAGAGGGATCTAGAAACCCATAATCATGTTAAACATTTAGAAATCCAAATAAACACTAAAGACAATGAAAGAATTAAAATAAAAGAAGGAAAAACTAGTTTGTGTCTTAATCAAAAAATCTGGAAAGTTTGTCCTGATCTAAAAATCTAGAATTTCTCTGAAGCTTTTCTTGATGTCTCCTCTTGATCTTCTTTGATATAGTGGCTGCTACTTGTTTTTAGTGTTTTCATGTTCTTTTGTAATGCATTAGGGTTCTAGGGTTGTGTCTAGGGATTCCCTACATTTTTTGGTTCCAAAAGTATCCTTGAACCCTTAAAATATTAAAAAAAAACTTGCCTTTAGAAAAGCCTCTATCACAATCATGCTTCACGTGATTCAGCCTGTCTGCCATGATCGTACTCCCACGAGGACTATAGACACCTAAAAAATTTGAATTGAACTTTGTCTAAAGTATTAAGAATTTGATTTAAAATAAAATGAATTAACAAAAATTAAAAAATAATAAACTAAAACAAATAAGCAAATAAACAATTAAGTTGCCTTTAAAATTGAGATTGATTAAAGTTAAATACTTAGGAATTATTGTATCCTTATTTTGTTTCCCTTAATCTTGTTAATTCAATTTATGTTTGATCCAAGATATCCCAAAATTTTGATTGCTCTCTCTCTCAAGATCTAATCAATCAAGTAACCCTAATTGAATTTGATAATCATAGAGTTGTAATCTCTCTATTAATAAAATCACTCCTAACTTTTTCATTTAGATCCAAAACAATCCTATAGATAATTACTTTCTTGATTAATATCCCTCTTTGATTGATCATTATTCTGATAATTGTGGGTCTATTAAATTGTTAACTCTCGTTGCATTCCTTAACACTAATACCTTGACTCACTCTCTCAATTTATTATCAAGCACATGTACGACAATTATCACAAACATTAATCAATGTATTGACTTCAACAAGAAATAAGGTTTATAAAACAATTCAAGAACAATCCCTAGTAGGGATTTAGAAACCCATTGTCATGTTAAACATCTTAGAAATCCAAATAAACATCCAAGACAAAGAAATAATTAAGGGAAAGGAGGAAAAAGTAGTTCTGTCTTGATCTGGAAATTTGAAATTTCTCTGAAGCTCTTCTTGATGACTCCTCTTGATCTTCTTTGATGTAGTGGCTGCTACTTCTTTTTGGTATTTTTCATGTTCTTGTATAGTTCATTAGGTTCTAGGGTTGTGTTTAGAGTTTCCCCACTTTGTTTGATTCCAAAAATAGCCTCGAACCAAAACACAAAAAAGTTGTGTCTAGAAAATCCTCTATCACTATTATGACTTGGAGTCATGATTGTGCTTTACATGATTTAGCCTCTCTGTCATGATCGTACTCCCTTGTCACTATCATCATATCATTTATGCTTCCAACATCTTGCTCATTCTTGAATTTCCTAATTTCTAACACTCATAAACACATCAAACACCTCCTAAAACATAAAATTAAGATAAAATTCTTGCTTTAAACCAAACAAACACTTAGAATATATACAAACATTAACAATAACACAATTTTTAGCCAATGCACATGAAAATCATCTAAGAAATAGTTAAAAGCACACTTAAACATGTTGGACCATTGGTGGTTGACAAATTAAATCCCACTTATGTTTTGATAATAATAAAATGTATAGAATTGGTTAAGA
>JANVCQ010000231.1:33134735-33145684 GCA_025531925.1 Erythroxylum plowmanianum
TATGGTTTTACTATCAAGTCACATACTTGATGACATAAGCCTAATACTATTCATGGAATGTAAATCACATTATATAATTGATATACATGCATATATAAAAGAATATCTCATAATATCTTATTAATAAGTCATAATGTTAGTACAAAAATCACATATGTCTATTGGCGTAGGGCACACTACTAACATTGTTATGCTTCAATAGTAGGGAGATTGACTCACTAACGTATCAGAGTAAATCACAAGTCAATAGTATAGATTTATCCTGATTTCTCCAAATTAAATAGTTATTGTTGTCAAGAGTAATGGTGATGAAATTAGTAAGGTTAGTTAGTGATTGAACATAGGTTTTCTAGATTCATTTTGTGAGTGAGTTTGGGACTTGTAGATATACTTGTGTAGATTGAATGATGTAGATGATAAGGTTGGGAGGGATAAAAAAATGAAAGAATATGTGAAGAATACACCCAAATGGGCTCTGATACCATGAAATAAATAAATATGCCATATACTTGATTTAAGTTAAGAGTATATTTTATGTGAAGGTGTACAATGCTATTTATACATGTAAATTAGTGCCAAATATAATGATTTGAGTTTAACGTAGTTAAGGAAATTACAACAAAGTGATAAGATTTAAATCAATGGAATTACAACAAATTAGTATAGATAAGAAGAGATTAAAGTGAATTTAAGCTAAAAAAACAAAGTCTAAAACTTAGAAAAAAAATTGAAGTCCAATTAAATTGGATTAGATTTAGATGTATATCTTATCCTGTTGCTAAGCAAGAGTCTAAAATCTCTTCATGACTACTTTAAATTGTGTTTTCAAAATTTTGACAAGTCTAAGACTCACTAGTCAACATAATAAAAGCTTAACAGAAAAAAAAGTTAAGATCAATAAAAAAAGATAACTCATTGTAGTACATAATTAATTGAAAAAATAGATAATTATTGATGATCAAGTTAAGAGTATTTGGATGACAAGTCCTAACTCCAAAATCATTGTGTTCAGAGGCAGTAAGAAAGCCCGAGTTAATTTAATTTGATTGAATTTTAAGTTGAGCTTAATGTTTTTTTTGTAAATTTTGAGCTTAAGTGTAAGTTCGGATATAAAAATTATAGGCAAAATGACATTGTTTTGAATAAAACGATATTATTCTTATTTTTAATTTTAAAAATAAAAAATGGACCAAATCAAATTAAGACAAAAATATTTAGACATGGCTTATACCTACTTGATAAGTCTTTGCTTAAGATTTGTTGTTTATTACTTTCAGGTACATTGAATGTAGACGGTGTTGTTCCCGTCTAAGCATGAAGACATTAATTAAATCATGAGAGGGTGAGAAGAGATGCAACGGAAACCAAAAATTTGAGAGAAAGGACAAGTACACAAAACAAATAAAAATTGAGCATGGAGTGACACATGTCCATTCAAAGCTTTTACTTTTTCTGGCCCCAATGGAGATAATTTTTGTTTGGACTTGGAGACGTTGGGCTCTAATTTTAGAATTTGTTGTATAATGCAACCCTAGTAGGTCATTTTATTAATAAATGATATAGGTTATAAGGTAATTTTTTTTAAAAAAGGGACTGCTTAATTTATAATATAATTAACCAAAAACAATTATTATAAAATTTCATATAAACAGATTCTAAAGTTTCAAAATTAAAGAGTATTTAATTTATAATTAATATTTTTTAACAAAATGATGAAACATATAAAAATAAATGGGATTTTTTTTTTACTAAAACGAAATTGTAGCTTATAAGGTAAAGAAATTGTATTATTAGTCAATTATCTAGATGGTCCAAAGAGATTGGGTTTAATTCAATAATTGTTACCGTAAGAATCAGTCAATTATCGATAATGGACCTTACCACTTATGCGGATATCATTGAATATCAGTACAAAATTAGGACGTGTGACCTCTTCAATCTTTTCTTTATTCTCCACCAAACACCTTAGGCTTGCTACGATTATGATTCCAGTTTCCATTGATTAGCTCACCTTCTTCACCAGTGATAAATGCTTTTTACCTTTGCATAATTTGCTTCATTGAAACTTGAAAGTAGGTGGTGTTGGGTGGCCACTACACTTGACGAAAGCATGTGACCCAAGCAAAGCCAAATTTATTAACTAGTAAATTCCAATACACAGGCTGGTATTACATGTAAAACCGATCACTCAGAACCCTGACTTGTAACCTTGAAATGATCTATTTGAATGTTCTCTATCTCTTGCCTTTTGAAGTCACTGCGGTTCCTGCTAGCAAAGAACTTACCCCAGTTGAACTCCTTGTACTTTGCAGGGTTTTGGTCGTTTATTAGCTCATCCACAGGCTTAATCTGAGCATAATGAGAAGGGAAAAAGAAAAATGGAACTGAAAACCTCTCTTTCTGGGAATTCACCACTACCCTGTGCTCTGCACTCCAGTACTTGTCATTGCTCCAGACCTGCATAATATAACATGCATTCAATAGCAGAATATTTGTTCCTCTTTCCAGGCCAACCGTAAATCTTCTTTAAACATCAATACCTGTGGACTACAGATTGTTGTATGTAGTAAAATGTCAAAAGGATTAACATTTGATTATGAGGAATCCAACTAAGCTTAGGGAAGATTTGGTAACACTACCTGCATACAGTTGCCAATGTTGATTATGAATGCATCCCGTATTGGCTTAACTGGGATCCATTCTCCATCTGATCTGCGACTGATTTCAAGTCCTCCAACATCATCTTGCGCCAGAACAGTCAAGGCACCGCCATCCTTGTGCCGACCAACACCTAGAGCCAAGTGAGGGGCAGGACAAGGAGGGTAGTAATTAAATCTGCAGAAACTAATTTGATCTTTGAAGTATCCACTTAGTCCATCAGCAGGCAATCCCAAGCTTAAAGAAATAAGTTCCAGTAACTTGAAAGCTAGTTTTTCCACCTCCCTGGAGTATTCTTGGCATGCCTCTCTGATCATGACAACCATCCAAGTCTCATGAAACAATTTCAAGACTGGCTAAAAACTGGAAATTATTGGCTTTTAACATCTAAAGGATTGAAACATGGATTAACTTTTTAGCTGCAAATCTAGTTAGTATTGTTTAACAGAGTACTTTGCCATCAAATTACCTGAATTCAGGTGGGTAGTGAGGCCACTGGTTAGTCAGAGTTCTTAGTTCCTTGTCATCAGGATCAGCAGATGCTGGAATAAAAGAAGGATCAACCACCAAATAATCAAACACCTCCTTCCAGTCTCTGACATTTTTGGTATGCTCACTGTCGTAGAATCCCATAGGATACAACTCATCTCTCTTCACCTTCCTCTTCTGTTCGAGTGGTTGATCAAAAAACTCTTTGGCCACCTTCTCGATTCTTCTCCTTAGTTCCACTGACACCCCATGATTTATCACCTGGAAAAATCCCCACTTCTCGCATGCACTCCCAATCTCTGAGACGATTTTTTCAGTGTCTCCAGGGTTGGAAACGGAGAGATTAATAACCGGGATTTCATCAACTTCTGTTGTCCTGAGTTTAGGCCTGAATTCTGCTTCTTGAATGAAAGCCACATCAATCTCTCCCATGGCTGCAATAGTCACTAGAAACAATCTCTTGGAAATAAGTCAGTGTGGCACTATCGTGTCAGGAAGCGGGTTAAGGTTTTCTAACGCATAGAACTAAATACAAATACAATTCATTCGTAATAAACAAAAATAAAATCCGTGGTAGGTGGTTGGCAACTTTTGATGATTACTTGAAATGGAGGTAGAAAATGCCAACGAAGAGAAAGCTAAGGTCCACATGCAAGGCAGCTTTTTCTACGAATTGTAGTTGCATATGGCACCACAATCAAAAGGATTAAAGAAGCAGGTAGCAGTGGTTCTTTTCTAAGGATAGGAAAACACGCAAGGCTTTTTGGTGGTTGCATTGACTATGGACTCTGATAAATAGTACATATATTTCTCGACTATGATTAAGAAAATCTGTTATCATTATTCTGTTTTTACCTTATTTTATAAACATCTATTTATTTATTTTTTTGTGAGTTTTATTTATTGAATGAATAGATGTTGGTAGAATATGATAAGAATATGATAATGGGAACAAGTGATCTATTCTCACTCAATTCGATTGTATACCTGAAAATTTTATCCAAAATTACTTTTATTAATATTTTAATTAAGATTTAATTAAGCAGAAGATATTATGTGTCAAATAGATTTTTTTGTTAATTAAAATATAATATTATTTAATGTGCAATATTAACCCATTTTATTAGTAATTAATTATACTAACTTATCATTTCATTCATAATTAAAAATGTTTATTAATTTAAGATTATAATAAATAAAGTCTTTTACTAAATTTATTTTATTATATAATACCAATAAATAAAACGATCAATTTCTTATTTTCATTTATAATTAGTTATTACATGTCACTTAAATCTCCTGTTTACCCTATTTTGCTTTTACTTGTTTTATATCTTTTATGCAAGAATGTTCACATTTTTATAAATAAATAATTTTTAATTTTAACAAATTAAATTACAACTTTTTATTATTTTATTATATTTACACAACATTATTTATATCAAAAATTATAAATAAATATTCAGTATTTATTACTAATCTATTTTATTAATAATTGACAATATATTAATTTACATATTGTGTTAATGACTAATAATATATTTATTATTTTAAAATAATAATACATTAATTTTTATTAATTTTAGGGTCAAATTTTATAAATAAACGCGAAGTCTGAGACTATCGTTATTGTCTCCGAGACATAGTACTTCCATAATCACCATTAGCATTCTACTACATACACTCTTCGTCAGTTATTCTTACCCACAATGGAATCGGAGAAGGCTTTCTTCAACTAGTCATTTCAATACGAGGCCCTCTTCTTTTTCCCTCTATTTGTGGTTCTATTCGGTCATTTCGCCATGGATTTTTATGTGCGTATTTGTGACAAGTGTGCTATTGGGTTGTTTGAGGATTTTCGATATTGACTTGGATATAGCTATCTATACTATCTAACCTAACATTTTAGGGGGAGTAGATCATCTATTCCTATTCTGTTGTGCCCATTCCGCAATTATAGATAAGTATATAATTACCTTAACAATTTTATATTTATCTCAAAGATTGGTCTTTATTTTTGCATCCTCCTTATTGTCACCAACTCCATAACATTGTTGACATTTTGTAAGTACTCCTATTTTGCTTAATTTGTTCAGACTCCATAGTTCTTCATCTTTGTCCCTTCTTCTAGTATTTTTTTAGCCTTCTTGGCATCTTCTTGATTTAATAAGGTAATATATGTTGCATGTTTTTAGTTTTTAGCCAAAATTTTAGACCGTTATACTTATTTGTAATTGTGTTTATTTCAAATGTTCTTTAAATGTCTGATTATTTATTACAAATTATATATGATGCACTAAAAGCAAGGAAGATCACCGAAAAATCAAGTACATACATCCAATATTGGTAGCAATACAAGAAGAAAAGCTAAACAATTAGTATCTATAGTATAAAACATTGCACATCTCTCCTAAGAAAGGAGAAAAGATGGGTACTGAATATTCACTTTTATTTCTTGTTTTCTCTCAAATTTACAAAATTATATATATTATATATATATAATGAATAATCAGACATTTAAAGAACATTTGAAATAAACACAATTATAAATAAGTATATAATTACCTTAATAATTTTTTGCATCCTCCTTATTGTCACCAACTCCATAACAATGTTGACATTTAATAAGTACTCCTATTTTGCTTAATTTGTTCAGACTCTGTAGTTTTGCATCTTTATCCCTTCTTCTAGTATTTTTTTAGCCTTCTTGGCATCTTCTTGATTAAATAAGGTAATATTTGTTGCATGTTTTTAGTTTTCAGCTAAAATTTTAGACCGTTAATAGGTTTTGTGGCTTATTGATGACTTTTCAAATAACATTCACCCTTAAAGTATTGACTCATATATGCATCGATGTCCTCCCTCTGATATGATAACGCAAGTAAGTGGATCCTTATATAGGATTTGTACTAAATCTCAAACTCCATAATGACATATTCTTGCTTATAAATCAACAATAAACTTATTGCAAATTGCATGACTTTGAACTTTGAACTTTCGTTTTTCTTGGTCATATAGTACCTTGCTTCCCATTATGCAATCTCCACTACAAGAGAGTTAAAAATTGCTGACAAAATAAATTTTGTGGCAAATTAGCAACGAAAATTGAGTTCCGTAAGAAAACTTGTCGTAGAAAATTGTATATTGCAAAGGAAAAAAATTTATCGATAAATGTGGAGGGAATTTATCTGTGTAAATTTTTAACAGAATTTAGCTATGAAATAGTAAAGATCGTCGTAACAATAAGTGGCAATGGTTGACGAAAAGAATAGGCATCGAAGTTTACTGACGAAAGAAATGTCCATTGGTGATATATCGAAGAAAATATTGTTCCTTCGGTATATGAAAACGATGATGTTTACATTTAAAATTAAACGATGTTGTTTCATCTAGGAAGAAAATAAACAACCGAAGCCCCCAGTGCGTCCTGACCCCCACTCCCTCCACATTTACTAATGAATAGTAAAGATCGTCATAAAAATAAGCAGCAATGATTGATGGAAAGAATAAGCATCGGAGCTTGGTGATATATCGATGAAAATATCGTTCCTTCGGTATATGAAAATGATGATGTTTACATTTAAAGTCAAACAATGTTGTTTCATCTAGGAAGAAAATAAACAATCGAAGCCCTCAGCGGGTCCATTGTCTTAGGTTTTTATGTCTTTAGGTTAGTTATCCACTTGCTGCTTTTGGGTTAATTTTTTTGTCTTCAATTTTTGCATGTGAACCATTATAAGTTTAATGTGTTGGTGTTTCTATGGATTGAGTTTTGAGGGTTTATTTAGGTTGTTAATGGGTCATTGTTTATTGTTGTGTGGTTATGATGGTGAATAATGGAAGAAGACATTAGTTTTGAAATAAAATAGGGATGAATTTCAATAGGGTATCAAGTGTTCGACGAAAGTTCTATAAGAGGTCTCTAATATCATATATAATGTGGAATGTTTCTTTAGTGATTCATCAATTTATAAAATAATTTTATATCATTTAGTGGTTCATTAGTTTCTTTTGTCATAATCCAAAGCAACTTATGGATTATTTCTATCTTAAAAGGAGGATATTTTAATCTTTATGTTACAAAATTCTTACCCATACCATTGCACTCTCTAGGCTACTTCTTAAGCTCCCATTGAAACGTCTAACTCCTTTCTTAGGGCTAAATCTCTCCCTTTTAATCTTAGATACTAGGTTAAATTTATCAATACTTAGATTATCATTCTCATCATTAATTTCCATTTGGGGTATTGGATTTGTAGTATGCCTCCTTTTATGAAGGATATAAGGTTTTTTTTCTTTGAAATTAAAAAATTTAATAGAATTGCTTCTCCAATATGTATTTTATATCATTAGTATCATATTTATTCTCTTAAACTATTATTATATGGCATATACAAAGAACATGTCTTTCTTTTTTTCTTTGGTGTTAAGCCACCTTTAGAAGAAATATTCAAAGACTATAAGACAGTAAAAAAGTTCTCATTCACTCCTTTACGTGTTTATTCTCAAAATACATCAAATAATTTACGTCTTACTATTTATTTGGCTTTTCTTAATGATATCACACACTTTTACATTTATTACTCTTTGCTTCCTTCTCATGTTCTTTAAAGAATGTATACAAAATTAAACAAAGAATTTTGCCTTGTAAACATCCAAAACTAAGAGAACTAATAGCCAAGGGAGTGGGATTGATTATCAAAATAATAAATAAAATATGTCAAATAGTTTTTGTTCTAAAAAATAAATGATTGATAGTAATAATTCATTTGTACCCTCCAAGGAAGACAATTTAATTTTTTACTTACCTTTTCTTTTCAATTAAATTTTCCATTAAAAATCAAGGGTTAAGCAAGGAGAAAGGGAATTGAATGAAATAAAGAAAAAAAAACTAATAATACTTCGATTTGACTAGATTTTTAATAATTATGCTACAGATCAATTTTAGACATAGAATAGCTAGAATTGGTTACACAAATTAACAATGTGATTTGGATCAACATCTTGATCAAATGTATTTGTACAACTTATTTTATTTTTAAATACACCAAACTAATGAACTAAGAATGAAATCAAGAATGCAATCATAGAACACTAAAGCTGCACTAATTTGAATAGATGACCCAATAATATTTTTATATCACCGCCACACAAAATTGATCAAATAAGTCTATGAAAAAATTATTAGATAGAAAATAGAATAACTTGGCCTAAAGGGGACTACATAAAGAATTGAGAAAAGAAGGAACCTATCATAAGAAGGAAATATAGTAAAACTCCAAACAAGAAGATGAAATTAGTTGATTTGATTGAAATTTTAGAAACAAAAAAAAACATTCAATATATAAAAGGAGACACAAGGGAAAAAAATAAAATAGGAAGTAAAAGACACGAAAGAAAAGGATAACCAAATATTATTTAAGTCGAACTTTGATACCAACTAATTTGACCCACCGAGGAATAAAACCTAAAGAAGCCAAAAAAATATTGAAATATTACTAACAAAGCTAAAGCATATTTTTGATAAATTGATCTATTTATTATAAAAAATAAGGAACCAAATTTATAAACTATTTTGAATGCTACAAAGAAGGAATTATTTAAGAAGTTCTGAAGTTTAATAAAGAACAAGAGATAAAATACTAATAACTCTCAATATTATGTAACCCAAATATGTCTTTATTAATTAGAAACACCCATTTTGTATAGGGTGAATATAAAAAATATGATAGAAATCATAATTACAAGTGCAACAAGCATTTCTACTTAAATTAAAAACAATAAGTACTATTACTAGTTGAATTAGAACTCTAATAGTCCTTATTCAGGTAAAAACTAATTGGTAGTTCTATTTTTACTAAGATTCTAATAGAATAATTTAAGAATCTAAGAATCTTATTTCAATTCATATTCCTAGTTTCACAAAGGAAGTACCATCTTGAGAGCCTTTTCATGATCAAATTAGGATTTAAAACCATAACAAGTCCTTTTCCAAATATGAAACTAGAATAACTACAAAATTATAATAATATGTTATTACAATTAAGAAAAAAACCCGATTATAATAAAACAAAGATAAAAAATACTAATAAGTAATGACCTACCAAATTAGCCCTCATACAATAGGCTTATGCATCTAAATATTATATAACCTTAGCTTGAATCATATTAACTACTATTCGATCTTCCTTTGGGTCTAGTAAGCTTTCCAAAATGCTCTTTGATGTACTCTTTGAAACTTAATTTGCATATATGTCTTGAATTAACCCATTCAATTTTTTTAATCTTCTTGCTCTTAAATCTTATTACTAGTCTATTAAGTATACACAAGTGACCTTTTTATCAATATATCCAAAGTTGCCACAAAAATGACGTATTATATGACCTATTATATCTGTGAGCCTTGCGTTAATGATAACTGACTTTAAGGGCTAGATTAGGAACTATATATGAATGTATATAACTTGTTTTCTAGCCTAGCATGTGAATATCCAAATGAAGATGTACCATGCTTACTTACTATTTTAAGTTGATGGTTTAAGAGTCTTATTCCTATCACTCTTCTCCTTTTTTTGGAGTTGGTCAACTAAGCTTAGGAAGTTTCATCTATAGAGGGTTCCTCTAGGACTATTAACTCACTATAGTATCTAGTTCAGGATTCAAGGCATTACGCCTTTGTTACCATTGAATTCGTATGGAGAAGTTTCTTCATAGTATTGGCAAAGTGAGTAAGCAACTTAGTCTTCTAGTTTTTTAATAGAACATTATAAAATTTCAAAGATATCACGTCTTATTCATATAAGAAATTGTATTCACATATGTATATGATGACTTTTATGATGGGTCCATGCTTCTTATTCTTAGTAGGCTCAATTTCATTATTTGTTTGAATTAAAACTTATTATGTCAACTTCTAATGAGTTATCATTATGTTATTTAGATCTTTTTTTTGTCATTTGTCGTCTCCGATTGTCCGTTTGTCCAACTAAGTAGTCTAACTTCTGTTCATGCTAACAAAGAAGAATTTGTGTATTGTTCTTTGGAATGAGGGTGTTAGTTTTGTATGTTGTTGTTTGGAATATTGTTAGAATAATTGATGACTAGATGTATGAATTACACAACTATTTACTGCATATGGAATGAGTTTGTATAATTATAAATGATTTGAGGCATAATAGATTCCTAGGACGATATATAGGTTGGAAACCCATGATGTAATTCCCATGAGATTTATCGGTGAAAAATTCCATAAGCCTATGAGTCACAGCTAGAACTTGCTTTCTCGATTCATAGGTGTAAACAATGCCACTTATCGTAGTGCTTTTTTAAAATCAAACTTTGGAAATGAACTTGTAGGCAATTAATTGAAACATAAAGACTTGAAATTCAATGTGATTATTCAAACTTAGTATTATCATAAGAAATTCACATAATTGACTTGATAATTCTTTGCATAATAAACCCTTAGGATGGTATATAGGTTGGAAACCCATGATACAGGTCCTATGAGGCTTATCAATGAAAGATTTTACAAGCCTAAGAGTTACAGCGAGAACTTGCTTTCTTGATTCACGGGTGTAAATAACATCACGTACCATAGTGCTTCTAGATGCTTTTCTATTTCTTAATGTCACTTCTTACAAGACAATGGTTGGCATATTATTTTGTTTGACTAATATTGTTGGACCCCAAACTTTTCTTAGAAGATTAGAACTTTTAAATAATAAATTTTGGTGATTAGTCATGAGTAAAGAACAAATGATGAAAATTCTTGAATTAGAAATGATAGACAAGAGTAAAGT
>JANVCQ010000231.1:33164393-33186005 GCA_025531925.1 Erythroxylum plowmanianum
GTGGATCGGGCTTGGGCTTGACATAGCCATTAGGTATGAGACTGATCTTTGGAGAATGGACCGATCGGCCCACGGGTTGTTTTGACTGAGTTCGGGCCCTGCACGACCGACCCGACCAAGTATGAAAGGCTATTTTCTGGGCTCTGTTAAAGTGATAATAAATGTAGATGATGGTTAATTTCTGCATGTTATTTTGGAGACGATGTTACAATTGAATTTATACTGAAGTATTGGCATACAAGATAAGATGAAATAAAAGTAAAATCTGTATTACAAAAATAAAAAAGCAAATGATGCACATGTCTATCACTGTCTTTCTTAACTTTCGTTGGGATGATAATTCTACGATTAGTGTAAAAAATTAACGTTATAAATAAACTAAAAAACGTATAACTCGATTTAAAAGCCTTATAACTAGACCTAATTAATATCCTTTTTACTCTCGACCTCTTTTCCAAGTTTCGTACCCTCTTCTTTTATAAAATCTCAATTTGCTCCTTTTGTTTTCTGGGTTGATTGGTATAAATATACATGCGAGGAGGCAAGACAAAGTCGACATCTCCAATTTTGAGCGTGTAAGTGTGATTATCTTTGTATTCTTAAAGAAGTAGGGACTCAGATTATCTAAAGCTAAGATTTTCAATGCATGAGAGGAGCATTTGAATGATTTCTATAACTATTTATGTTCATGGAACCAAAAGACAAAATAAAAGAGCTAGAAAAGTGTTTCAACTCTTAGTGTTGGCATGCATAAGCTAGCGAGATGGCCTAAATGTAGGCTGTGGACGCTGAAAGTGTTTTTACTTCCCTCAAATTATTATTATTATTATTATTTTATAAAATAATTTTGATTGATAAATTTTGTTAACTAACTCAAAGTTAATTTGTGACGGGGATAATAATCTATTTATATAGTGGAATTTTTAAAAGGAATCTTTATTAAAATTTATATAGATTGCAAGATATTACGTAGGTATTTATGAGAAATCCATTAATTTACACATTTTGGTGAAACTGGAGACTAAGGCTTGAGCCCAATACGTAGTGATTCTTCAATGTCGGGTTAACAGTTTTAAGAGAACTATACGTGTCTAAAGGCCTTCGGTAGCTGACCGTCTGCATGGGGGGATCGTGGTTCAGAAATATGTGGCTTACATGAGTCTGATTAGACCAAAATAGCTAATGGGCCTATGTTATGCCTTACGATATACTAACAAAGAAGGGCTGCTATTGGGTCAATGTTTGTGCTGCTAGATCCTGTTTCTGTTTTTGTTTCAAATACATTATCAAGATCATGCCACTCCCAGCAGTGTTGGCATCTGAGTAATTTCATTTTTGGGATAATGATCAAGTAGAACCTAATCAACAGAGATTATTGGCGCCAGTCCGTTGATTGTAGTATTATTTTTTCAAGTTTTCTGCGATATCCTACTTTTACAACTCTTTCAAGTTACAAACAAACAAAAATGTTCTTCTGAAACTGCGCGCACATCAAAAAAAGCAATTAATCAGAAACCTAAAAGCAAGAGAATGGCCTCAAAAAGTTGAGACGGTTTGGCTGTGCATTTGTCCGTTACCCGGAAGGTAATGTACAGTCCAATGCATCCAATATCCAATTAACCATCTTTTTGAGTTTGTCAAGTGCATATATGGAATAACTCAATAAACTAAACAGTTGGCTTTTGGAAACAAAAAGAAAGAAGAAAAGGCCTAACGCAGGCCATGCATATGCATGCAGCAGTGTAGTATACACATGAGGAAATGAGGAATAACACCTCCCTTTTCATGCCCAGAAGAAAGGAACTACATAGGAATGAATACTAAGGCAATCTTTCTTTGATGTTCTAATTTAACAGGGTCAAGGAAAAATCGACAAAAAAAAAAAACTTTCATACTGTAGTAGCATTGTCTCATAAATGCAGATGCAGAGAGGGAAGCCTCGGTCTTCATGATAGCCATGCAACGACGTAAAAGTCGGTTGAGAAGAAAATTAGAAAAATTAGTTAAGTCTGTTAAGATGGAAGTTAGTATATGAAGTCGTGTTATAAATGTACAAGCCTTACATGCAAATTGTACACTTACAATCAAATTGAAAAATCTCAGAAAATCACTGAGTCCTTAATACTCTGTTTGCCCCTGTTCTTGTTTCTGTTCTTTCTCTCTCTAGATTTCCGATTGTTCTTTCATTCTTTCTTTGTTAATTACGTTTACTCCCTACTGATAGTTGCATGATAGATAGATAGCGACGTCAAACTGGTATCAGAGCCTTATTTCTTGAGGGACCTGTGAGAGAGTGATCGGTTGAGGAGCTTTCTTGAAGATCCGACGTTTGGTGATTAATCTTGGAGTGCTGTGATTTAGAGGAGTTCATCGGAGATGGCTGAGAACTTACCTCAGGGCCTGCAGCCTCCAGTGTTCAATGGTGAAGGTTACGCAGTCTGGGCAATTAAAATGGAAGTTTACATGCAAGGACAGGATCTATGGGAACCTGTTGAAGACGATTACGTTGTCGAAGTGCCTGCTGAAGATGCGACCATACCTCAGCTGAGATGGTTGAGGGAAAGGATCACCAAGAAAGCTCGAGCCAGATCTTGTTTGTATCAGGCGTTAGCTCCCTCTATTTTTACCAGAATCATGAAGATGGATTCGGCAAAGAAAATCTGGGACTTCTTGAAAGAAGAGTACCAGGGAGATGAAAGAGTTAAGCATATGAAAGTGCTTAACTTCATGAGGGAATTCGACAGACTTCAGATGAAAGAAGGTGAATCTGTCAAGATCTATGCGGAGAAGTTGTGTCAATTAGCGGATCAGATTAGACTTCTTGATGTAGAATTTAAAGATGAAAGAATCGTTCAGAAGTTATTAATTTCTGTTCCAGAGAAGTATGAAGCAACAATTGCTTCTCTGGAAAATACGAAGGATATGTCATGTATTAAGTTGGCCGAAGTTCTTAGTGCTCTCCAAGCACAAGAGCAGAGGCATTTGATGAGGAAGGGTGACTCTTCTGAGGGTGCCTATAAGGTGTCGACGAAAAGTTCAGATCAAGAAAAGACCAAGAAGAAGTGGTCGAAGGGTGGTTCTAAGTGGCAGAAGTCTCAGAGCCATCAAAAGGGGCAATCCAAGACACAATCCGGAGACAAGAACGCCAAGTACAATCCGTGCCCTCATTGTGGTAAGTCGAATCACTTGGCCTATAGATGCTGGAAGAGGCCGGACGTGGTGTGCAGAAAATGCAATCAAAAGGGGCATATGGAGGCGATTTGTAAGAGCCAAACTGGTCACTCCACTGCTGAAGCTCAAGTTGCCGAAGAAGAGGAGCAGCTCTTTGTAGTCACATGTGATTTGGTGGAGTCGCCTTCAACTGAATGGATCATAGATAGTGGCTGTACAAGTCACATGTCCTCCAATCTTGACATATTTGTGGAGCTGGATCGATCATTTCATGCGAATGTTAAGCTTAGAGATGGGCAGTGTATTTCGGTGGAAGGAAAGGGTGCAGTGGAGATTTACACCGAGGAGGGTCTTAGCACAATTTCAGATGTTCTATTTGTGCCTAAGATCCACCATAATCTCCTTAGTGTAGCTCAATTAATAGAAAAGGGATTCAAGGTGTTCTTTGAAAATGACGAGTGTAGGATTATTGATCCGACTGGAAAGGAGATTCTCAAAGTTAAAGTTAAAAATAAGTGCTTTTCTTTGAGAATGGAGGATGTCCAGCAGATAGCCATGATTGGTAATATTCAGGAAAGTGATCTTTGGCATAAGAGGTTGGGGCATTTTCACATGAAAGGTCTTGAAGAAATGGTGAAGAAGAAGTTGGCTGATGATCTTCCTATGAAGCTCGGAGGTGGATCTCACTGTACAACTTGCCTCAAAGGAAAGCAAGCTCGACTCCCATTTCACAGATCTTCATGGAGAGCTACTGAAGTCCTACAGCTGATTCATATGGACGTATGCGGACCAATGGCCGAAGAATCACTAAGTGGGAGCAGGTATTTTCTACTACTGATTGATGATTATTCCAGATATTCTTGGCTTTATTGTCTTAAAAGCAAGGAAGAAGTGGCAGACGTTTTCAAGAACTTCAAGAATCTCGTGGAAAATCAGTGTAGTAAGAAAATTAAATCCATAAGGACTGATAATGGAGGTGAGTTCACCTCAGAGAAATTCGAGCTAGTATGCAAGGAGGCTGGGATTAAGCATCTGTTGACTACTCCCTACACCCCACAACAGAATGGGGTGGTAGAGAGAAGAAATCGGACAGTGATGGAGATGGTGAGGTGCATGATGGAGGAGAAGGGACTTCCCAAGAAGTTCTGAGCTGAAGCCGCACGAACAGCCTCCTTCCTCCTAAACAGATTATATACCAGAGCCCTGGAAGGGAAGACGCCGTACGAGATGTGGTGTGGGAAGAAGCCCAAGCTTAGGAATTTGAAGATTTTCGGAAGCTTATGTTATTCTCACGTACCGCAAGCCAGAAGAGGAAAGTTGGATAATAAAGCTGAACCAGCTATCTTCGTGGGCTATTCAGATGTAACAAAAGGTTATCGGCTTTATTTCCCAGACCAGAACAAAGTGAAAGTGAGTAGAGATGTACATTTTCTTGAAGAAAGACAATGGAATTGGCAGAGGGCAGAACAAGACTCCATCCAAAAGGATGATCAACATCTGGTTAAATACTACACAGGTACGAACCTCACTGATTCTCCTATACTTGATGATGAAATTTTTGAAGATGAAGCAGATGAGGAGAATCAAGAAGAAGAAGATGATGACCTAGTCTCTGTGAGAGGAACAAGAAGTCTAGCCGATATCTATGAGAGAAGCAACGCTGCTATAGATGAACCATCTCATGCACAAGAAGCCCTGAAGAATACAAAATGGAGATGCGCAATGCAGGAGGAGTTGGATATGATTTACAAAAACAAGACTTGGACACTCGTTGATAGACCAATAAATAGGAAGGTGATTGGTCTTAGATGGGTGTTTAAAGTTAAGATGAATCCGGATGGCTCCATCAGTCGATATAAGGTCCGACTGGTTGTAAAAGGATACGTACAGATAGAAGGGGTTGATTTCAGCGAGACATTCGCGCCGGTGGCAAGGTTAGAAACAATACGGTTAATCCTGGCTTTAGCTGCAGAAAAGGAATGGGAAGTGCATCAGATGGACGTTAAATCGGCGTTCTTAAATGGAGAGCTGGATGAGGAAATTTTCGTAGAACAACCAGAAGGCTTCGTCATAAGGGGGGAAGAGCAGAAGGTGTTTAAATTGAATAAGGCGCTATACGGGCTGAAGCAAGCCCCCAGATGCTGGTATTCGAAGATGGATACGTTTTTGTTGCAAATTTCCTTTCAGAGGAGCAGCAGCGAACCGACGCTCTATGTGAGGACTGAAGAAGGTCATGTAGTTGTAGTATCCGTCTATGTAGACGATTTACTTTTAACTGGAAGCTCAAGTGTTCAAATCAGTACCTTGAAACTTCAGTTTAAGAGTAAATTCGAGATGACCGATCTTGGCTTGATGAAATATTTTCTGGGTATGGAGTTGACTCAAAGGCGAGGGGAGATTTTCTTGAGCCAGAAGAAATATATAAGTGATGTGCTTAAAAGATTTCAGCTAGATCAGTGCAAAATTGTTTCAACTCCAATCTGCCCAAAACAGAGTCTGTTGCGAGAAGGTGAGCATGAAGACGTTGATAACAGAAGGTATAGAAGCATGATTGGATGCCTCATGTACATCACAGCTACTAGACCAGATATTCAATTCGCTGTAAATGTACTTTCCAGATTCATGAGTAATCCAGGAAAACAGCATCTAATTACGGTGAAGAGAGTCTTACGGTATCTTAAAGGTACCTTGGATTATGGAATATGCTATAGGAAAACTGGAACCTGTAATTTGAAGTGTTATGTGGATAGTGATTGGGGAGGTTCTACGGAGGACATGAAAAGCACAACTGGATTTTGTTTCACGCTCGGATCAGCATGTTTTTCATGGAGCTCCAAGAAGCAAGAAGTGGTGGCATTATCGACTGCTGAAGCTGAACTAGTGGCAGCTACTTCAGCTACTAAACAGGCAATCTGGATTAGAAAACTGTTGACAGATTTGCAAGTGGTAGTACAAGATCCTACGGTGATGTACGTTGATAATCAAGCAGCAATTGCTATTTCAGTGAATCCTGTGTTTCATGGTAGGACTAAGCATTTTAAGCTTAGATACTACTATTTGAGAGACGTCCAGAAAGATGGAGAAGTAAAGTTAGAGTATATAAGAACAGAAGAGCAGGTGGCCGATTTGTTTACAAAAGGGTTCCATGTTTCACGGTTTGAGCAATTGAGAAGTTTGGTGGGAATTCAGAAGCTGGATTTCTGATCCAAGGAGGAGATTGTAGTAGCATTGTCTCAGAAATGCAGATGCAGAGAGGGAAGCCTCGGTCTTCATGATAGCCATGCAACGACGTAAAAGTCGGTTGAGAAGAAAATTAGAAAAATTAGTTAAGTCTGTTAAGATGGAAGTTAGTATATGAAGTCGTGTTATAAATGTACAAGCCTTACATGCAAATTGTACACTTACAATCAAATTGAAAAATCTCAGAAAATCACTGAGTCCTTAATACTCTGTTTGCCCCTGTTCTTGTTTCTGTTCTTTCTCTCTCTAGATTTCCGATTGTTCTTTCATTCTTTCTTTGTTAATTACGTTTACTCCCTACTGATAGTTGCATGATAGATAGATAGCGACGTCACATACGACTGAAACGACGCTTTAATCGTAACAAACATTGGAATCAGCTAATGTGTGTGCCTGATAACCAGATAAATGAACCAACAAAGGAATTTCGATTTTATTTTTGGCTAGCTCCAAGAATATTTGAGACAATGAAAAATGTCGAGAATCTAACTAGTCTTATTTTCAATTAAGAGAAAATAAAAAGATGACTAGGGAAATATTCCGCAGCAGTACAACTTGGCAGCATGAGATCGAGCATGTAAAACTGATAAGGGTTTTGGAACAAATTCCGCAAGAGTACTTGAACCAGGAAAACGCATCACGTTATGGCGTGATTACAGCTTTAGCTAGTAAGGATCATATGTATGGAAATGTGAAAAGGGGTTATAGAAAAGGAAATAATTAAAAAGAAGAGACACGTTGCTTCAATGATATATTACCTAAGAAAAGCGTGACCATCAAGAAAGGGTAAGTTGGCAAACAGCTCTCAAATTTGTAATACGTACATGATTGAAACATTACCTCATGCTGGCATCAAATTTGGTAAGCATCAACAGTATCCCCTATGAAATAAACCTTTCCTTTTCCTTGATTCCCATGTCTGCTTTGTAAATACCTTTTGCAAGATATATCATTTCTATCTTTCTCTTCCATTTTCCACTTGTGAGGGTTATATCCCAGTAGTTTATGAAGAGAAATGTTTTACTGTGTTGTTTTTAACTGTAAAGCAGAAACAACAATTGTAGCTAGGATCATATGATTATTGAAGTTTTGTCCTTTTTAATTTGCTAGTGATTCATGACAATATGCGCCTTGTAGTCATTGGTATTTCTTCTCATATATTCTTGATTGTGGTCATCTCTTATTAGTTATTACAAACGTCATTTTTGTTGTACAATCTTTCTTCCAACATTCCTGGTGTTGTAGACGGAAATATTTAATGACGAAGGTATCGTAATCGTAATTAAGCTTAATTGACTGCAACTTCGTTAATCTTATAATCACCAGAATGTTAACTGTTAGTAATTGAGAGAGAGCGAGATAAATGGTCATCATGATCTGAGGGATCACCGACATATGCAGCTTCTTAACTCCAATCATGAGGAATTTGGGGCAGAAGAAAACCTATGTTGTTTGGGACCTGGGACCTCAACCTTCAACTTGAAGGGGCGTACATAACACTAAAAATGAAGGGAAAAAAAAAACTAATGCTGTGATACAATCTCAAAAGTAGTTAATAAAGGTAGCTTTCCATTGTGGAAAGCAGTGGCATAAACCATGCCAAAGTTGACAAATCAAGAAGAAGCAATTCTTATGGGTATGAGATATGAATGTGAATCAGGGACCACAAGTGCCCGACGAATTGTATGATATTTGTTACTTGTATAAGAATTGTCCTAATCTCATAAAAAAGGAGCCAACCAAAATGTGTTGCTGAGTTTAATTTGTCTTCCGCATGGAAAATTAATATCTATATCATCTATCGGTTTAGAACATGCAAGTTAATAAGATCTATTTATTTGAACATGAGCCACAAACGATTCAATCACTCAGCTTGGTGATCTCAGAGAGACCAAGAGAGGGACATAATTCCTAACTATTAAAACATAAGAATATTTTATTTTTCGGAAAAAAAGATGTCTTATCCAGAAGAGGAAAGAAATATCTCTATGATTCTTGCACCAATCACTGGCAATTCCAATTTAGCCACTAGTAAATAAAATTGTTCTTTCCAATTATAAAGTAAAGGATGCAAAAACTATTCTCGACCCATGGAACCAATACCCATAGTGTCCTTAACCACCTATAGCTTTTTTATGTATATATATATGTATCCAGTATTTAACAATACCTAAACTACTTATCAAACATCACCATCTTATGCCAAGACTTGTGGGTATATCCCAACAAAGCACCAGCCAAGCTATACAGCAAGTATATCTTTAACCTGCTAAGTCATGCAGCAACTGAGCTCCCATCAAGTTCCTGTAAGGCAAAGTCTGGCCTTCTCCGTCTAAAAGTGAGTATTGAACCGGTTGGCAGTCTTCACTATGGTCTCTAGCGTAAAACAGAGAGTTTTGAGAGGCAGGAGAGAAGGCTAAACTCACTCCAGTCCCTCCATGCTGTTGCAACCCTAAAGTCAATGATACACCACCACTATTGAAGGTTTGGCTAGTGGCACTATGATGATCATTAGCATAAGAAACCCCACCAGCAGATTGTTGATTGTATGTAGAAAAATCTAATTCGAGAGGACCAAAGTTGCCAAAGTTCTGGTGTGGGTGATGCAAGTGGTGATTTTGGAAGGTTTTAATGCCTTTTGAGTTGTCATTTCTATCTGGGCTAGAGATAATGGACGAGAGGCACTCAGAGTCAATCCGAGTGAGCTGATCTGGAGTTGGTTTCTGATCCACAGAGGAGAGATTATGATTTGGCCGGTCGTTATTGTCGTCAAGATCAGTAACCCCATCTGTAGAAGCCATGTTGTTTTCGTGATCTTTCGACTCTTCCAAGTACATTTCTTCTACCATAGGTTTCCAAAGTCTCACTCTTGCATTGATGAACCAATTAGACACCTGTGAAACAAAAATATAGCATGTACGGACAAATGGCATCAGAAATTTAATATGCGTAGTGATATAACATGCACATAATATAATCGATGCAAATCACGATCAATGAAATATACAATTAATCTGCAGATATCAAGAAGAGAATGTCATTATCTTCATGAATGGCTACATTATATTATGCACACAATAAGACAAAGAGATGTAGACGTGCCTGGCTTCTTGAGAGGCCAGTTTGGCGAGCTAAGATATGTTTATCAACATCGTTGGGGTACCTGCAAGTTTAACCATGAAAGGTCCTTTGTCATAACTCAGAAATGAACTTTTGAAAGTTAAGAACTAGATGTAAAGGTACTTTCACTAGGCTTTCTTATTCTGTGTCCGGCGAGGGCGAGTGAGATAGAGAGAAATGGGCCCTATGTAAGAGAATCAAATCCATGCAAAGACGAAATACGAGAGGCATATATGGAAAGAGAGCTAAATGATTGAAAATAATATGACAAACACAAATGTAGACATAGAATATAAATGAAGGGAGGTGGATGGAAACTAACAAAACATATAATACAAGTGAGACGGAGCATATATGTGATCGTCATTTATAACAGTACTAGTAGGAAACAACAATACGTATTATTTTCTTGTTCGTTTGGATGAAAAAACAATGATTCTCTCTCAAAATCTACTTTGTAGTGTAGCTGAGTGTAGCGGAGATGTGTGAAGACTACTGTTCAGTATGATAGATTATCGAATAAAGAAAGACTAGAGAGAGAGAGAGAGACTAACGGGTGTAGGAAGTGTTCAAATAACCAGGCTCGAAGAACCGAAACAGATCGTTCCGGTAAGCCTCTTTGCGGCCTCCATGGATGACTCTCCATCATGCTCATTTGTTGAAAGGCTCTTTGTTGTCTTAAGGCTTGATCAATTATCCTCAGCCTTGGAGTTTCACCTCTTGATGTGCCTGGCGCAACAGGATCTTTCTCTCCCATGGCTTTCTTTGTTGCATGAATTTGAGACACAATCCCATCTCTTAAACACCTGAAATGCCTTGACATGGCCTTTGATGCCAAAGCTGAATATACTGTAGCTGCCCCAGTTCCGGCAGTAGCTTCAAAAGACGAGACTACAGCTTTCATTTGATCGCAATAGTGCCTGTATCTTCTGTCGACCTAAATTTAATCACAGGAAATGACAGAGACAGCAGTTAATGAGAGAGTTGGAAGTTTCTCTGATGACAGTTACAGATAGGAATATATATATATATATATATACACAATCTGGTAGAGTAATGAGATGAAAACAACGACGCCATGAAAAGAAAAATGGAATAGATGTTTCTTCAAGAGAATTAAAACTAACTTCGCGGTTGTCACGGAGTGGGCATTTATGGAGAGGCCCCAAGTCGCGAAATTAGTTCAAGAACCAAATTGGAGAAGCCCAACTAATCAACAACTAGTAAAAGTTTGGAATCTCTTTTTAGTGCATGGAAACAGTTATGCGGTTGATTTTACTTTGTTGAAAAGAATAAGCGAAAAAGAAGGGATCTTATGGATTGAAAAAAAAGGGAATGAACTTTGAGATAACATATATACCTCTTCCAGCATCGAAAGCAGCTTTGTCTTTCTCTTCTGCAGCTCCATAAATTCGAGAGAGTACAAAGGTTGCTTTCTTGAAGAGCTGCTACTTCCATTCTCATCGTCCCACTGTCTTGTCTTGTGGGATTTTAGCTTTTGTGTATCATTGTGCTTCGTACCAAGGCTACAGAACTCGTTCAGGAGTTCTTGTACAGGACCTAGATACTTCGAGTTCCTAAGTTGAAACTGACCTTGATGATGCAAATTCGCAGCTTTTGTCAGAAGATCATCTTGGATTATCCGTTGCTCTCGTTGAATATTTGAAACTGGAGCAGACTTCCCAAGGAAACCATCTGTAGAATTATTTGAATGCAGAAACCTCATTTCTTCTTGCGGATTTGCATGATTATGATGATTGGTTGTGTGCCTAAGCTCAAAGGACTGTAAGCCAATGCTTGAAGGATTGGTTGAACTCAGTGAGAGTGAAAGACCTTGACTTGGCCTCTCATTTCCTTCGCAAGGAAAGACGCACCTCAAAGAAGAATCATCAACAACCAACCTATTTTCTTGCCAAGAAGCTGAGTCTGGTCCAATCATTAGATTCTCATTACTTGTCTCGCACATCCCAGTTGTGAAATCAGGTTTATTGTACTCGTGATGATAGAATTCGCTTGTGGATTCATTGATTGTTTTTGATGTTGAAGAAACACCAGGATTGTTGTTCCCTGATTTGTTGAAGAACCCTTTCCACAGAACAGAGTTGCCGTCGCCTTGTTGATCCGGTATATTCTTTGAAAACCCTATCATCTCCATACCAGTGGTCAAGTTGAAGATCTCCGGGTTGGATTCAAAGCCTTGGATCTGATTCACGAGATGGGTTTGGATCGTTGGGTTACCAGATGAAACATCTGAGTAACAAAAGGCTACTGATGATACCATCTCCCTTGATTTATCCTCAAGCAGTTCTCGAGCCATGACAACGTCAGCTATCTCCTTTCTCCTCTATCTCAGGTTTCTATTGGTCTTACAGTTTCTTCAAAGCTGATGTGGCTTCTGCAACTTTACAATTTACACGGATCAACTCGCACCTAAGAAGCCACAAACCGCATCATCAAAGCGCTGTTAAACACCGTAAAGGAAGATCATCAAGCAGCAAACTCTGGACAGGAAAGCACGAACCTTTTGATCGAAAAGTCCTAGATTTCCTGACTTTACATAGGAGAGTGAAATATGAGACAGAGGAGAGAAACCTGACCAAGGACGAGGGGAATATCACAGATGAAACTAAAGAATATCAGTAGAAAGTGGCAGTTTGCTGGTGAGCTATGGTTGGAGACAGAGAGATAGAGAGATAACGAAGAAGAAGAAGATGATTATGATGAAGATAAAATGGGGTGAGGTAGGCTCACTTTTTTCTTAGGTTCCATCTCTTAATAAGCCAACAGGGTATGCCATGAAATGAAAACCTATCCTAGGTAGAGAGGATCACATATATCTTCTCAGAATAGCGGATCAGATAGAGGTGATGATGAATATATGCCTCTTCTTTTCCCTTTCTCTCTCCCTATTTGTTTCTCATAGGACTAGCTCAAGTGGGTCAATGCAGGCAGGATATAAATATGTCCGAATTAGACTTTCTTTGCAGTAAGAAAAAACGTACAATCCTTCAATTATTTCACACCCACCAATTAATACCCGCAGGGGATGATAATCAAGAAAGACAAATTCTAGAAGTATGTATTATTTCAGCGACTAAAGTATAAATAAATAGAAATGCTTTTACACAGTGAACAGGAACAACAGAATACATAACCTACAAGCCGCCACATGATACATTCTCAAAACCATACTTGATTACATATGTTCTCCTACCGCCTTAGATTACAATAAGCCTGCGGAAATGGAAGCATATGTTTATACGCAAAAGAAAAAAGAAACGCAAATCCAATAAAGTTTAAAAATAATAAAATTGAGAAAAGGGCCGTTATTATAGAGTTCTTTGTAGTTGGATCGAATCCCAAGAAATCATTCCTAACTAGGAGTTGTGTTCAGGCTTTTTCAGAGAGACTTATGTCTGAGCAGACTATAGGCTAGTCAGTCTAGCGGTGGCAAGTACACATACTTTCCAAGGCTTGTGGCTAGTGCATAATAGCTTGAAAATCTTCAATGATTAAAATATTAGAATAGAATGGGGAGAGAAAGAGGTGGTTTGGCTATACGAGGAGGAGGAGGAGCAGAAGTGATGCTTCCGATGGTGAAAATTTGTTCCCATAATAAGGGGGGAGAGTTGGGGAAAGAGAGAAGAGGAGGTGGTCCAATCCAATGTTTCCCATCCAACTCTAATTAATAGGTCTAATAAAGTAGAGTACTCCAAACCAGTCCCACCCTCTCTATTGCATGGGGGGTGGGGGGACCATAGCATTTACAGCAATAGCATCTCTTCTTTTATTAATGGCCGTGAACATATATGCCCACCTCCACGCGCATTTCGTGCGACTTCTCCATCCCATGTTTGTCTATCAACGTGATTTGCATTCCGCTGCTACAGACTTTGAATCCAAGCTTTCAAACCCTTATTGGGGGATGAAATAGGCTGGGTCGGGTTGGATCCGTTATCAGCTTGGCCCACTAGTCACTTTCTTAGGGGGTCATTAAAACATGATGTAAGACTCGATTGATTGGCTCATACTAGTCGACTCAAAACTCGAACACACCTAACTTCTAAAAATCCAATTAACTCGATCCAACTTTGATATTCAGATTCAGTTTAGCCACCCCTTCTTTCTTTCTTCACCCCAAATGTTGCCACAAACACCACTTTTGATATAGTTTGAGATTCTATTCTTATCCTACCAACACGCTATATCAAAATCAATGTCTTTCCAAAGAAGAATACATCAAGTTACTTTTGTTCTATTTTTTCATCTCTCATACACACAAAAATCACACCCAAATCATAAAAGCATCATTGAAGCAAAGATTATAACTTGTGTTTGCTCCCCAACTTAAAGAATGAAATGGCATACCAAAAGGGAAAAGATTTTAGGAAAAGAATGACATGCATTAGTAAGGAGTTTACATTGTCAAATAATAGTACTTGTAGTTAAGAGAGGAATATTAGGAAAAGAGAGCATTTAAGATAGCTGGAAAACTATAAAATAGAGGATAAGAGAAATATAAGAAAAAAAAGTTTGAGAGAGCGGGAAAACACTAAAATAAAGAAGAGAAGTAGAAGAAACAAGGATGGAGGTTGTTAAAAGTGAAAACGAATATAGAGAGTTAGAGATGAAGATAAAATGACCTTAAGCTTTCCTAACTATGTATACTCAAGCTTCAGGTCAGGTCAGACCTAGAAGCTTGAATTTTTTTTGGAAAAAAACTCTATCCTAGTTTGATATCTAGTTAACTTAAGTTGAACTCGTTGAATTCGAATTAGACCATATTGATTCAAGCTATGCTTGGGTTGTTTAGCCATACCTATCCTTATTAGTGTCATTCCAATTATTTTTTATACATTATTCTCCAACTTTCTTTAATAGTTTAAATTTTTAATTGGATTATTTTTAAAGTTCATTATTTGATTTTCGTAAGCTTTTTCTATAAGTATTTGATAAACAAATGAACAACTAATCCAATTCACCAACTTCGCTAAAAGGTTTAAGAGATTTTTCGACAAGTTGATCATAATAAAATTTAAATTTCTTTGTCAAAAACTTACAATGGAATAACATACTCAATGGACAATGCAAAGAGGTATTGAAAAATTACAAAATTTTCATAGCACCATCGATGCAATTAGATGCAAGTTACATAGATTCTTAAAGTTTAACTCATTTATAGTGGTCATATCCTTTTGGCAGGGTCTAGAAAAGAATTTCAACAAATTTAGAGATCTATTTAAATAGATAAGGCCAAATCATTCAAAGAAATAATAGAGATTGAGGAGGTGCAAGGCTTTACAAGAGTGTGAAAATTTGCCTAAATGATAGGTAAAATCTTTACAAAATGGAGTCAAAAGATGAGAATATGTGAAGAAAAATAGTATAAGCAAGACAGGAGGAGTTGAATAGCAATTGCTAATCCTAAATACAAGTTTCATCCAAATCTTAAACTATATTTAGGATAAAGACCTTGCTAATCCCTAAAATTGTGCCACCAGGTCAAAGCAATATTTCATATTCTATAGAGATTATGGCTATGACACTAAGGAATGCATCAATTTAAAGAAGAGTTGAAGCCTTACTCCATAATGTCCATATGTAATAATTTTAATATAGAACTTAAACTAGAAGATATATATAGGGAAAGGAAAATCCTAATATGCAAAATGAAATATCTACAAGGAGGGACCTTTCCTATGGTTAAGAATCTAAGAGGAGAAGCACTCTAATAATGAGAACAATCAACGTAATTGTAGTAGGAGACTCAAAAGTTAGTAAAAACTAGCTGATAAATTTCATAAACATATGCAATTTATAAATTCCTAGTTGTCTCGATATCAAGTATGAAAAGAAAGTATCCAAATCAAATAAAGTTTAAGGATGAAAAGTTAATAGATATAAGAAATATTTATAAGGATTATGAAGGTTAAGGAGAAAATATCAAATCATAAAGTCGAAAGGGTATTAATAGATAAGGTATTAATAGATAACAGAAAGTATCTTTGACTTTTTTTTTACAATACATTCAATGGGATAGGTTCCAAAACCAATAACTTAAGCTTAATTTCATACGTTTGATCTAATTTAGAGGTAGATCAAATTCACCCAAAATACAAGATTAGTTTACTGATAATAATGGGAGAGCATTCTCAAAAGGGAAAAAAATAAAGTTTCATATCATTTATACACTTACATCTTACAATGTCCTTTTTAGACATGCAAAAAGGGTGATTCTTTACCTTTACCAATTAACAACAAAGTTTTTAACAAAACATAGTGGAGAGTAGGCTGAAATCAAAACATATAATGATAGTTTTATGCAACTTCTCTAAAAGGAAAGCAAAAGATAAAGCAATTAGATGTTGGAGACATAGATGTATTAACATTAAGAGATTGTTGACAATTGAACTTATAGAAGAAGCGGTTTGCATTCAAATTAGTGGACTAGGAGATGCACATTCTTAAGATTGGGTAAAGAAATGAATTTGGGTGAGAGAGAAGAAATGAAATAGCTTTTGTTCGAGCACAACAATGTCTTTGCTTGGTCCCTTTTAGAAATAATCACTTATAAGGTCAATTTGGTTCTTACCTTCAAACCAATAAAAAATAAGGAGACATTATTTATAAAATAAAAATAGTTTATCAAGCTTCATAATGTAGGATGTATTATAGACTAACCTAATGGTTAACAAATGTAATTATGGTAAAGAAGTTCAATGAAAAATGGAGAATGTTTAAGAACTTAATAAATTTATCCCTCCTTAAAATTGACTAGCTGGTGGATGTGACATAAGGCTACAAGTATTTGAGCTTTGTAGATGTTTATTCAAGATATTATAGATTCTAATGCACTAGCCATATGATGAGAAGACTCCATTCATGACTCATAAAGGGACATATTGCTACAAGGTAATGTCTTTTAGGTTAAAAAACACAATTTTAGTATAAGAAAGGCTTATTAATTCAATTTTATAAAGACATTTAGTAAGAAACATGGATGCATACATTGACAATATGATAATAAACACCAAAATAAGGATTTATTAATATTATAGAACTGTGTGAATGCTTTAAGATGATTAGGGAACACAATATGAAACTCAAACTTGAAATTTGCATATTTGGCATCTCAAGTATCAAGTTTTTGCCTTTTATAGTTAGCTAGAGGGGAATAGAGATCATTCAGTACGAAGTCATGAAATTTTTTTAATGAAATTAATATGACTATAAGAGATGTATAATAACTTTTAATAAGAATCATTTTCCCATCGTGGTTTCTATCCAATTCTACAACAAAACATATATACTTTACAAATGATGATTGCAAAAGAATTTTGAATTGAATGAAGAATGCATGGAATCTTTTAAGGAGATAAAAAGCTAACTAAGAATTTTTCCATTTCTAGCTACACTAATTGATAAGGAGAGTTGTACTTTACTTGTTAACTTCAAACAAGTTAATGGTTTTCAATCTTGTGAAAAGCCTTTTAAGGTCTATAGATAAAATATACACTTATAAAGAAACTCATGCTAACTCCCATGAAAAAAGCAAGAAAGTTTCAACACCACTTTTAGGCATATATTATTAGCATACTTTCCACTATGATATATTTTATACAAGCTTGAAATTTCTAAAAGGGAAATAAAACAATCAGTTGATTTAGGAGATTTATTGATATATGCCAAGGAACTCTATGAAGTCTCAAGTGATAGCAAATTTCATTATGACATGTACATTCTTGAAGGATCTAGGTGATGAAGATGTAAGTCAATGACCTCTATTTTGGGTTATATATATGTACAGAGCTATGAGATAAAGTGAGAATAAAGCAGGAGTATATGTATAGTAATCCCTCCATATATAGTTCAAATATCAATGAAACCATAATTTCAATAAAATTAATAATAAAGAAAAATATAAAGCTATCATATGTGTAATTTGATTGATGAAAGAACTGCAAAACTCTAATATCCTGAATAAATTAAACTCTTAATTGGTTGTCAATTGGTTGAATGAATGTTAAAAAGTTAGAAAGGATGAGATGCAAAGATACAAGGAGTTCTTAAAATTTGTACTAATAGGATTAACATTAATGGTGAGTTAAAATTCAGAAAGAAGAACAGTTGGAAGACTAATTTGTTAAAGAGGGAGCTAAAGAAGATTGGACGTTTGGAGCATTCTCAAAAAAGAGAATAAGCCTATGCTTAACAAAGCAGTTTTGGGTCAATTGACAGAGGGTGAGTAAGAATAGATTTCCAGCTATTAGTTACATTGAAAAAAGGGAGCTAACTCATAATAAGGGTAGGTTCAAAAGATGTTATGTAGATATGTTAGATATATCATAATGTGGGGCAATTGTACAAGAAATCCTTTATGATGCCTTTTTTGTAAGGAGTTAGTTTAATATAAACACACCAAATCTTGAGAGAAATCCATCAAGGATCCTATTAAGCACATCAAGGAGTAGTTAGTCTAGCACATACAATATTAAGGGTTTAATATTTTTGGCAAATATTATGGAAAGGTTTTATGGACTATGTAAAGACCAGTAATTGTTGTCAAAGACATAATCCTTACCATCATTGCCCAATTATAAATTACACACTAATTTCCATCATTGTACTATTTTCTTAGTGAGGCATAGACAGATTAAAGCACATCCCTCTTGATATGAAAAATATAACTTTTCTTTTCGTGGTAGTTAATTATTTCACAAAATAGGTTAAGGCAAAATCATTCACATAATTCACATTGAAGGTGCTAGAAAATTCGTTGGAACCATATTATATGCAGATACAAAGTTCTTTTCCAATAGTTATATGAAAGCAAGAGCAGAGTTTTTAAAGATCTATAAGAATTAAATAGAAAATTTCTTCAGTATCACATCCAATATCTAATAGTCTAGCAAAAGTTTCAATTACAGGATAATACAAAGATTGAAAATGAGGGTAAGTCACAGTAAGAGCTATTATTTTGAGAAGCTTTATAATATTTTTAGGCATAAAAAGTTAACTCAAAGAGATCCATGAAAAAATCCCCTTTTAATTCAACATTTAGAGTGGAGGAACTTGTTCCTGTTGATTTAATATTTTTAAATCTACAAATTTCCAGCTTTATTAAAGAACATAATTACAAGTATCTTTAAAATGGTGTGAGTTGATCGAGGAAAGAAAAAAAGAAAAGATGTCACTTATCAACAAAGAGTCAAGTGATTCGATATGAAGAAAACAAAACATAAAACTTTTGTTAAGGAAGTTTGAACCTAAAGAGAGAAAACACATTGGAAAGTTTGGAAGCGAGAGGAAAGCTTACTTTAAATTAAACAAGATTGTCTAGAAGCATGAGGTATCTAACTTTTTAATGGCTCATATTCATAATTGTTACCTATTTCTTTGAAATGTTAGCATACTCATCGTTCTCAATCTTAGGCTTAGGACAAATTCTAAGGCAAATAAATATCTTAGTTCAAATTATTGATTATGTAAGTGTGGATGCTTCAACTTACTCATTTCTTTACACTTATTAAACTTGATAAGTAAAATGGCCATGTTATTGTAGTTATAAGTATCAAGCGACTTACTTTTTAGGAAATCACAATATATGTCAACATTTTACTTATTTCTAATGAATTACTTGATTTTATTGTAATTTCTCAAGTCAAGCCTTTTGTAATCTATATTTAGACTCTAAATCTTGGTATCAAAGGATTCAATATACTTGTTCATCTCCCCTGCCTCTTTAGCATGCTTATGATTTAGCTCATTTATAAAATTTTCATACTGTCTTGCCATCCTAATATTGCTCAAGGAGATCCTCTCCATCTCCATGCTAGCTTTCTCATTTCAAATTAATAAAGAACTTAAAATAACATAAGAATATTGGGTTTGAATTTGCAAAGAAGTTTGAGTAAATTTTAGCTTTATAATGTTTACTTAAGCTTGACATCAAACAATCTCTTTTTAGTTATTCTCCAAAAGCCTTCTTTTCTTGGGCAATATAATGCCCTTGTAAACTTGGATTCAAACTCTATACTAAGCAAAGATAGATCATCCACCTTGATATTCTATTTGAAAATTAATACTTCAATATCGGGCGTGAATTTTTTTCCTTTGTATTTAGAGTTAGCAAACTGAGAAAATGAAGTATATTGAGTAGATTTGGAGGTCGATTGCAGTGGCTTTAAGGAATGTTTCACTTGACATATATATAGACAAATGGCAACCATATGATCTACATGAGTTTCCTTATGGATCTATAGATTTCCTTGAGACACCATCCTTTTTCTCTTCTTTAATGTGTCATAGCTATTTTGAGCCACAAATAAAAACATATTGAGATCCATCCTTGCAAGAGTTCACATTAAATGGTTAGTTTCAAACTATATGTAAATCATAGCTAATTCTATCGATTATTAATGTTAATCTCTATCAAAAGGTTTTTCTCCAACATCTCATCTTTTGTAGGAAGGGAATTCTTAAAATCCATCAAGGTTTAGGTGTAGGAGTTAAAGATGTCATCCAAATTTTTTCTTTTACTAAAATCTAGATTAACCTCCCTTAAACCCGCCTAAAGCTACAAATGCTTTCATCCATCAAGGACATGAATAAGAAACATGTTTGTCACCTATGAGCTCCTTTAAACGATTTGTTCAAAGTCATATCAAGTTTAAAGTTTAGGCTAAAACAATTAAAGAATTTGCTTAAGTGTCTAATTTGATGCAGAAATCCACAAAGCTGCAGAAATCCACAAAGCTCCATGGATTGTTCAATATTTTAAGTGATGTGCTACTTAGAAAGAGGAGATGAGATACTAAGAGTAGGATTGTAATTATTTCAGTGACATAGATCTCTCCTTTAAAGTTTGGCAGTGTAATTTGAGAACTTGGTTATGGGAATTATGGGCTAATGGATATATGTTGTATAAATATGCAAAACTAGTAGACCCATGATGTTGTCTCCACACATTCTTATTGTTATCTGGAAAAAACTAACAAATGCACAATCATATCCTAAGTACCTACAACTTGTTCTAGAAACATATAAGTAAAAGTGAGAACATATAATCAAGATAAATGCATCAAACTCTAATAAGTTAAAAGGATGAACTTTCACTTTATCTTGTCAAACTCCCAACATTTTCTTAATTACAAGTTAAACTAATACGAGGTAGTATAGAAATACAAAAGCATAAACCTAAAGATACTATTATATTTACATAATTATCATGTTTGTCATTTTTAAAAGCATTTTATTTGCTCTTCCTGATTTCATCCTAGATAGTCAATTAGTATCAATTTTTATTTCAAAAATTAAAGTATTAATACATATCTTTTTATTTTGATTTCATTTTACCTAAACTTTATTAGTGAATGAGAGCTTTAATTAGTATTATGACTATCTTATTTTTGGTTTATCTCATCAAATACATCTCTCGTTCCCTTTTCACCTAACAAGGTCATTTTTTATACTTTAAAAACTTGCTTTTGCTTCACAGGTCGATTTAGTTTTAATCAACGTAAAACAATCGAATTGGGCTACGTTTTACTCACTGAATAATGACTTTGCTGCTACTAATTAATCCATATTACAATCTTAGTCCTTCCCATAAATCAATTTCAAAGAGAATACAAAACTTGATATCATTATTTAAACTAGACCCATTTTAAGTCAACACCAGCAATCAAATTTACATACATCACAAAGCAAAAATACTTGCTTGCTTTTTTGAAGCAAAAATACATTTATTATAAAATTTGACACTCATGGGTTAGAGAGAGAAGCGCTCCTTTCTCTCCAGATTCAGCCTGCCCTTCACCCCCCTCCTGGATCCTCCGATTTATAGCTGATTGGTTCTTTTCCCCTACCTCTCTTTGTCTCCTTCATCTACTTCCTCCTCCATTTTCTTCCTCTCCTCCCATTTCTTCCTCGCTTTTCTCTCTTTGGAACCTTCCTTTCTTTTAATTTTCTTTCCCGCCTAGCTTTGTCCACATCATGACTGACCCACCACCACTCCAAAAAGATGACTTCCCACCATTATCTCCTGACCCATCGCCACCCTCACCTGACCCATCGCCCCCC
>JANVCQ010000231.1:33186105-33196613 GCA_025531925.1 Erythroxylum plowmanianum
CCGGCCCCACCGCCCCCCGCCCCGGACCCCCCGCCACCCCCCCCCCCCCCCCCCCCCCCCTCGTGCATGCTATGCCAATGGCAGCCTAGAAAACGTGGAAACAAGTAGTTGGAGACTCCATTGCGTCTACTCTGGCTTATTCTCCTCCTAGTGAAGTTGATGGGAAGCATGTAGTATGTCCCGATTTAGCTACATTACAAGAAGGAACAAATTGTTGGAAAGCCACCATAGTCAGTTTTTTTCTTGATCAAAGACTAGCATTTCCGCTAATACTGAGATGGGCTAACAAATTATGGAAGAACAGAGGTCTCACCGATGTTTTGCTTTCAAAAGATATCCTAGTCCTCTTCTGCTTCTCCTCCATTTCGGCAGCTATAAAAATACTTGAGGAGGGTCCTTGGCACTTTGGGAGTCAACCAATCTTCCTGCAAATATGGCAATCGGGTCTTCAACTGGAATCCATTAAAATACAGAGTCTCCCTATATATATTAATTTCCATAACATTCCGTTGGAGTACTAGACCACGCAAGGCCTCAGCCAACTCGTCAGTTTCATAGGTAAGCCGTTATGTATGGATGACAATACGACTACAAAGAAAAGGATTAGGTATGTTCGTATCTGTGTGAGTATTGCTATTTCGACAGACCTCCCCAATGAAATTACAATCATGAGGTTAGGAGAGGAGAACCAGTTGTGGGAGGATAGTATAGCTGTTTCATACCATTGGCGACCCCCTGCTAAGTCTAAAAAATCTACCTGGAGACCCACAGGTAAGGTCTTTAAGACCAGAAGCTATCAAGAGCTGATGGCGTAAGAGGAAAACACCTATACTCCTGAACAATAGGTTCCTGGCCCATTGTCTGAACTTGTAAGTAATGCTAGGGAGGAAGCTCATCCTCAGGATATAGTTCAAGTAGCTGCCCTTTTAAATGACAACGATACTCTAGCTCAAAAACAAGATAATTGTGAACACACTGAAGTTGAAGGTACAAACTTATTTAATAATGTTTCTCCTTGTTCAGCTCGCTTACCCGTATCTGCGAACTCCCCTATCCAGGATAATACTTGTATGATCCTCAGCTCACCCTGGTAAAGGTGGGAGATATTTCTATTCCCTCTCCGAGTAACATTTCAGATGAACATAGTGGAAACTCCCTCTCGATTTCAAAAAGGAAATCCCAACGGGGCAAGGGAAAAGGCCTCAAAAACACTACTTAATATAACTATTTTGTCATGGAATGTCAGAGGAATAAACAGTCCCACTAAATGGCTAGCTTTTAAGGATTTTGTCTGGCGTGAAAAACCACTTTTGATTGGCTTGCTTGAGATGAAAGTCAAGTTAGTCAATATGAATAAGTTGCATATTTTGGGTTCTCATTGGAATTGGATATCTAACCATAGTCATCACGCTTATGGGCGGATTATAATATGCTATAATGTAACTGAGATCAAGGCTGAACTTCTTTAGGCAACCGAGCAAACGATGCATCTTCAAATTTTGTTGTTGCAAGGTAATATTGAGCTTAACGTCTCTTTCATGTATGCTAGTAATTTTGAGTTCTAGCGTAGAGACTTATGGAACAATCTAAGGCAAGTTAGTGGCACTAAAAATCGACCATGGCTCGTATGCGGGGATTTCAACACCACACTCTACTCATCGGAGGCTCAGGGTAATATTTGATTGAGAAACCATTCAACTGATATGTTGGACTGTGTGGAGCAGGCTAGGTTGTTTGATCTCAAATATTTTGGCCATCTGTACACGTGGTCAAATAAACAAAAAGGAAAGTGGTTCATATGAAAAAAACTTGATAGAGCCCTTGTGAATGATCTTTGGCTTCAGAATTTTCCCAACAGTACGGCTAGTTTTATGGATCCTCTATTTTATGACCATACTCCCATCCTCGTCTCTAACTTGTCTCCTCCTGTGGCTATCCACCATCCATTTTGGTTTAATAACTACCTAGCTAAGGCTCCTAGTTTTGGTGAGGCTTGCAGGAAAGGATCTATGCATAGTTGCAAAGGTACTAAGCAGTCTGTGTGTATGTAGAAATTGAGAATAATCAAGCAGGAACTCAAACTTATGAAGTCTTCTCATGGCTCAACTTTTGAAACAATCAATATCACTAGAGGGGAGTTAACCAAAGTGCAGAATCTTTTATCTTCCAATCCTGGCAATCAAACCCTTATTGATAAAGAGAAGCTAGCTCTCAACCATTATCTTCAAGTAGTCAATAACCACTCCTCCCTACTACAGTAGAGAGCCAGAATTAATTGGTTACAAGCAGGGGACTGTTGCTCACAATTCTTCTTTCACTCGATTTTATCTCTCCAAAATTGCAATAATATACATTCATTACTTTCCATAATGGTAATGTTCTTGACAATCCGACAGATATTAAGGAGGAAGCATTCAGATTTTTGAGCTCCTTACTTGGCATCGAAACAAGCTCTACTGTTACCCTTTTTGATTTTCAGCCTCTCAACCTTGGACAAGGGTCTACTTCTGATTTGGATATGTTAACTAAGCTGGTAGAGGATAGTGAAATTGAGCAATGTGTCTTTGGAGTGAATGGTAAGAAAGCTCCTGGGCCATATGGTTTTAATGGCTACTTCTATCAATAATCTTGGAATATTATTGATGGTTTTGTGAAGGAAGCCATATATGAGTTCTTTAGGAATGGGATACTACTTAAAGAGATAAACAGAACTTTCTTATGGCTAATTCTGAAAGAAGTTGTTCCTTCCACCTTTGCAGACTATCGTCCCATTTCATGCACCAATTTCCTCTATAAAGTGATCTCTAAGATACTTGCTGATAGATTGAAGAAAGTCTTGACACCTTTGATTAGTGATACCCAAAGTGCCTTCTTATCGGGTAGATATATCAGCGACAATATTCTTATTGTACAGGAGCTATTGAAAGGATATTTTACTTCTAATAGCCCTCCGAATTGTACCATGAAGATTGACTTTCACAAGGCGTTTGATAGTATCAACTAGTATTTCTTGTGATCTATGTTGACGGCCTTTGGATTCCCAACTCAATTTATCAAGTGGGTTTTGGCATGCATTACCTTTAGGTTTTAATTAATGGATCCCCTACCCATTATTTCAAAGCAGCAAGAGGAATTAGACAGGGCGACCCTATTTTCCCATACTTATTTATCCTGTCCATGGAGATACTAAATGCTTTTATAAGAATGGAGACTCTTTCCAATCCCAATTTTAAGTACCATACTAAATGCAAGCAACTTGGCCTCACTAACCTGTGCTTCACAGACGACCTTCTTTTATTTTACAGAGTTGATTTGGAGTTATACAAACTTTTATGCACACGCTCTGCATCTTTCACCTTGTATTAGGGTTGCAGATTAACTTGTTCAAAAGCCACTTCCTTTTGTCCCAAGGAGCTACTACCTTGGAATCCTCCATTACAGATGCAACGGGTATGAAGAAACAAAATCCTCCTCTACTCTACCTTAGTCTCCCAGTCTCGACAAAAAGGCTTAGCTATGCTAATTGTTGCCCCCTTTTAGAAAGGATACAAAAAAGAGTTAAATTCTGGGTGAATAAGTCACTTTTCTATGCGGGTAAGCTTTAGCTTATTAAATCTATTCTTAATTCTCTACACGTGTACTGGAGTTCCCACATCTTCCTATCTCAAGACATTATCAAAGAGATTGAAAGGATCCTTGGAACCTTCTTATGGAGCCATTCAAATGGTAACCCGGGTGCAGCAAGGGTAAAGTGGGTCGATATTTGTTACCCAAAGCAAGAAGGAGGTTTGAACATTCTATCTATTAAAACTTCTAATCGTTCTTTGATTTTTAAAAGATTTTGGTGGATTTTGGAGGATAAGAATACTCTGTGGATAAAGTGGCTACATGTTTTCTTTCTTAAAGGAAAAAGCATATGGGCTATCCAACTGAAAGCTACATATTCCTTCTTTCCCAATCAACTATTGAAGTTAAAGGGATGGTATTCAATAGGAGACTTCCTGTATTATTAAAGATGGACGACTGCTATCCCTTTGATATAGTAATTGGTCTAGTAGAGGTCTATTAATTCAACAAATGAATCCTTCTAGAGCTTCCCCATTGTTCCCACTAAAAACACGGATGATGGCATTTATTGATGGGAACTCGTGGAACTTCCCTAGAAGGCTAGCCCATCTACAACCCAATTATCTCCCTACTCCTCAAGAGTTTGAGACATTCTTCTGGAAAGGTATTTCTTCCAAACAACTGACTAATAGACTCATTAGTGACAACTTGCGTCGACACAGAATCAATGTTCCTTGGGAAGACGCTATATGGAGCAACCATTTAACACCAAGGATCTCCTTCATCTTCTGGTTAGCCATTCAGAATAAGCTCTCCACAACGGACCACATTCCATATGTGCAAATGGATTAATCCTGCCCTATGTGTTCTCTACTGCTTGAATCGTGCTAGCACCTTTTCTTCGAATGCCCCTTCAACAAAACTATATGGGCATATGTCACTGCCTTATATTCTTGGACAGATCCAGGTTTGGATTTGATTGATATTATAAATCGTATCTCTTCACTTTCAGCGTTTAGAAGACCAGTTCTTATTGTTGACTTGGGAGTTTGTATTTACTCACTTTGGAGAGAACGAAATTTTCAACGATTCCAGAACAAATCTTCTTCAAAAAAATGCTTGACCTCCTTGATCATATCTGAAATTCGTGAGATTGTCTTGTCAAAGAATCTCCATCTGACTTGTTGCTCCAATGTTTGCACAACTTTATGCCTTTAAAAGTAAGTTCATACTTGGTCTTCTCAAAGGCAGGCCTTCGGTAGGCCTTCGGCAGTTGTCGATGGTTTCGTAATGAGCATTTCTGAATGTAAGAAGCTTGATGACGCTACTGAACTCTCTTAATTGTCTATGTTGTAGTAGTTTCTGTTGTTAATTTGTAGGATAAGGGCTTTTCCTTATCTTAAGACTCTGTATTTAACTCTTCTTTCATTAATTCAATTTCCTATTTTAAAAAAATACATTTATTACTCATTAATGGAATTTATCATTGTTCTTAAATGATAATAAAGAATCCAAACTTTTCAACCTGTTGCAATGAATACCAATTCTTTTAATTTAAAATATGGGAAGTTGTTAGCTCCTTTCTATTTTAATTAGAAGATGTTGAAACTATTATTTAATGAGACATACTAAAAATTGTTTTCCGAATGAAAGGCTTTCAAAAAATAGAATCTCCTTCTTCCCCAAAACGTGGGACAGCCGACTTATCTCAATGTATAATCTCTGCCATTCCATTCTTATGTTTTCTATTTATTAAATTTGGTTTCGCGAGAACTGAGAAGTTTGTTTGCATGCCAATTCTGTATTTCGTGACTTGACATCTCCATCACCAGTTATCTGCAAGATATATTCTTCAAATGAAAATGATAATAATTGATAAATATAAAAAGAATAATGGTTGAAATTATGAACTGAACACTAATTTTTATAAATAATCAAACCCACATACGATTGCAACATTTACTTATAATTAACTAGTGAGTGTGCGTAGCGTACAAAAATGTTATATTACCAATGAAAGAGAATGAAGAAAGCAAGAAACACGCTCCATGGAAGTGAGAGTGGGCAAAAGCAGGACCTCACTATATCTTTAATTGTTGTCGTTAAAAGCAGGTGGTCCTAACTCCTAAGAGCCAAAAAAGCTTTCTGATCCGCCGTTTGCCTGAAAATTTTCGTTTTTGCTTGTTACACTAAACTACGCACCCACTGCGCATCTTATCAAACATCACGCCCTCCCCGTTAGGGTGAATTGTGGGTGCGTCACGGTAAAACTTCATTTCTGCAGTTTTTGCCATACGTACCTTTCATGAGGTTTATATGTAAACGAGCCCTTCTCTGGACCGAGCCTGAAAAGCATGTTGTGGCGTTTTACAAATTACCAAATACGTTTCTTTTCATTTTCTGAGGTCAATTAGCAGCCTCAAAAATCGGGTGGTTTTGAAGAAACTACCGACTCTGGCTGGTAACTAAGAGAAGTAGTGATTTTTATGACGGGTTTTGAAACTTGTAGCTAGGAGCGAGATGGCGTGTAGAATGGTCCAACCATGGGACCAATCTAAGTCAATCCATGTCTGTCGGATCATAGGCTCTGTGGCTTTACGTGATGGAGATCATCCATACATGTACGGGATTACCTTGTAGGTTGGAGAACAAACCCTAGCAAGAAGAAGTTGGAGGATATGCAAAATTATTGAGTGTGTTAAGATGGTAGGGTCACCGTTGAACGAGTTGTATGATTGTTGGTACGATGTTGGGTCCTGAGTAATAGTCTATGTTTCTTGGTTAGAGCCAGAGGTTGGTCACGAGGATTTCCTTTTTCATTCTCCTTATGTTTCTCTTCAATAAGGAAGTACTGTTATAATATTTCCTAACTACCTGTCCATGAAAAATGCAAAAAAGAAAAGTCAAAACAAATTTTAAGGGATTTCAGTTTTGATCCTTCCTGCCTATGATTTTAAGGGAAACAAAATATATATATGGAGAGGCTTTTATGGAAATTAACATTTGCCCTATATGTGCAAATAAAAATCGGGCAAATCTTTACTTGAAGTAGAGCACAAATCTAAAAATAATTGAAAAACTCATTCAAGAACAAGAAAATAACATCGTGATTGAATTTTTATTTCGATGAAAGAATACATCAATAAGAAGTGAATTTGATAAGTTTAAGTTTAATAAATGGCTTTTAAGTCATGGTAATAATTTCTGCTTCTAAATTACCACATATATATAAAATGTTTCGTAATTAATTAGGTTTTTCAGGCTCTTGTTATATATATAATATGTATGTGCAGACAATTGAAATATAAGATTGACGAAACGTTGCCATGGATTGGTATTTCTATATATTAATTGATTACTAGGTAGTAGGTAGAGAGTAGGAGGTCGCAGGCCCGGGGCCAAAACAACGAGTAGCTACGTATTTATTTGTGGAAAGAAGTTGAGAAAAACAGGGGGGCCTACGCCACTAATTTGGTTTGTTTTCCGCATTTGATTTAACGCACTCATGTCATGCATCCTCCGCAGGACCAATATTCGTTGGTGTTTCGACAAAACCACGTCACTTATGTGTATGCTTTCGCTCCGCTCCGCTACTCATCAGATCAGAGTCAGAGAGTAGCCTCCAAGATTTGCCTGCCTCGTTACCGCAAAAATTGATATAAATAATGTCACCCTATTGTCTTGTTAATAGACTTACACTTCTTTTTTGTTTCCTCCCTAACTCAAAAAAGAAGGAAATTTTTTAAATTTTGAAGTAGCTAGACAACGTTGATAACTGTAATTGCATTTAAAATAATTAGCGTCCCCTTAGAATGCAAGTAATTGAATATAATAATTATACATTAGATAACATCTAAAGATAAATTATTTTTAATTAATTAAATTTATTTTATTATTTTATATACTATTTATTAATTAATTATCTATAAAAAGTATTTTATTTTATTAAAATAAATAATATAAAATTTATTTAAAATATATTTTAATTACTAAATCAAATTTTATTTAAAATTTATATATTTTGAAGATATTTTAAATTTAATTATATTGATTAACAAATATTTTATTTAATTTAATTAAAAAAGAAATAATTTTTAAATAAAATTAAGTTATTCATAAATTTTATAAATAATTAATACTAATTAATTAAATATATAATATTAAAATAAATTATTCATAATTCTTATTAATAATTAATATATTAAATAATTAAATAATATATATTTAGTTAATATAGACAACAAAAATAGAAAACAAAATCACTTTTGTGGTTTTATAAATTTTGATAATAAAAAGGGGTCTTTTATTTGTTTTCGTAGGTGTCAAGAGGGCACTTCAAAATTCTCTACTCATAAGAATATGAATTTATGAAAGGAGGAAAATATAATATGAGATATTGTATGATGCAATATTATTTCTTCTATACTTATGCCTAGTACAAAGACTTGCCTTTAGTAGTTTTAAATAAATCAATTAGCAAGATTTCAAATTAGATATAAAATGCTAAGTCTTTGAAAGAATCAAAGTTAATAATTTACGGATATGATGCTTGCTTAAAGTTTACATTATCCATTAAGTTTAGATTCAAATTAGGTAGTAAAAGGTTATAAGATATTCAAAATGTTGGATAAAATCTTACAGAACCATTAAGCAAATTATTTGTTTCAATGAACACTTATAGGAGAAGGGTATCACAATAAGTAGTGGGATTAAAATGATATTTGAAAAGTTCAAATCTTATGATAATACATCCAATTGAAACTAGTACCTTTATTGATACATTTTATTTATAGATGAAATGATACGAGACATTGAAATACTTACTTTCATGATGAATTCAAATAATTCGTTTTAAAGATGATTGTGAATTTATTATGTCTGAAAGAAGAATAGTAAGAGTATAATTGTCCTCTTTAGTGGGAGTAGGTAGAGACATATTGCTTATAGGGAACAATCATTTATATTTTTTTTGGTAAATCAATAATTTTATAAATCAGAAAATAAAGGATTATGTACAGAACTAGAGATTGCCCGAGAGGCAAATCTCATACTGAAACCAAGCCAAAAGACGTGCTTAACCACAGCAGACTGAGGAGACTCTAAACTATTTCCAAGAAGATAAAGGAATGACACAAGAAATTAAACTATACAAGAATCAGATTACAATATACAAACTATTTTTATCTTCCTTCCAAGATTACTTGGAGAGGCCTAGAAGGCCACAACCTTTACCCGATCCTCTCATATATCCAAACCAAACTTGTAGATCATCTCATCAACCAAGAACACAGATATAACATGATACAATTTCATAGACTGAAGTTCCTTCACTGAAATAATCTCTACTGCTGAAAGGGAGGGTCCATTGCAGAAGGAGAAACCTTTCCCCCTGTTGCTTGCACTCAATCTGTCACAACAATCATTCATATTTTCAAGTGTTGAAAATATCATTATCCAAGAACAACTCTTGTTCGATTTAAAAAGTTAACAACTTAATTATTGGAATTAGATCTATAAAGATAGATATGGAAGTTGTTACCTTTTTTAGTCCAAATACATAGAGAACAATCATTCATATTTTCAATGTTTGATATAAAAAGGTAAAAACTTAATTATGAGAATTAGATCTATAAAGATATATATGAAAATTGAGATATGTGATACTTGTGAAGTATTAAACATATTTATTATTCTATGTATGAGTTGATATTTGAGTTCAAGATTATAGGGATATCAACTTTAGAAGTAATTCCTAATTAAGGTCTATTTTATTTAGAACAACGTCATTTTAAGATTGGAAAGGTTCTAATGTATCAATGGTTGCTAATTAAGCCATAATAAAAAATTCACTTATTAGAAATAATTAATTATATCAATAAGTTCTTTAATGAACTTTACATAGTTCCTTGTATTGTTTAAGACAATAATATACTGTAGAATATTAGAGGCTTTAGGCATGAAAAGAAACTAAGGTCTCATCAATGATCTAAGTATATATTTAGATATTTATTATGATGATAATTAAGATGAAAATTGTAAGATTTAAGTAAGTGCTCATTATAAAGAATCTTATAGAATTCTCTAATATGATGATATGATATAAGATACTTAAACGACTGACGAAGTGTAAGTAGAAGATTGTTGGTTTATGCCTTATAGCCAATTATTGTTGGTTGTTGTAACACCCTATGTTAAGGGTTAGAATATTGAGGAAATAGCAGTACATTGTATGCTTTGCATATTTAAGTATTCACTTATAAGTGAATATGTATTTTTGACACATATAAATATTTGTAAATGCATACATTGACATTTCTAGGTATAATTGGTTTTAAAATTTCGATTAAGATGAGAATTATGGTTTTTAGTTGTCGAAAATTTATTTGGAGATTATTAGTAATATTTCAAAATTATTGGAAATTTTAGGAAAATTTTCAGATTTTAGGACATTATGGATTAAGAAAAATAGTTAATTGACATATAGCACCTTTATATGGATGACAAATGGTCCACATGCAATGGGGCCACATGTTAATGGGATGTTAAAGCATGTATCACAAGTTATGTAAGGCAAAGTCACTGAAGCTTTTTGTTGTTTCTTTTTGGATTGTCTGGTCTTTACCAAAAGCTACTGAACCTTCATCACTGAAACACTAGGATGGATTCTTATATCAGTATTGTACTTTGCAACACAAATAATTTAGTCCAGCTATTAGATTGCTTCTCTCTAGTCTTGCTTTTCAACCATCACCGAAACCTCACTGTGGGAGATTTATTTTTGCTTCCATCGAAGGTTATTGTTAGAGTTTTTGTTAAAACAAGGTTAGTAAAGTTTTAACTCTTAGAGTTTTGTGAATGATTCTAATGATGTGTTAGAATTGGAAATAAATACATGCATGAGTTGGATGATGTTTTATGTGTTGGAAATGATCACATGCATG
>JANVCQ010000231.1:33196713-33213619 GCA_025531925.1 Erythroxylum plowmanianum
TATTTTACCCTTCCAATTGAGGGTGGGATGTTACTGAGTTTTAATCGACTGATGTAGTACGCCACCCTCGCGGGGCATGGACTCGGATATCACCAACGATATCGGGTTCGGGTCACTCGGGAGTGGGGTGTTACAAGCGCGGATGCTGGTCCTCCTGATGGGGGGTGGATACTTAGGGATATCTCATATTGGCTGGAGAGGAGAACGAAGCATACCTTATAAGGATGTGAAAACCTCTCCCTTGCAAACACGTTTTTCATACCCTAACGCATCGGATCCCATCAGAACTTCGAAGTTAAATGTGCTAGGGCCAGAGTAGTAGCAAGATGGGTGACCTCCTAGGAAGTCCTAGAAAAACAAAACCGTGAGGGCGTAAGGCCCTAGAAGCTGAGGCCCAAAGCGGACAATATCTGCAAGCAGGTAAAATGCAACATCCCACTACACAAGGTACATACCCAAACATTCAAGAATAGTGCATATCCTATGATAATGGCATATTAGAGCAAAAACATATCCAACTTACATATGGAATCATCTAATATAATCAGAAATCATCAAATTTTAAAACCATTCATTGCATTCATTCACAAAGTCTATACTATTTCCATTAAACAAATATTTACAAAACCTCATCCAGGTTCAAGAAAAAACTACAACATAAAGCTATAACTCTCTGACGTCAGCTGACAGACCTCTGAGCCGTAACTTAGTCCAAAATGTTCTTCTAATCTAGAATAAACACTAAGTCTCCTGTATTGTACCTGAAAAACCACATTGCAATTTTTATGAAATGCAAAAATTTTAGAAAATCTTATATATCACAATCTTATACAAATGCTCGGGCAAGATTTCACAGTCATTGGACCTATAACAAACAAAAGTTGTGATCACTATCGGAATACCTCACTAATTATCATATCTTAACTCATAATTGTCCCTAAAGATGCCAAACTATGCTCTGATACCAATTGTAAGATCTCCTGGGAAGTCCTAGAAAAACAAAACAGTGAGGGCGCGAGGCCCTAGAGGTTGAGGCCCAAAGCGAACAATATCTACAAGCGAATGGGCGCGAGGTTCGAGAAGTCGAGGCTCTGTGAATGCGAGGCCTGAGAGGCCGAGATCCTACAATTGGTATCAGATCCAGGAACCAAGCAATATGCCAACGCGGACGCTGGGCCTCCTGAGGGGGGGTGGATACTTAAGGGTACTCCCTATCAGTTGGAGAGGATAACGAAGCATGCCTTATAAGGATATGGAAACCTCTCCCTTGCAGACGCGTTTTCCATGCCTTAACGCACTATATCCCATCAGAACTTCAAAGTTAAACGTGCTAGGGCCAAAGCAGTACTAAGATGGGTGACCTTCTGGGAAGTCATGGAAAAAAAGAACCGTTAGGGCGTGAGGCCTTAGAGGTTGAGACTCAAAGCGGACAATATCTGCAAGCGGGTAGGTGCGAGGCCCGAGAGGTCGAGGTCCTACATTTATGATGCAGTCGGTTATACCTTCAAGAAAATATAAAAATTCTTCAATAAGAGCCAGACCCACATGCAAAACAATATTTTGACTTACTACAATTAGTTGATCAAGAATTATGGCCAAATTGTGAGACGATGACTCAATTGTCTTCAATTGCTCTAATATTAAAGTCTGAAGGGTTTATTTCTAATCGAAGTTTTAATAAAATTCTTGGTTGGTATAATGAATCCTTGCCTCCTGATCATACAATGGTCGATAATTTTTACAATATGAAGAAACTTATTAAGATTCTTGGTTTGCTAATTGAAAAAAGTGATTACTGCAAATTGAAATGTATGTTGTTTTGGGGAGATGATGTGGAATTACAAGAGTGCAAATTTTGTGGTCAATTTAGGTTCAAACCTAGAAAGCGTACTATGAAATAGAAATTAGTACCTTAGAAGCAAATGTATTACTTCCCCTAACTCTGAGACTTCAAAGACTATAGGCCTATGATGTTATTATATCTCATATGAGATGACATAATGAACATGAACAGGAAGATGGAATAATGAGCCATCCATCAGATGTACTGGCTTGGAAATATTTCAATAACCTGCATTATGAGTTTGTAACTAAAATTTGAAATGTTATGTTGAGATTGGCTATGAATTGATTGCAACCTTTTGGTCAATCTGGCTAATAATATTCATCATGGACAATCATAATTACTCCTTATAATTTGCTTCCATGGATGTGTATGAATGAGGAACATATGTTCTTGATAGTGATTATGCTAGGGACTAGAAATCTAAAGCATAAAATTGATGTATGTTTACAACCATTAGTGTCTGAATTGCATTATCTTTAGGAATATGATGGAGACATATGATATGTCTCTTAAACAAAATTTTATGTTGACAGCATCTTTGATGTGGACTAATAGAGATTTTTCAGTTTATGCTATATTGTCTAGATGGAGCACAGTAGGGAAATTGGCTTGTCCTTATTATGGAAATGATTTTGATGCATTTTATCTTCCAAATAGGGTTAAAACTTCTTGGTTTGACAACCATAGGAAATTTCTTCCTTCAGAGCATCCATTTAGATGCAATAAACAAAATTTGATTAAGATTAAGATGTTATAAACACCTCCTCCCCTTCATAAAGCTAGTGAAGAGATATTGCAGGAGATTGATGAATTAGGGTTACTGAAAGTTATACAACTTAAAGCTTAAAGCTGATGAAGTTAATACAAACACTAATAAAAAAGAAAACGAAGCATATTTTGGGATTTTTCATATTAGAAAACTAATTTGATACATCATAATTTAGATGTGATGCATATTGAAAAAAATATTTTTGACAATTTGTTCAATACCATAATGAACATTGAAAGAAGGACAAAGGACAATGTAAAATCACGAGCTAATTTAAAACTTTTTATAGAAGGAATTAGTTAGATAACGATCTTCACACTAGTAAATATTTGAAAGCATTTTACATTTTGGACAAAAAATAAAAGAAAATTTTGTGTGAATGATTGAAGTCTAAAGTTTTCTGATGGATGTGTTTCAAACTTGGCAAGGTATATGGACATAAGGAAGTACAAATTATTTTGGATGAAAAGTCCTAATAGTCATGTGTTTATGGAAAGGCTATTTCCAATTGCATTTTGGGAGATGCTATTGAATAAACTTTAGGAAATTATAACATAATTACTTATGTTTTTCAAAAGCTTAACATCATCTGAAATAAAGTTGGTTGAAATGGTAAAACTAGTAAGGGAAATTCCAGTAATCTCATGTAAATTAGAAGGGATTTTCCCTCCAAGCTTCTTTGAATGAATAGAGCATCTACCTGTGAATTTAACACACGACACTAAACTTGTTGGTCCAGTTCAATATCAATAGATGCATACATTTAATAGGTAATTATAGTAAATATTTCAATTGGAGTTATAACTTGTTTTAATCACAGAATTGCATATCAATAGTTATTTGTAATGTAGGCATTTGCATCACTTAAAAAAAAGTCAAAAACAAGGCTAGGGATGGAGGTTTAATATGTAATGCTTATTTAGTAGAGGAAGCAACTACATTATTTTGAGCCGTATATGCGCACAAGAGAAAGATAAGTTCCTTGTAATGACGATAAGGGCGGGGGGGAACAGGTGATGTTGATGGTAAGTTATCCATTTTCACATATCATGGATGAACATATGGATGAAAATATGGACAATAAAAAAGAATAATGTTAACAAAGGAAGAAATAGAGACTGCTTATGGTTACATTTTATTAAATTGTCAAGACATTCAACCTTTTATGTAGTAAGTTGAAGTTGATTTTCAAATTGATTATTTAGGTGTTTGAAGTTAGTGTTGTTCACAACTAACTTAGATTAGTTGGTCGTTTGCAAAATAAGACCTATAGGTGTTTTTGAATTACATGAAAAAGGAGAAAATAAGAGAATTGAAAGTGAAGCATTTCAGAAAGATGTTTATGAAATAAATGCATGTGTTACATATAACTAGAATGAACCTTTGAAGGATCCAAATAATGAATATGTTGAAATTTTTAGCCGAGAGGAAGAGGAGGGTGAGAGATCTGAAGAGAAGCCTGAGTTTGATTCTAATTCTTCAAAAAAAAAAGATGATGATGATTTTGATTTACAATTAAGTGATCATGATAATGTTTAATTTATGTTTGTAATAGAATATTATATGAATAAATCTATTATTACATTAACAATATATTGTTATATATTCAATTCATATTGTTCTATTACTAGAATATTCAATAAAATGTGAATTTCAGGTTAAAATTATGCCACCAAAGAGAAAATAGGATATGATGTGGCCAAGGTTAAGGTTATCACGGTTTGGAGCCAGTTATAGTATAAGTGCAACATTACATTTTGTAGTTGTTATAGAATAGGTGTTATACCTCCAGCTACTACACATCTAAATGAGACATCAACTTTTGTACCCGTTACTACACGATCTAACAGCCCTACACCATCCACCACCCCTATACGAATAGAGATATCAATAGTAAACATTGTAGATGAAGAACGTGACCTCTAGTTTGGAGCTAAGGGAGTAGATGGAAGAACTTACATCACAATAGTCAACAATCTATGAGTGAATATACATTCATGTTAACGACATAGGTTTATACTAAAGTTATAGGTTTTAATTTGAAAATGATCTAAAATTGCTTATATATTAGGTTAATTTCGTCTGGAACGTGGTCAAGAAACATGACATCCAAGCTCAAAGAGAAGATTGATCATGAGGGTTATATAAGGAAGAATGGCGCTCAGGCGATAAAGGTTTTTTATTATTAAGAATTTGAGGTAAAAAATATTCTTTTGTATTTTTTATATAATTAATTTTATACATTAATTAGACAAATATTGTAGGATATAAGTACTTAAAGTACGTTTTTCTTTTTTCAGAAAGAATTTTTTTGGGTTTCCAAATTTCATGTGATAATTTGTAAAGAATAGGAGAGGTAAGCTCGTACACATTATAGAGACTTTCTTGGTGCGCTACACAAGACAAGTGTATGACCTTCTTATATATCTGAAGAAATACAGAGTCATTGGCAGTAGTATTAGACATCACTCGAGGCAATGTCCATTTTAAAACGCAATTCTGCAAATAGATGTGGAGGACCAGGGGCAGAGAGTCTTCCTGTACACATTGGAGGATCTATTACCCACTAAGAGCATGTAAAAAAACTTGTAAGTATCTACACTTTACATTTATATTCTAAATTTTTTTACTTTGTTGTATTTCAATTTAACTTGATGTGTGAATTTTGGAATGAATATATATATATATATTATAGAGAATGATATTATAAATTTCTAGTGCCGTATATAACTGTGTTGTTAAGTTACTTTCTTTGTTTAACAGGGGGTAAATATCATAAAATAGAAGAAACTCTACCAAAATTTTTGAAACTTGTAGTTCACTTAAAAAATTTTCACTTAAAAATTTTATTCTGATGCAGGAAAAGCCTATGGTAGGAAGCCTACAATCCGTAAGCTCTTTTTGCACACCCACACTGAGAAGCATGATGGTGTGATCTTCGTCAACACCTGATGCAGAGAACTTAATCTATGTGAAATTTATGCTTCAATATTAATTCTTAATAATTATCACTTATTAACATAAACATTGCCTACTGATAGGACTAAATACAAAAAAGGATTCAACGATAGTCTTAGCACTCTAAAACTACTGATGAGAGTCAAGCATATCTTAATGTGGTGGGTGGTAGAGACTATCGTGGAAGGATCTTCAGCTTAGGTTCATTTTTGAACACATGTTATTTGCAATCCTCTATGGCTAGTATAGCTGCATCTAGTAGGCATTCTGCATCCAATGAGAGAGTTGTTCAGCTTGAGAGCACATTACAAATGCTGGCAACTCAATTGCAATAATCAATAGAGTACATAGCAGAGCTTTGTAATGAGGTGGATGAGTTGAAGAGGAGGGGCAATACCTCATTACAACAGTCAGATCATCTGCCTTCACCAACTACATAGTTTAGTTTTGCTACTCTCAAGTCATTTTTTATGAATTATGTATTTATTGTTGTAGATAATAATTTTTTATTATCAATTAAGATACATTTTACTTTATATTATCATTCAACTTACAATTTAGATAAATTAAATGTAGAAAAAATTCAATATATCATCACAAGATAATTGTAGAAATTAAATATCAATCATAAGATTACCAATCAAAATTAAATTTACAACTTAAATGTATGAAAAATAAAAAAATATCGATGCATTTACTGACAGAATTATAATATCCATCAGTAAATGTTCTGACAGATTTTCAAAACTTTTTCTATCGGTAATATTTATCGACGAAATTAAAAATTCCATCACTATATGTAGCGATAGAAATAAAAATGTTCGTCGGTAAATTATTGATGGAATATTTCTATTCCATCACTAAAGATTATTGACAATCGTTTCTTCGATGACTTGTGTAGTTGGTAATTTTCATCAGTAAATTCGCTTACTGACAGAAAACCTTCACATTCTGTCGGTAATTTCTATCGCTAAACACCCATTTCCTTGTAGTGTAGGATAGATAAAGCTTGACTTGATATCTATAAAAGACAAGAACCAAAGGTATAGGATAGGTTTTGAATGCCACAAGATAATAATCTTGATAAAGTTTATAAGTTCCCAAAGTAACAAAGAGAACATAACGTCACTCAAATGATTTCTGAATTTTTTAAAAGTGTTTTACACAATACAATGGTTGCCTTTATACAAGCTTTAATTTTAAGCTAATTAAGGTAAGGAAAGACCCTAAATGAATAATTTGACAATAATAAAAGTACCCATGATTTAAGCTAATCGTAGTATGAAACCTATGATTTAAGCTAATCATAGTGTGAATACAATCCTAATAGTTGGTGTAGACTAGAAACAAGAGGAAAAACATTACTTGATGCCTAAAATCACTCTTAATTTGTTGAGATAACTCATAAACATTTTTATACATAAAACACACTATTTGATGCCTAAAATTAGTTCTAATTCATTAGGACAACTCACATTCAAATTTTAAACTATTTTTAATTTCTCCCATAAATCTTCGTCAGTTTGAACATGTTTTGGAATGCTTGGAACATATTGTAATAACTTTGACACTCATTGGGCTTTTGACTCCTCTTGGATTAGATTTATTAGGTCTTGAGTTCTTTCCGAACTAATTAGAGCTTGTTTAGTCTATATCCCTTTAATTAGTCCATTTATAGCTTCCTTTATCTTATTGGCTCTAGCTCTTGTAATTGGGCCTCCTTGAATGCTCAATGGATCCTTTGGAGCTTTACTTAGGCTAGCTTGTTTCTTATCATTCCCCATCTCTCCAAAAGGATTTGTCCTTGAATCATCACATGCCTCAAAGAGAGATAATTCAACAACATTAAAAGTAACACTTACATTACCATATTTGCTTGGAAGATCCAAACTGTAGGCATTGTCATTAATCTTTGCAAGCACTTGAAATGGACCATCTCCTCTAAGATGCAATTTTGATTTTCTTCATTGTGGAAATATTTCCTTGCGTAAATGAAACTAAACCTAATCACTAGGTTCAAATATCACTTTCTTTCGTCCTTTGTTATATTGAGTTTCTTATTGCTTGGTCCTCTTCTCAATATTCAGCCTTACTTTATCTTGCAATACCTTCATCGAATCTAACTTCCTCTTTCCATCCAAAATAGCCCTTTCCTCAATTGGTATTGGCATCAAATCCAATGACATTAATAGATTAAACCCATATATAACTTTAAAAAGAGAGTAGTTTGTTGTCGAACGGACACTCCTATTGTAAGAAAATTTGATATAGGTGTTTTCTGATTCTTCAAATTCCTTTATATAATGGCACATAATAAGGTAGATAAGGTCTTATTAACAACTTCAGTTTGACCATCGGTTTGGGGATGACAAGTCATTGAAAATAATAGCTTAACTCCCATCTTTGCACCTAAAGTTTTCTAGCAGTAACTTAAGAAATTCACATCTTTGTCACTAACAATACTCCTTGGAATGCCATGTAAATACATAATCTTTTTAAAGAACAAAATTAGCTATATATGTCGCATAATCAATTTTATGACATGGAATGAAATGAGTCATTTTCAAGAACATGTCCAAAAAAAAAAAATCCATTCCCCCTTTTGAACTAGTAAACCTAAAACAAAATTCATAGAAATATCAACCCAAGCTTTAGGTAAGGTACAAGATAATATAAACCATGAAGCATAACTTTAGACTTAGTTTGTTTACAAGCAACCACAAAGTGTCTTTATATCCCTTTTCACATATGGCCAACATAAGTGATCATTAAAAACATCTAAGGTTTTTCTAATCCCAAAATGCACCATTAAAGCCCCATGATGTGCCTCCATCGTCAATAATCCCCTTAAAGAAATTTGAGGATTGCACAACTTACTTTCTCTAAACAAGAAACCATCATACTTATAGACTTAGTTTGTTTACAAGCAACCACAATGTCTCTCTACATCCTTTTTTGTGTGTGCCCAAAATAAGTGATCACTCAAAATATCTAAGTTTTTTCTAATCCCAAAATTCCCCATTAAACCCTCATGATGTGCCTCCATCACTGATAATTCCCTTAAAGGAATATGAGGAATGCACAACTTATTTTCTCAAAACAAGAAACCTTTTTGCTTATAGAACTTACCAAGTACTCCATTATTACATGCCCCAAATATAATAGAAAAGTCATGGTCATTAGCATATAATTCTTTCATGTACTTAAAACTAAGTTACTTTGCATCAAGTTTAGTGAGTAAGGCATACGTCCTTGACAATGCATCATAAGGCATACCTCCTTGACAATGCATCATCCAAAATGTTCTATTTACCTTACATGTACTTGATGACATATAAGAATGTTTAAATGAGCTCCATCCTTTTGGCATGTCTTTTATTCAACTCACCTTGTCCCTTGAGATGTTTCAATGATTCATGATCTATATGTATCACAAATTCCTTAAGCTAAAGGTAGTGTTGCCAAGTTTGCAATGCCCTCACTAAATCATATAGTTCCTTGTCATAAGTCAGGAAATCCAAAGATGCCTTATTGAGTTTTTCACTACATTGGCCAATTGGATGCTTCTCTTGCATCAAAACAGCTCCAATACCTATTTTTGAGGCATCACACTTAATCTTAAAAGTTTTTAAAAAGTTAGGCAATGCTAAACAAGGTGCTGAACATAAACTATCTTTAATCAAATTGAATGCATCCTTTTGATCACTATCGTACTTAAAACCAAAAGTTTGTTTTTATAATTTTAGTGAGTGGTGCTGCAACACTGCTAAAATCTTTAAGAAAATGCCTATAAAATCTAGCCAACCTATGGAAACTTCTTACCTTTGTGACACAATTAGGTGTTGGCTATTCTTAAATAGGCTTTACCTTTTCTTCATCAACCTCAACACTTGCCCCAGTTAACACAAAACCAAGAAAAAATCCTATCCATGTAAAAGGAAACACTTTTTAAGATTGGCATAAAACTTCTCTTTTCTTAAAACATTTAAAACAAATCTTAAATGTTCAAAATGCTCATCCATGTTCTAACTATAATTTAAGATATCTTAAAATAAACCATAACAAATTTGCCTATGAATTTACACAATTATATAAACCATACTTAGTCTTAAAGGTAGTTTTCCATTCATCACCTTCTCGCATCCTAATTTAATAATAACCACTTTTTAAATCAATGTTACTAAAAACATAAGATGTATGTAATTCATCTAGCATATCATCAAGCCTAGGGATGGGATGTCTATACTTTACTATTATGTTGTTTATAGCTCTATAATCAATACATATCCATCATTTTTAGGCACAAGAAGCACTAGCAATGCACATAGACTCATGCTCTCCCTGACATGCCCTTTTACCATCAACTTCTCAACTTGCCTTTGAGGCTCCTTTGTCTCCTTAGGATTAGTTCTATAAGTTAGTTGGTTTGGAATTAAAGCATTGGTAATAAGATCAATTTGATGTCCTATTCCCCTAATAGGTACCAATCCACTAGGAACACAAATTCCTGCAATAAAGAAACAACAACATTAGGCAAAGAAATGTTAAGTTCATTAGTATTAAAATAAGCCACTTTGTACAACAACATAATCATTTACTTATTTGAAAACATAGCCCTCTTGAAGTCACTCTCGTTTGCATAAAAGCTTGCATGCTTCCTAGTTTTTCTTTCACCACACTCTTGATCTTCTCCTTTTTACTCCCCACTTAAAGTTACTTCTTTTTCTCTCCTCTCCAGTTTAACCACTCCTTTCTTTTCACTCTTATATTTTCTTTTTACTACTCTCAATTTCACTCTCTCTTGTTGTGTCACTCTCCTTTTTAACTCTCATTTGATCTTTATACACTTGTCTAGGGGTTAATGGTACAAGAGTGATTGGTTTCCAATTCATTACAAAAGAATATATATTTTAGAATCCATCGTGCGTTGCATGCCTATCATATTGCCATGTCTAACTAAAAGAATGTGTCCAGTATGCATAGGCAGTACATCACATAAAACCTCATCTTTATACCTTCCAATTGAGAATGAAACTAGCACTTGCTTGTTTACCTTAAGTTCCTCGTAATCATAAAACCACTGAAGTTTATATAGGCATTGGTTCTTTTGTAGTAGGTAAACTCAACTTCTACACCAAGGTTGTATTAGCCGTGTTTGGGCAACTACCGCCATCAATGATTATGCTACATACCTTGTCTTTGATGTGGCATCTTGTATGGAAGATATTTTCATACTGCTTATCATTATCTTCCTTCACTTGTGTACTTAATGCACACTAATAAGCAATGCTTCTCCCTTAATACCACATCAGTAGCATCCTTAGCAATGATGCCAAAAATTTATTGAACAAGTTTTACATAATATAAAACCCTCAATATCCACAAGTATATAGATCATAAATTTGTAGTAATTGAGATAGCGATCCCACGAGGAACTAGCTAGAACTAAATGAATTTAACTTTGTCTAAGGTTGTGAAAAATGATTTAAATGAAAGTGAATGATAAAAAAATTAAAAAAATCAAATGAAATTGAGAACTTAACCTCTTAAAAATTGAGTTGTCACAATAAAACAAGGATGATCAAGTATGAAAGTCTAAGAATTGTTGTATCATCATTTTGCTCCCTTAACCACTTTTGACTCAGTTTGGTGTCAATCTTAGATTTCGAAGTGTTGATTATTCTCTCTCAAGGAATAATCATTTAAACTCAATTAATAATCCTTAATTGATTATGAAATTCCAAATTTACAATCTCTCGATTAACAAAAGTAGCTTAACGTTTTCAACTATAAGCAATCTATCAGATAATTAAGTTCTCTCACAAGATCTCTAATTGTATGATTGTCAATTTGATATTTGCATGACTCATTAGGTTGTTAAATCTCATTACTCAACCTAATCAAATTCCTTTTGACTAACTTTCTCGATGTACTTTTTGAAGTATAAGTAAACACAAATATCACAACACCTAATTGAAATCAAAAGTGTTCAAGTCACAAAATAAGTCGAGAAAAAAATCCTAATATGAAATTAAAACATAATAAACATGTAGAGCATCCTCAAACTTAGTTCATTTATCAACCTTAAAGAAAATAAACAAAGGAAGAAGAAAGAACTTGAGATGGACCAGTTTGGAAGTTGCTAGAACAGCTGGAACTCCAAATGCTCCCTTCTTAATCTTCCTTGCTCTAATCCCAATTTGGTAGGATGGTGACTCCTAATTTTTAGAGTCTTTATGTTCTTTTATAATTCTTAAGGCTTTTGGGGTTCTTTCTTGGTCAGATTGAGCATGTATTGGAATGCTTAGAAAAGAATGGAAAAACTTAGACGCTCATTATAGGCTTCTTGCTCAACTTGGATCAAATTTATTAGGCCTTGAATTATTTCCAAGCTAATTAGAGCTTACTTAGTCCATATCCCTTCAATTAGCCCATTTATAGCTTCCTTTATCTTCTTGACTCTAGCTCTTGTAATTGGGCCTCCTTGAATGCTCAATGGATCTATTGGATCTTTGCTTAGGTCAACTTGGTTCTCATTTTAGAATAACTATCTTGCTAGGGGGGATCTACTAAATCACCTCATCTAACTCTTCCAAAAATTGACACTTAAGTTGTTCATACAACCCTACTTGAGGTGCATAAGTACATACCACATGGAAAACAACTCCATTCACTTCAATATTTAAGCACATAATCCTATCATTAGTCCTTTTTACCTCCACAAAAAGATGTATGAGTTCCGTGACAACTAAAATACCTACCTCATTATATCGTCTCAAACACCTTGAATACCAATGTTTTAACTCATTAATCTCTTTCCTTTAGCCCTTGTTCGCTTTGTTTCCTAAATACATGCTATATGAATCTTATATTTGTCTAAAAAGACTTCCCTATAAAGATGCTAATGTTCCAAAAACCTATCCATAATTTGTCAACGTATAGGTTTGAGAATCTACACTGTATTTGTATTGGAGTAAACTATTTTGATGTTTTATTATTGATTAATAGTATATTAATTAAAGGGGTATTTTTTTAATCACTATATAAAATGATATTTTTGAAAGGTCAATAATTACCATTTTGAAATTTAAACAAAAATGTATTTTTTAGAAAATTAACAAAAATGTTAAGTTCTTTGTCAGAATAATTCTTTAATTAGTCCTTATAGTTTATATGAAAATTAAGTTAATTCTTCTAACTTTTTCATTCTATCAATTATTTATTTTCTAAGTGGGTGAGTTATTAAAGGCAATTAAATAATAAAGTGTTTCTTAATCTTTATCAGTAAATTAATAAAAGATCTAATTAATCAAAACTAAAAATAGGGGACTTATGAATTTAAATACGTGATTTCTTATGTTAGATTAACGCTAATTTTTCTTGAATAACTACTTTCTATTAAGATTATGCTTCGCACTTTTGTACTTAGAATTTAAGATTGAAAAAGCAGATATTAATTTTAGTTTAACTTATTGTTTGTCACACTAAATAGGCACAAATTAGAATTTGAGGTTCCTCACTAATTTTTAAAAGAATTCGTATGTAATCTTTTCTAACCCATTTTTAATTCTTATAATAATAATAATGAAATCAAATTCCAAAGGACTCAACTTTTAATGAACAACTACAGTTGTTGTGTCATTCCATACATCGGAATTTACAATTTCCATTTTGTAATAATTTCGTTCTTGACAAAGCATAACATTACCCGGTTACAGTATACAGTGAGTGATGAAAAATGTCTACAGATAACTAAAAATGTGACATGAAAGACATAAATAATTGATATGAAGAGTTAGCAATTTATCAAATATTCTATCCCACTCTATTATATAAATAGATCTTCTATATTATCTAAGTGATTCATACTGATACATTCTAAGCAACTTTGTTACTATCTCATTTATCTATTTTTATTTAAAAATAAGGTTAAAGAGGAGTTGGCATCATAATCGAAAATTAACTGTGGTATACACAATAAATATATTTTTTTAAAAAAACTTTAAGGCATAAATTTACTACGTCATAAAATGTAAATAGTAATATTAATTAAAATTTTTTTCATATGAAATCGAACACTCTTCCGTTTGTCTGCGGAATATGTTAGAGGAGTTTGGTGCTACTTTGGAAACTCCTAATTGAAAGGCAACATGAAGTTCAAAATTAAGCACATTATATAAATATCATAAAGGAAAAGATGGTTTGAATGGCAAAATGAGAGTATATTAAAAACATTTAAAAGATTATTAATTGTAATTTACTTTCCATATGTCTACCCAATAATCTTTTTTAATGTCATTTAAATCTAATTATTGATATTATATAGACAATCACCTAAGGATTGTATAATAAACCAACAATGAAGCAAGTAGGTATAGTAATTCTTCATTCAACCAAAGATTCCATCAAAACTTAAATTTTGTTAATTTACTCTACTATGTTGGACTATGAAATTGGGTGATAATAACAACTACCTTGTACCCTTCTATTTGGCAATTCATGGGAGAGACACCAACATATATATTATCGTTCAAATAGGTCTAATATATAATTAATGTTAGAATTACAATCTTCTGTCCGAAATTGCTCATCTTTTATTCTGCATTATTAAATTTCACGAGCGAAAATTGCTAATGTTGGAGACATTGGAAAGATTTACGTATGTATAGCATACGGAATATTATTTTCTGGAAGTAATGTTAAATTAATAATGAACGATATTTGTGTCTGTTTTTTTAATATATTTCTCTTTGTGATTTTGTCCAACAGAAAAATAAAAAATTAGTATATAGTATCAATCAAGCTCTAATCTCATTGTTCAGCCTCTTTAATTAGTTCTAATTCACGTGATAGCTAATATACTCAATACTTACTTACCAAAAAAAAACTCAATACTTATATGTTTGGTCAATATTACCTAATCAACCATAGTATCAGTCACTGCGTTGTCAATATCTAAAATACGTTCAATGGACTATATTATAATTAACGAGGTGAAAGATACAAACCTCATAGAAAATAAAATAGAATTAAGCTTGTCTAACAAAATAAAGGGAGAAAAATCATCCTCTCATATGAAAAAGATATTTTTCCTTCATCAAATGACTTAATCCAATTGCATTAAATATAAACAATAATTTTCAAACATTTTAACATAAAGACTTTGGTGAAGCATATTTTATTCTTTAATTGAAATTAATAAAGATACATTTGAAACTTCTTTGATCTCTCACAAAAGGCATATATTGAACGGGTACTAAAAAGATCAAATATAAATGCATGTAAACATTGTATATCACTAATTTTTTAAGTGAAAAGATTACCTTTGACAAAATAACTAAAAAATGACACTAAGAAAAATTTGAAAAAGTTCACTATATATTAGTGTTATAGGTAGCCTAATGAATGTTTATATACACACTGGACTGAATATTACATTCATATTTGTAATTTCAAATAGATAGCTATTTAATCTATTTATTGTTCATTAGAATATCATCAAGCGAGTTCTGAGAAATCTAAATAACCTAAGAATTATATGTTGAATATAAGAAGGATGAGAATTTAAATCTAATAGATTTCATTGTTTCAAAATTTACCATATTTTTATATGATAGAAAGTCTATGTCCAACTATATTTTTATATTAATAGGTGGTGCAATATCTTGAAAAGGTGTTAAATAAAAGCTTGTGACCTCATCCATACTACGTGTGAAATTTGTTGCTTGTTATGAAATTTCTTTGAGATTATATAGTTGTAGAATCTCATTTAGAACTGTATAATTCTATTAGTAGGTATGTTCAACTGTATTGTAATAATTTGTTAGTGATACATTTTGGTCATAATAATAAGAATATAATAGGGTCTACATATTTAGAGATTAAATATTTGATCAAGAGATCATTCAAAATGGTGTTTTAGTAGAGTATATTAGGATTGAACATATGTTAACCTTTTATTTAACTAAGGATTGTCCTAGTATTTTCTAGAAATATGTGTGTAAAAAGGGTATTTTTCAGTGCTTTAGTACTAGAGCATATAAATCAAATTCTTAAAGTAACTTTCATTCTTAAGAAAAAAGCCATTATGCATAAATTAATTATGAATTTATTTATATGTCCAATGTTAATGATAAAGATATCTTCATATATCTAACGACATCTTTAGAGAAGTATGGGGAATATTTGATTAAAAATTGTCCATCATAGTTTACCATTAAGTTAAGAGAAATTGACATGGAAATAAGATATAGTACAAGTTTAATCCTAAAGGTACCATATTACTTGCCACACTTGTTCTTTTCACTCTTGTTAGTATGGTTCATAAATATATGTAATTTAATAGATCTATGTCACATTATTATATAAGAGTCTAGTATATATTATCTAATATCAGAGATGTAATTTAATATTATTTTTAGACCAATTATTTTAAATGAGTGTTGCTCAAGTTTCTTAAATTTTTCTTAGACAAACACTTCTTTTTTATTTTCATAAAATTAGTAGCAACTAATATTGTTCAAAAGGGAGAATATTAGTCATTTCTCTATTGTGATGTGCCATATCTGTTGATTTTATTTTTGAAACCTCACGTTTGTCCACTGCCAACTATCTCCTTCTGTTGTTTTAATGGAAGATAAAAGGGAGTATAAAAACTGTGAAATGGTATTAGGTCCTTAAGCTTGGAATCTTTTTTCTGCACATACCATCTGATTGCATTTCCTAAAAGCTTAGAAAAGCTTTCACACTCATTCAAATCTCAACAACAATGGTAGGAGTTATGAGATCAAAATTTCACATTTATGTTTTTATTGTGATAGACATGTATATGGTTGATTCTCATGTCTAGTAGTTGGTATCAGAGCAAATTTACCTTTGCCTTGATGTAATTGAATTACTATAATTTTATGTATAAATGGGCATTTTGTCTGTTGGAAATATTGATGTTGTTAGTGTCATTATATTGTGAAATTGATCTTGAATATCTGAAAGAAAGTCAATTCTATTTAAAATGGCTTTTGGATAATCAAAAACAAAGTCTTAGAAGTCAAGATATAGTTGGATTTTTAAAAGGGTCAAATCCGGGTTTAGTTGACCTGGCTAATGGTTCAAGATAATGGACATGTATTTCTCATTGTTTTTGTATTCCGGGCACTCATTTATTCACTTCTATTAATTAAGAGAGAAAAACTTTTTATAGGGCCCACCATTAAAGGTTTTGAATTGTGTTTGCTTCGTGGGTGTTGGACCCCGAATTTTTGAGTGAAATTTAGAAATATTAAGTGAAATTAAATGAGTGGTTTACTATATGTATTGTGTTATGGATGTATTTA
>JANVCQ010000231.1:33219138-33232327 GCA_025531925.1 Erythroxylum plowmanianum
ATCTTGGTACCTTTTGACTAGATATATAATGCTCATACAAATAAAACCAAACTCTTTTGTTTTATTAATAATAAATACTTTCATTACAAAGCTGTAACTGAAGAAGATAAAGTTACAGGTAAATACACTTACTTTCCAGGGCACTATATTTACATAACTCTAACACATGGTTCTATTGGAGAGTGTGATCATGTTAGGGATCTATTGAAAGCTATTGATGACCAATTTGAGTCTTCAGATAAGGCCCTAGCTAGCACCTTAATGACCAAGTTATCATCAATGAGGCTCACAAGTGTTAAAGGTGTGTGTGAGCACATCATACAAATAAGGGACATTGCAGCTCAGCTAAGGTCTCTTGAGGTTGAGATGTTTAAGTCTTTCCTTATGCATTACATTCTTAATACCCTTCTATCTTAATATAAACCCTTTAAAATCTCTTACAACACATATAAGGATAAATGGTCTATTAAGAAACTACTGACCATATGTGTTCAAGAGGAAGGGAGGTTGGTAATGGAATTGGGTGAAAGTGCTCATATGGGCACAAAAGGAATGAATAGAGGGCAAGTCAAACAAAAAGGAAAGGGTAAAATACCAATCCATACTAAGATAAAAAAGGATTTCAATCTTAAGTGTTGCTTCTATAAAAAGAAAGGCATATAGAGAAGGATTATGCCAAATTTAAGGCCTGGTTTATAAAGAAAGGTATTTTAATCTCACTTGTTTGTTATGAATCTAATATAGTTGATGTTTGTCATAACACTTGATGGATTAATTTTGGATCTTGAATCCATATTTCTAATACTTTGCAGGGTTTTCTAAACCATACGAAGCCAGTGGCAGTGAACAGAGCATCTATAGAGGCAACAAGATGCATTCATATGTGGAAGCTATTAGGACAAGCAAATTAGTTTTGAATTCTAATTTTATTGTGAATTTGGAAAGAACATTTTATATTCCAAGTTTCTCCAAAAATTTGATTTTAGTTTCAAGACTTGTAACTTTGGGATATTTCCCTTGAAAGAATTAAAAAATTAGTGAAGGATGAAGTACTTAGTACTATAGATTTTAATGACTTTGATGTTTGTGTGGATTGTATAAAGGGAAAGTAGACCAACATGACCAAGAAAGGTGTCAAGAAGAGTTCAGAAATATTAGAGATCATACATATAGACATTTGTAGTCCAGAAATGGACTCATATGGTTAGAAATACTTTATCTCATTTATAAATGATTACCCGTGATATATGTACCTTGACATGCTTCATAACAAGAATGAATAGATGCCTTTAAAGTATTAAAATGAAAGTAGAGAGACAATATGGTAACCAAATAAAGATCGTGAGATTATATAGAGGTGGAGAATTTTATGGTAGATATAACAAAGATGGACAAGCACTTGGTCCATTTGCAAAGTTTCTTTAAGAGCATGGGATAATAGCTCAATACACCATGCCTGAGTCTCTGAACCAAAATGGTGTAGGAGAAAGAAGAAACTAAACATTATTAGACATGGTGTGGAGTATGCTTTGCAGCTCTCAACTTCCTAACTCCTTATGGACTGAAGCTCTTAAAACAACAATATATGTATTAAATCATGTTCCAACCAAAACTATTTCAAAAACACCATTTGAGTTATGGAAAGGTTAGAAACTGAGTTTGTGACATATACACATTTAGGAATGCTTGTCTGAAGTTAGAATTTATAATATATAAAAAAGGAAACGGGATCTAAGGACTATAAGTGGGTATTTCATTGGATATGCTGAAAGGTCCAAATGGTATAGATTTTATTGTCCATCTTATAGTACTAGGTTTATGGAATAAAAAAAATGTAAAGTTTCTTGAGAATGACTTAATCAGTGGGAGTGATCAATCTTGGCACTTAGTTCTTGAGAAGGATCATTATTACATACAAACTCCTACTTCAAGTAATAGATTGATTGTCACTCATAACATCCCTCAAAGTCAAATGGGTGTTGAACAACCAATCATTGAAGTTACACAAGTTGCTGATGACAATCTAATAGATCCGATTGTTCAACACTCACAAAAGGATGTTGAGCAACCAGTTGTACAAGCTCCTCCACAGGAGGGTCTAATATAACCATAATAAGATCAACTAGAGAGAATAAATTATCAACACCTAATGATTACATTGTGTATTTACAAGAAGTTGAATATAATATTGAAGCCAAAAATGGCCTTAAAACAAGCCATGAGTTATAATGAATCTTAATTGTTGAACAATGTCATGATAGATGAGATGAATTCTATGGCATCTAACAAAGTCTGGGATCTTGTCAAGTTGCCTAATGATGCAAAGGCCATTGGATGTAAATGGGTCTTCAAGATAAAAAGGGACTCATTAGGCAACATTAAAAAATATAAAGCTAGACTTGTTCCAAAGGATTTACTCAATAAGAGGGAATCAATTACATGAAGACCTTTTCTCTTATATCCATGAAGGATTCCTTATGAGTTATTATGACATTGGTTACCCATTTTGATCTAAAACTACATCAAATGGATATGAAAATAATATTACTAAATGGAGATCTAGAGGAACAGGTGTATATGAAATAATAGGAAAGATTCTCCTCTAGTGATGGCGAGCATTTGGTGTGCAAGCTTAAGAAATCCATATATGGATTGAAAGAAGCCTTTCGTCAATGGTATTTGAAATTACATGATATTATCTTTTCATATAGTTTTATAGATAATACCATGGATTAATGCGTATATTAGAAAGTTAGTGGGAATAAAATGTATTTCCTTGTTATATATATAGATGGTATTCTACTTGCCACCAATGGCAAGGGTTTGCTATATGAGGTGAAACAATTTTTTTTGAAGAATTTTGATATGAAGGGTATGGGTGAGACATCTTATATCATTGGCATTAAGATCCATAAGGAAAGATCTTAATACATTTTGGGTCTATCTCAAGAAACCTATATCAATAAGGTCTTAAAGAGATTTTAGATGAAAGATTATTCACCGAGCACCTATTATGAAGGGTGATAAGGTCAATTTGAACCAGTGCTTAGAAAATGAGCTTGAACGAGAACAAATGAAAAATATTTCATATGCTTTTGCAATAAGGAGACTTATATATGCTCAAGTTTGCACAAAACCTAACATTGCATTTGTTATTGAAATGTTGGGAAGATATCAGAGTAACCTAGATATAGACCACTGGAGAGCCATCAAAAAGGTGATGAGGTACCTTCAAGGGACCAAAGATTACATGATTATGTATAGACAAACTAACAATCTTGAGGTAGTTGGCTACTTTAATTCGGACTTTGCTGGTTAGGTTGATTCACGAAAGTCAACATATGGATATGTATTTATGTTTGCCAGTGGAGTTGTATCTTGGAGGAGTTCAAAGTAGAATTTGACTGCTATTTCTACCATAGAGGTTAAGTTCATTTCTAGATTTGAGGTTACCTCACATGATGTATGGTTAAAGAGTTTCATACATGGGAATAGAATTGTGGATTCCATTTCTAATACATTAAGAATGTACCATGTCAATTCATCTATAGTTTTCTTGGCCAAAAACAACAAGAGTGGTATTCAAAGTAAGCACATCAATAGAAAGTATTTGGCCAGTAGGGAATGTGTCAAAGAGAACAAAGTAGTCATTGAAGACATTAACACGAAATTGATGATTGTTGATCCTTTAACAAAAGGCATACCATCAAAGAGTTTTAAGGATCATGTTGTTAGAATGGGACTTGGTTAAATTATATGATTTATTATATTTACTTTCATGAAACTCTTACTAATTTTATTATTTTCACACTCTATTGTACACATTTTTTATTTTAAAAATAAAATTATTACGTAACTAAAATAAACATAAAGATTTATTCATCCAGTTAAAGTGGAAAAAGAAATAGGATGCATCATGATACATGGAAGATAATACTCACATTTAGAGGACTTATTTCCATGATTCATGCATTTAGTTTCCTTAATTGAGTAGAGGTTTCGTCATTTTTAGATAAAATATATGACCCAAGTAGGAAAATGTTGTTTGTGGGTGGTTACTCAGTAGTTTCCCCATTGTGATGGGTCATATCTATTGATTTTCTTTTTGAAACCTCATGTCTGTCCACTACCAGCCATCTCCTTCTATTGTTTTGATGAAAGACAATAGGGAGTATAAAAATTAGGAACTGGTATTGGGTCCCTAGGCTTGGCATTTTTTTTTCTGCACACACCATCGGATTGCATTTGCTAAAATCTTAGAAGAGCCCTCATACCCATTCGAATCTCAACATCAATGGCAGTAAGTGCGAGACAAAATTTTGGATTTCTATGTTTTATAGTGATATACATTTATATGGTTGATTCTCATGTCTAACATATATAATTGTATAATGTCATTTAGAATTGTATAATTCTATTAGTAGGTATGTTCAATTGTATTGTAATATTTTTTCAGTGATACATTTCAGTCATAATAATAAGAATATAATAGGGTCTATGTATTTAGAGATTTAAATATTTGATCCAGAGCTCATTCAAAAGGGTGTTTTAGTAGAGTATATTAGGATTGAACATATGTTTACCATTTATTTAACTAAGGATTGTCTTGGTGTTTTCTAGAGATATGTGTAAAAAGAGTATTTCTGAGTTCTTTAGTACTAGAGCATATAAATCAAACTCTTAAAGTAACTTTCAATCTTAAGTAAAAGGACATTATTCATAAATTAATTTTGACTTTTTTATACATCCCATGTTAATGACAAAGATATCTTCATATATCTAAAGGCATCTTTAGTGATGTATAGGAAATATTTGATTAAAAAATTATCCATTGCAGTTTACCATTAAGTTAAGAGAAATTGACATGGAAATAAGATACAATACAAGTTTAATCCTAAAAGGTACCATATTACTTGCCACACGTTATGTTTTCACTCTTGTTGTTCATAAATATATGTAATTTTACTGGATGTATGTCACATTATGTTATAAGAGTGAGGTATGTATTATCTAATATTTGACACGTTATAAAGCTTAACATTGGATATTGAATTATTTTCAGGCCAATTATTTTATATGAGTGTTGCTCAAGTCTCTTAATTTTTTTCTTAGACAAACACTTCTTTTTTATTTTCATGAAATTAGTAGCAACTAACAATGTCCAAAATGGAGAATATTAAAAATTTCCCCTATTATAAAATGATTAATCACACTAGACAAGTTGTAGCTTGACCTTTTTTTAATTTAAATCATCATATTTTAAAAATTATTATTTACACATGTAGTTTTTTTTGTCATATAACTTTCTCCTTCATATTATGTTAATTTTTTGTCCATTTATAACTTTAAAAAGACATCATTAGGGATGGCAATGGGTAGAGTTCGGTTCGGGTATTAATCTACCCATATCCATATCTATTTTTTATGACTCAACTCATATCCATATCCATATCCATATCCATATCCATCGGTTTTTACGATTTACTACCCATATTCAAATCCATTGGGTTGTTTGGGTTTTTGGATATCTATCGGGTTGTATAGCACATAAAAATATAACTTCTAAATAAAAAGTATAAAGAGCAAATTTTTGTGAACGCTCCAAATCAAAATTACTTTAATAATAATAAGTCAATATTTTGATTTGTATATCTTAAAAACCATAAAATTGGAATAATAAAAATCATAATGTCTAGTACAAAGACAACATATATTTTTCACAATTAAGAACTGGAACAAAGACTTAAATATCTAAAGCTTCAAATTATTTTTGCGTGAACTACACAATATTCAAAACTCCATCTCCATATCATTTGCATTATTATCATCTTATAAGAAAATAAAATATGATGAAAAAGGTGAGTATTGAGTAATAAAGTGGGGATTTTAAAGTTATTTCTTCTCATAATATTTTATTATATTTAATCATAAATATTCAAGAAAAAATAGAAAAATAGAGTTAACAAAAAACGGGTATGATATGAGTATCTATGATTCGGGTTATCACTAGACCCATATCCACATCCATTTTTTAATATCCATTTAAAATCCGTTTAAAATCTATTTTTAACCTCCATATCTATTTTTTTGAGTCGGATAGTGCGGATATTAATCAGGTTGAAAACCCACTGTCATCCCTAGATATCATATTAGAATTTAAAATTTTTAATGTTATATTATTTTGAATAGAAATAAATAAAATATAGCAAAATAATATAAAAATGTTGTATGATAGCAAACCAATATTCTATGAGGTAAGTGATAGGTTAAAGAATATAAAAAATTAATAATCTTGTTAAAAATTTGAATTGTTAAACAAATTTCGATCTATGATTAAATTCAAGATGTTAGTTAAATGTGAAATAATAATTATTATAAGGATTTTAATACAAAAGTTCCTAAAAAAATAATAGAATAATAGGTATGATCTCTTGTCTGTGTTAGTGTATATGGCAGAATGAAGAAAGTTTGACCTATTGAAAATAATTATGTTTTCTTAACAGGGACATAAAGTATTTTGCCTCATCTTTTTCTTTTTCAAAAGGTAGGTGCCAATCTTTTCAATCCAAATATGAATAACAACAAAACAAGTTCTTTAATATCTTATATTGATAAACATATTCATAAAAGTTCATATATACATGATTATCTGTTTTAGGATTTATATTGTGACATAATTAAAAATCTATTTTTTTTAGAGATTTCAAATTGAAAGGCACATGAAATTAAAAGCATCGTGCTGAATTTATTCAAAAATTTTAATGATAATACAATTGTAATTACCCCTTATGCACTATTTATATAAGTTAAGATTAGTTTGTAAAGAGTTCACTTAAATTAAAGAAATAGATTTTAATATTTCATTTTCTCTACAATCAACACTTCATGAGATAAAGCTGCTTCAAATAGATGCCAAAATTATTTTTCTTAATGAATATTGTTACAATAAAAGTATATATGAAACTAAAGGATTTAAGAAAAATGATAAATATCATTTGATTTTTTTTGAAAAATTAATGAAATGCATTAACTATAGATGAAACTAATACAACATTACAATGAATACTAGGCGGTAAACCTATAATTAGTTACAAAAACAATTATTGAAAACCGTACAAAATAGGAACTAGGTTGATATTGACTTCAACTTATAAGTGCCATCTATTTTTTATGTTCAGCGAAAGAGTATGCTAGACATTCTTTGCAACAACAGCTGCTCTGATCCAATTAATAGTCCTATCTGCTAACTCGTATTTCTCTTCCTCCTTGTGCGGAAAAATTCTGCTATTATGTTCCTTCTATAATGTATAAATGGTAGTTGTCTAGCTTTAAGAATGGTAACATTGGGCATATTCTTTTTTGAGTGACAAAGATCTATTTATGGACTAAAAAAAAACTTTTTTAAATAATACCTTGAGTTTTATAAAGTGGTAAGCTCATTTGACTTCACAAAAAAGAAATTGAAAAGATGCATGAATCACAAGGTAAAAGAGAGAAAATTCATCTTCTTGATTTTGTATATACGATGTTTTATTTGTATCAAATGACTTAGGTATATTTGCACGAAGTTAAGCAACTAATGACCAACAAATTTGATATAAAATATCTTCGTGAAGCATATGACATTTAAATTTATAAAGATAGATCTCAAAACTTACTTGATCTCTCACAAAAAGCATACATTGTGTGTGTATTAGAAAGGTCGTCTAATATAGATGCATATAAACCTTATACAATACAATCGTTCATGTATAAAGATTATTTTTGGTAAAATTATCAAAGATAATATCAAGAGAGAAATTATAAAAATTACTATTTATTTTAGTCTTGTAAATAGCCTGATATATAGAAAAGTATGCAAATACTAGATGTTGAATTCAAAATTGAACTTTTGGATAGATATATATTCAATTTAAGTATTAACAAATATAATATTTTCAAGTGATATCTCAAAAGAACTAAGGATATGAATCTAATAAGCACTTATATATATTCATATTTTATTATGTATGCAGCTACAAGGAAGTTCCCCTCTATTTATGTTTCATGTCAGTCGATGTATATTATTTTGGATAAATATTAAATACAAACTTGTAACCTTGTTTCACAATGCACAAGACATTTTTGCATGTTTTGGAGATAACTTCAAGAGTTATATGGTTGCGAAATTTCATTTCAAAATGTCTATGGTTGATTTTATTAGTAGGCCCATTGAATTAAACTATATGTATATATAATAATTCTTAATGAAGACTGTATCTCTTGATGTCTATATATATATGAGAAGAAGAAGGATAAGAGTTGATCTAACTGCCGATGATTATTAAATTACAATTTTATCGTAGGATTGAACCCTCAAGATGAGCGATATAATAAAAAATGATTGTAGATTAGTCTAAAAGTCTTATCCATATAATTATTTTGAAACTTAGCGATTCCTTTATTGTGTTCGTCAATGTTTATGGACTTTGGTCACAAGAAGATTACAACGCCTGAATAACCCTTGCATTCAGCATATGATACAAATCTATTATTCCCGAAATTAATTGTTTTATATGACTACACTTATACATGCATATTGTATTTCCTCCACTAAGATGAGAAAATGAAAGTACAAACTGCTTATATGGCACTAAGAGTCTTTGTTACCTGTAACTCTTCATGCTGACATAATTTTGGAGAATTTACATAAGTGGCTAGTTGCGTGCTCGAGGTTGGATTTTAGAAAAATTTACCAGTCACGTCAAATCATCAACCTAGTGGATACTTAACAAAAATCTCTTTCCAAGAATCTCGTGACGACGTGCCCTAGAAATGGTCCTCCCAAGTATTCTAGGTTTTCTATGGAATAACTCATCGATGCTTACAAGCTAGTTGCTTATTTTGGTCCGATCAAAATTAGATTTTAAACCTATACAAAAGTTAATACGCAGAAAAGAAAAATACAAGTTAATGAAGACAAGCAAGATAATTGAAGAAAGATGTCAAGTACGAGACATCTGACAACAGAAATCCAAGTGCCATATATCAAATTAAATGTAAAATCACTAACTGGGATTTCCAGGGCCAGATTACTTTGTTGTAGTTCTGTCATAGAAATAAAGGAGGTTTCTAATCCTGACCAGAAAGGGACGTAATTTGTGAAAGTTTCATTCACTGCAAGTGCGCATTGCAACAAGGACAATTGCTGAAACAACGAATGGATGATACCCAGAAAAGAAAACTCAAGCGTCCTCGTCAAGTGGACACTCCTAGGGGAAAAGAAAGGCATAATAAAACCAAAATTGTGGTCCTGTCTATTTACAATTTCTTTATTTGTTTTTTGTCTATTTATTCTCTTTATATATCTTCCTCGTTGACAGCAGAAAGTATATATATTACTCAACTTCCTTTGCCGAACAGTTGATACCTTTCTGTCTTCCATTATTTACTTAGTTGTTAATAGCCAATTGGGTCCATCGACCCCTTGATATTCTTGTCTTTACGCACAAAACAATCCTGTTGATTTCAACAATCCCTCAAACCAAAACCTTCTTTTGGAATACACGTTAATGTATATACCTTACGGTATGTTTACTATGAAGCAAAACTATATCAAAAGGGTTGCTCGGAGTATCCTCCAAACTTCATCTTAGCCAGACCAAATTGGCTGGATTCATATGTACGAGGCAGACAGGGTCAGAAGTAGTCTTATATATGTTGATCACTTGAGATTTAATGGGGTCAACTGTTTCTATCTATTGCTGGAACTTTCCTAGCAAGGAATGATTTACGAGATTCTAAAATTTGTGCCCCATCTCGGATTCAGTATAAATTAGTAGAATTTAAATTATCACATTAAGGAACTAAGATTGATAAAAGTGTGCAAAAAAATACTCCCTCCTATTCAAAATAAGTATCGTTTTAGAGAGATGCACATTTATTAAAAAAACTAGTGAAATGTTTAATATACTCTTATTAATTGCATGTTGAATTGCCTTGAAAATGTAATCTGTATAATTAGAATGTGAGGGAAATTAAAGGGCAATTTTGGAAATAAAATTATAAACATGCATGAAAAATCGTGAACGATACTTATTTTGAATAATTAAAATCTCTCTAAAACGACACTTATTTTAGATAGGAGGGAGTAGTTGTTGAATCGTTATTGTTAGATCGGAGAATGACATGTAAAAAAGTGTTCTTATCGTAATCCTGTGTGTAAAGGGACTTTACTACTACCATCTGCTTCCTATAGTAAATATCCAGTCAGTCAAAGAAGATAAGTTTTTTTTTTAAAAAAAAAAAAGCCACCATGATATTATGTCAAAGAAGATAAGTTAAAAAAAGAAGAAGAAGAAGAAGAAGAAATTAATCATTTTCTAAATATTAAAAGATTTAATTTCTAAAAAGGTAGAGATCTATCTAAGGTGATTTCCTTATTCTAAAAAGATCTTTACATTAATTAAATGTTGTGTATTGATATATTACCTTCAACTCATAAAATGTTCTCTCCCCTAATCTCAATTTTTTTTAGAGGGAGGTACATATACAATCAAACATTTTTTCCATGATCATTTTACCCAAATTGGATTGTTAATACTGGAAAGGAGCTAATCCAATTATAGAATAGTTTAACATAATATCAATTATTACACCAAGTATTTAGTTTAATGATTAATTGAATAAGTTCTTAAACAACTTATAAATTTGAATATGGAAAGGAGACGTAGAAATAGATATCAACTCTAATTTTTTAAATGTGTTGATTGTAAGATTTAGTTTGGATTAACATAAAAATTGATTCCACCATGCATATTCGAAATGGTTATAACAAAAATAGATTTTTCCCATCTTCCAAGACAGCTAATACTAATTTCTTATGATGATGACAAATGACACAAATTTTGGTGAAATAACATATTACAAAGGACAAAATCTTGTCTGCGTGTGTATGCCTACATGAGAGTCATGCTTTCCTCATCTTCTTGTTGATATTGACGGTACTTAAATACGGACCAAGTTTCCTTCACAAAATTATGAGAATATTCAAGTTGAGATTGAATGGATACAAGTTAAGACCATCCGGTTGATCTGCCACGCAGATGGTGCATGTAATTAAGAAGAATTAATGCTACTATCGATAACTCTATGAGGACCAGTAATCAAATAACCTATAAATGGTCTCCTAAAACTGAATATAGGTGCAAATCGTGGATGGTTCCGACGGTTCAACATAAGACAACTGAAAGCAACTAGCCACCGTACATACAGGGTCCGGGAGGCCACCACCGCTAAGCAATCTGCATGCTTCAACGACAGCAACATCATGGAATTCAGACCTTATAATGTTATTATCTCCGCTTAAATTTAGATGCTTATAATGCACAACTTGTAAATTTCTTTTAGTTGTCAATGTCATGGAATTTAAATTTATAATTTGAAGGGACTGTGTTTTCTCTGCTGTGGGGTCAAAATCAATCAATTTAAGTTGCACAACTTGTGACCAATCAAGATTCTTTAATAAGTTCTTATTTTTTTTAATTTTGGCATGACTGACTGAAAGAAAAAAAGACTGATACAAATGCATTCAGATTGAGTTGAAAGATCTAGATTGTTTCATAAGATACAATTTTTGAATACAATGCAATTTCATGCTCAAACGACCTCAACGTCAATTCATTTTCATAATATGCTGTCGACTTCTTATGTGCATTTACTTGACACTTTCTTTATTTTCCCTACATAAAATTCAATCCAGACTAATACCCTCGAGGAGATAGGACAAGTGATTGAGCCAAATATTGTTAACCAAGTCATAAATGTTGTTATGTACTAACCATGGTTACCCGTTTTGTGGGGCAAACAAATTTGCGAAGTGGCATTTACTTTGTCGGTTATGTTAAATTAGCTAATAAGAAGTCGATCACTTTTGTGTGCGTGTACATATATATACACACACACTATTATATGTATAGATACATTGGTAAGGAATGTTAGGAAATTCAACTATTTCCATACAACTAGAATGCCAATAGAACAACACAAATTTGATAACGAAATTCGACCAAATTATGCCTACGTCTTCGGGATTACTGCACACCCTTTTTATTAGGGAGAAAAACAACACTTACAAGTGTTTACACTCAACACTCAACTCACTAGTGTTTACACACACTCTCAAACCTTTACTCCAATACATCCCAAAATTACTCACAAAACCTTTCTACTCTTAGTATTTCTCTTACTCACCACCAAAGGAGGAGAAAAAAACTAAAAATAATATTTTGTTTTCTAATTTTGGATGATATAAATGGAAGGGGAAGGGGGTTTATTTATACTTGTTTAGCCTCCCCCCTCCCTCTCTCACTTTCAATATGGGACAAAATCCCTTTACCTAACAATCTCCCACTTGAAGACTGATCTCAATCTGTCTTCACACCTGGTTGATGCAATAGCTCGTCTAGATTTTATTATTCTTGCAGGCCAACTGAAGTTGCACACAACTTCAGTTTGTTAATTGTCACCACCTTGGTTAGCATGTCCGCAGGATTCTTGCTTCCTAGGATCTTCTCAAGTGTTAACACTTCATCTTCTAACAATGACCTGATGAAATGATAACGAACATCGATATGTTTGGTTCTGGAGTGGAATGCTGGATTCTTGGCCAAATGAATTGCACTCTGACTGTCACTATATAGCACATTCTTCTCCTGCCTGAAACCCAACTCTGACAACAAATTCTGAAGCCAAATCATCTCTTTGCTAGCTTCGATTATTGCTATATACTCAACTTCTGTAGTAGATAATGCAACAATCTTCTGAATCTGCGATATCCAACTCACAGCTGTTGTACCTACAGTGAATATTCACCTGCATAATCTGAGTCAATATAACCCAGTACTTTTATTTCTCCTTTGCTAAAGTACAGACATTTCTTGGTAGTGTCTCGAAGATATCTTAAAATCCACTTTACTGCTTCCCAGTGGACTTTTTCTGGATTTGCCATAAATCTACTAACTGCTCCCACTGCATGGCCTTTGTCTGGCCTTGTGCATACCATGACATACATCAAGCTCCCAATAGCAGAGACATAAGGAATTTTAGCCATCAAGTCTCGCTCTTCATTTGTTTGAGGTGACTGATTTTGGGATAGGCGAAAATGACTGGCAAGGGGAGTGCTGACTGGTTTAGCATTCGCCATGTTAAA
>JANVCQ010000231.1:33252967-33269959 GCA_025531925.1 Erythroxylum plowmanianum
AATGTAGAGAGAGATGAGACAAAATTTACCTATACTTTCCTTTAGTGATATCTTCAAATCCCTTGAGAGTTTCTCAATTCTAAGGATAGATTTGAGTTCCTTGACCACAAATTAGCTTAGAACACTTTGGTTTGAGTTGAAAATTAAAAAAGATAGTGAAATTTTGGGTCATAGCTGAAACCCTCTTCTCCTCTCTTCTCCTTTCTTCTTCTTTCTTTTAATAAAAACTAAGTGTTTTAATGCCAATTTAATGGGTTGCACGGCCACACACATGTAGAAGGGTCTAGAATTTGACTCTTCTTTGACCAAACAAGATGAATTTATCAATTTGCCCTTAGTTATGTGAAATTATCATTATACCCTCTAAATTTTTTCTAAATTTGCAATTAAGTCCAAAATTTGAAAATGGCCAAAAATTTTATTTTCATTTTGGTCCTTATACTTTTGAAAATGATAAATAAGCCCCTTAACTTTATAAAATTACGAATTAGTCCTCCAAGAATTGAAAAATTACAATTAAATCCTTTAACTTTTGGCAATTTGCAAATAAGCCCTTATATACATCAACTTTTCCAATTAAGCTTCCTAAGTGTCCCGTGAGTCTATAAATCATGTTTAATCCCCTCTATGGCATTAGAATTCATTTAATTTAACCACCATGGTCATATCCATCCAATGAACTCGATTTTATCCACTTAAAAGTTCATATGTCGAAAATCTCCAAGATTTTGCATTACCGATGAATTCCAAGTTCATGTAAGGGCAGATAACATTATAAATCATTTACATATACACCCAAATGGCTTAATTACATCTTTGAACTCATATAACACCACATGTATATATCAATATACAGTAGTATCTCTAAATACAGTATAACACAAAAGGGCTCAGGAAGTCCGGTGTTACAAAGACTCTATTATATCTAGTCCCCAAGAATTATTGTCCTTCTTCTTTAAACTATTATATGCCCATCTCTAATTATAGTATCTTCTACAAGATCATATCCAAAATTCTTACTAAAAGGCTCAAGTTGGTTCTTTTGATATGATCAATTCTCCATATGCTACTTCCATAGCAGGTAGATGTTTAAGGGACAACTTCTTGATTGCTTATGATTTTTTTTAAAACTACCACCTTAAGGGTTTAGGGAGGAACTTTGCACTAAATGTGGATATCCTTTAAATAGATTTTCCTACTTTAGGTTCTTAATAAATTTGGGTATCTTGAGTTAGTCATCTCTTGGATCCAAGCCTGTGTAACATCTACATCTTACATTGTTATGGTTAATGGTAAAACCTCATCAATTTTTCAAAGGGTTAAAGGTTTAAGGCTAGGGGACCCTTTATCCTTTGCCTATTCACAATAGCCATTGAAGTCTTATATAGAATAATTATGAGGAAAATTTTCGTAAAGAATGGATTCATGTTTCATAAAATATGTGTACAACTGGAAATTTCTCATCTCTAGAAATTTCTCATCGATCTTTTACTGATGACATTATTCTTGTTTGTTATGATAATAAGGTGTCTATACTATGATTGATGGAATCTCTTGACCAATTTATTAGCCTTTTTATTTTGTGAATTAATAAGGAAAAGGGCTAACTTGATCTTTCTAGAGACCATTAGCATTAAGCCATATAATTAAAGAGGATCATTAGAATATAAAATACTTGGTAGTATGTATTTCCTTTAGTAAGCTTTCTTATATTGATTGCCATATCTTGTTTGATTTTATTAGTTTAAGAAAAAGAATATGGAAAGGAAAAGCTTTATCATTCTATGGAAGACTGTAGTTGATCTCTTATGTTTTGTCCTACCAAATTACATTATAAGCCTCACATTTCATGCTTCCTAAAAAGCTATTCAATAATATAGGAAAGCTTATGCAAAATTTCTTAGGGAATGAAAACTTGAATACTAAACCCTACTCTAAAGTTTACTGGTCAAATGTGCTTTTTACTGAAAAGAAGGGAGGCTTGGGAATTCTTTCTCAACAAACCTTAAATAAAGCTCTTCTTGCAAAGCATAATTGGAAAATATTTACTGAAAAAGGATCCCTTTAGGTTAAATGTGTCCATGGCTTCTACTTAAAAGGCAAGAATCTTCAGTTGGCTAAGTTGAGAGTAGAACCCTCATGGAGTGCGTTAAAAATTTTTAAGCTTACGACCACTATTTAGCCTCACATCAAAATACATATTATGGATGGATCCTTTTCCTCTCTATGGTTTGATAATTAGATGCCAAGGGCCTAAATATGCCAATTAAAATGGACTGAGACTACTTTTGTTTAGTAGATTCTAAGTCAATTCCTTGATTAGATCAGAGATATGGAATAGGTCTTGTAAATTTTTAGATTCTCTGAGTAACTGTTTCTTTGAATATGTTCCTGATTCATTATTTGATGATAGAGCTACCTGGCTTTCAAAATTCCTCTAGTAATCTTTCTACTAAAACCTTCAAATTATTTCTCAATCCCCTAGCTATTAGGGTCTCTTGGTGTCAATAGTATGGAAACAGGTTGCTTTCCCCTAAGGCTCTTTTGTCTTATGGTTAACTATGATTGAAAAATTGAAAACTTATAATAGAATCCAATTCTCTAGTTTAGCTTTAGTGAATTGATATTATAATTCATGTCATTATTATAATGAAACCATTAATAATCTTTTTCTTTATATGATCCTTCTCTAGCTCCATATGGATGTAATTCTCTTAAGATATGGAGCCTTCAATCCCCATTATGCCTAGAAAGACTTTGTGTAATGGATCCTAATCTTCTTTTACTGAAGAAGGATGATGATAGATTACTACAGTTAGTATGGTTTTGTTCAATTTATTACCTTTAGCGAGAAAGAAATCTTAGGATTTTCAAAGACAAATCTTATGGCAACATAGAGCCTTAAATGAGAATTATGAATTAGATTAAAGTGGTTGTATTTATTAGAGATGCTATCTTGAAATTGTCCTAATCCTTGCTTAACAATTGATTCCTCTAATCAGTCTTTTACATTGACTTTTGCTTTGGTTTCTTATTTTTGGTAATATAAGTTTTGTCAAATGCTTTTGAGTTTTGTAGTAATTGTTTCTTATACTTAACAATGTATTATCTCAAGCTCTAACCTTGATCTAATATAACTATTTCAATTTTCAAACTTAAAAGACCATCATTTATGTTATATTATTTCTATAGGCAACCCATTGAGAGTTACCAAATGCTATCTTTTCCTTTTCTTGATTTTAGGGTTTATCAAACAATAGATAAACTTAAATTAAATGAAAAAGAAAGGAAAAATAATTAGCAAAAAGAAAAGTAACCAAAAAGAAAAGAAAATATATTTTTCACAAAATTATTTTGACAATTTAAATATGGGAGAAAGAAAATATTTAAAAGTATCTTTTGTCATTTTACGTAAATATATAATATTGTAAATATTTATATATTTCTATTAATATACAATTTAACTTTTATTTGTGTATACGAAAATTTTTAATAGTTAAACAAATGTATTATAAGAAAGTTGACTAGTACAAATATCAATATTTAACACAACTTTCACAGCTAACAATCAAGAGCTAATAAAGGCTTTGGCTAAGATACATCACAAAGACTAGTCTAGTTTGTACAAAGATTTGCACTAAAATGCTAAGTCAATACAAGCACCATTTGTTCAAAGCAACGGAGATATAATTGGATGAAGATTACATGCAATTGCTTCTATTATGATGTATATCATTAGCTTATTGAAACATGTTTCAACATCCAGATGGTAAGAGTCAAATAAATATTTGTTTCTTTTATGTTATAAATAGTAAACCAAAGATGGAAAAGTAGTTTTTGAATAGTTTACCATCATTTATTGAGCTAATTTGAATTTGAGTAATCCTTTCAAAGATTTGAGACAAAATTGAGTAGAGGAAAGACATATTGAATAGATTAAGGATTTTATTCCATATTTAGGTTGAGAAACTGCTGCCATAAAGTAAGTGGTCTAAGGTTTTAGGAGCATCATTACACAAAACAAAGTTTAGGCTTGGTTTAAGGTGTTTGTTAGTGTTTAGATCTAAGTCTTTGGTAAGCTACAAGACAAAGCATAAAGGAGTGAAATGAAGAAATAACTAAATTCCAAATTAGTTTGTAATATTGACATGACCTTCAATTACCCCTAAGTAGTTTATTAAAAATGATATAAAGAACTAGATCTTAATAATAGTCTATCCATTTTTGTATAGGTAAAAGTATGTAATAAATAAATCTTCCACAACTTTAGGTTCTTTATTGGAGACAAATTAATTTAATAGAAGACCAGGAAGCTTTGGAATAAAAGATAAACAACTTCTCACTAATAATATTGAATCGTAAAATAAGACAAAAGATACATACCTTTTTTGTTATTTTATTTATTTTAGGATAAGAGACATAGAACTCCATATGGTTTAAAAAATTTAAAAGCTTTTTTTAATTTTCTAAAATTCCAACATAGATAGTATGAATATCATATATAGATTAATCAGTTGTCATTAACATGGTAACCCAACTTAGTTGAACCCGATCTGAACAAATTAAATTTAACTTAAATTAATAATTTAAGATAACTATAGTAAATTAATATTTTAATTTGGGTTTAATTAGTTTAGTTCGAGTTTAAGAGATGGAATAGATTGTTATGTAAATAACATTTAATTGGTCTATATGTGATGTTCAACCATGTGTGTTTCATTATTAGTTTTTAATTGTAGTCTAAGAGAGGGATTTTTTATGAAAAATAAAAATCACAAGGATTTTTTTTAAATTTAAAAATCAAGGAATTTTATAAAGTTTCTTAAACTATAGTGGAGCTTTATGTCTTTTACCTTTATTCCAAAAGTTATTTTTATTTTAAATTATTAAAAAAACATTTAATATTAAAATTACGAAAAAAATATTTTAAAAAGGTTTTTCATGTAATTGATAGTTATACAAGTGAAAGTATTTATTTAAACACTATTATTCATACAATTGTTAGTTATATGACAATTTGCATTACAAGTTTGATCAATACTTAAAAAAGATTATCTTTTAGAGTTTTTAATATTATAAAATAGTTAAGATGAGAGAGAACAGGTTAGAGAGAGAATGCTCCTCTTTGTTCCAAACTTCATCTCTGTTTTATTCCTTACTGCTCTAATTCAACTTGCTTATACTATTTGGTCTCCATTTTGTCATCCTTCTATCTTTGGCTTTGCTTTTGACATTTGACTACCTTCTTTGCCTCTTCTACGCCTTGGTGCTACTTTTTCCTTGAAGCTTTAATTACTACAATTGGACCAACTTAGTTTTACTACTTAGTCTTTTTCTTCTCTTTCTTTCTGTTTGGCTTTGTTGTCGACACATAAATGGCTTTTTCACTTCTCTTACAGATTGGTAACCACTACTTGATCTTTTGTTAGACATTTTTTGTGTTATGATCCCTTGACTATTTTGGTTCTCTAGTGTTCTCCTTCATTTTTCTCCAACTCTTTTTAACTTCTCTAAATCTTAGTTCTCATAATTGGGTTTCTTGCTCATCATCCATTTATATCATTAATATTGTCATCTTTCCTCTTGGTTTTCATTTTAACCATTTTTTGAATGTCTAGTTTGAAAGCCTTCTCTTAACCTAGCCAAGTTAGTATGCTTAAAAACTTTCCTTTTTTGGCTCTGACTTATTGTCCTCCACCCTCCATGCATAATGTAGTTTCAACTAACAACTTCCAAACTTTAAAATCTCCAAACTAGATGTCTCCTATTGTTCATTCATCTTCTTTAATAATATTCTTCCAAGGTATTTAACTCTTAGTCTTGGATGTCGATTGTGAGTGAAAATTCTCCAATTTTCCTTTAGTTATTCCCTTCATCTTTTAGACTTATAAATGGAGTGGTATCTCTACAAATGCATGTGCTTGGCATGGGTGCTCTTAAACAGTAGTTCTCACTAATTGGTTTCTTTCTTGATAGATGAATGAGCTAACATTTCCACCCTTAAGTGCTTAGGCTCATAAAAAACGGGACAACTTAGGATTAGAGGATATGCTCCTTATGGATGAAGACTTATTTATCTTCAATTTCAACTCAAATTCTAAGGCATAAAAGATATTTGATAATGGAATTTTGTACTTCAATATGTCATTATTTCTCTACCTTCGGTGATCTAGAATTTATCTATAAAAATCAAATGTAGTAAACATGTACCTGTTTGGGTTAATTTAAATAATATTCCAAAGGAACATTGGAAAACTACTGAAATTAGTTATGTAACTAGCTCTGTTAGAAGACTAATTGCAATGGATGAATATAATAATTTTATCAAAAGGGTTTGTTATGCAATATTTTGAGCAACGGTTAATATAGAGAAAGAAATTCTAGATGCTATTCCTTTTTTACAAATAAATGATTCTAATGAGCTATAGTAAGAAGAAGTGATGGTTTCTTACCGATTATAGCCTTTAACACATTATGATGGCAATGCATGGAGGCCTACATCGAGGATGTTTACTTAGGGTGATTGATAGTTATAGGTTTGCATTATGTTTTAGTGGATAATTTAGTGTGTTTTTAGTTTCTAATTAGATTATTTATGCTTTTTTAGGTTTAGAATTATATTAGTATAATTATATGTTGGTGTTTTTGAAGTGTTATATAGTTTAGAGGATATTATTGGGCATTAATTTTGCATGTTTGAGGTGTTTTGATGAGTTTGTTAGTGTTTAAGACTAGGTACAGGAGAAAGCGCGAAAGAGAAGCCAAGGCCACAATCGTGACATTGCCAATTATGATCGTGACATAAGCAACCAACACAGGCCATGATCGTGATATAAGCCAAATTTCAAACACCGTGATCATGGCCAATGACGCGGGGATTGCTTTCAAAATCAATTTTTAAAGGTTATTCAGACATTTGGGCCTACATAAAACCTATTTTTAACCCTAAATGGAAAAAAGATATAAAAGGAAAAGAAAGAAGCCAGAGAGTCTCCATTTTCCACCTTGGGAAAGAACACAAAGAAGACAGAAAGGAAGAGGAGCATCTGTAGCTACTGTCCAACCACCCCAACCCATCAATTTTAAGTTCTTTTCTACTTTCCCTTATTTACTTACTTCATCTTGATGTATGAATTGGGTTTGAGAATCTTGAACATGTTGTTAATGATGTTCTAGTTTTATTTTGGGATTAAATCTTGAATCATTTTGTGACTTATTTGCTTTTGATGTTAATGAAATTGTTTGGGTGTTCTGATATTTGTGTTTCCATATACGTCGACAATAATTCAAGAGAGTGAGTTGATAGTAATTCAATTAGGTTGGGTAACGAGAGTTAACAAACTAATAACTCACGTAATTATCAAATCAATAATTGGAACGTGGGCTATTTTTGTTAATCGAGAGATTACAAAATCAAAATTTCAAAATCAATTAGGGATTATTAGTTAGGATTAATTGATTAGCTCTTGAGAGAGAGTAATCAACCCTTTAAAATTCTAGGGTTGATACAAATTACATCGGAAGTGATTAGGGTACCAAAATGACAATAGATAAATCTCATCTTCTAATAATTCTTTGATCTTGCCTTGTTATGATATCTCAATTGTTAAGTGGTTGTGCTCCATTTTGATTACTTGTGTTAATTTCAGAATTTTATTTTCAATCAACCCCTACTTGATTGTTTAATTTTTTGGTTATCTTTATTTTCATTTAAATCATGTTTTTACAACCTTAGACAAAGTTAGAATTCAATTAGTTCAGTAATTCCTTATGGGATAGACACCTCATATATTATGCTACTACCCATTTGCTTATGAAATATTGAGGGTATTATAAGATTAAAACTTAACAAGTTTTTTGCATTTTTGTCAGGGAATTAGTTTAGGACTTTTTGAAAGGAATTATTACCCTTTCTCATGATTAAGGTACCCAATCACACAAAATTTAAAAGAAAAAAAGAAAGAGAAGGAGGTTTGGGCATAAAATAGAAGACGTATAAATTTGAACATCACAAGGCAACTATGAGGAATCCAAAAAGTTAAATGCCAAGAAGAGATAGTAAAAATGATGATAGAGGAAATATATCATAGGGAGAAAAGGACCGAACTTCAATGAGGCATAATTTGGTCAAGGAAGTAATCATCCTTATTGGAACACTTACAATCTAGGGTGGCAAAACTACTCAGATTTCTTTAATTCTAACAATGAAAGAACTAAAATAGGAATTCAAGGTCTGCCAATATTTCAAAAAATTTGACAAGGTCGTGAACAAGCTCATGAATATTGAAGAGGCCCAAAAGACACTAGAAGGAAAGTTTGAGCAAGTAATAAAAGATCATACCTTTTCTATTAACAACCCAGAGGTTCAAATGAACTAGCTTTATAGGGAATTCTATAAGAGAAGTATTGAAAACTTTATGAGCAATATGTAAGTAAACTCAAAAGAGCAATACAAGGCTATCACATTAAGGATTGGGAAAGAGCTAGAAGAACTAGTGGAAAGACAAGATAAGACCCATTTTGTAGAAGATAAAGAGAAGAAGAAAAAGGATGAAGATAAGAATAAGGACCTTCCATACATTCCTCCTTCGCCTTATCCATATAAAATATCATTTTCACAAAGACTTCAGTAGAACGAATTGGATGCACCATTCACAAAGCTCGTGGAAAAGCTAAAGAAATGGGAAATTTATTTTTATTTTGTGGAAATATTGAAATACAGGCCTAAGTACGCAAAGTTCCTCAAAGACATATTATCTACCAAGCATACTTGGGATGATAATCAAATGATAGCCATGACTAAAACCTCTAACTCCTTAATTACTAACCATATACCATCATAGTTGATAGATCCAAAGAGCATTACAATACCATGTGTAGTTAGTAATTTAAACATTTCAAAATATTTATATAACTCATGTGCAAGTATAAACCTTACATCTTTGTCGATTTTTGGAATGAAGCCAACATCTATGTGTATTCAGTTGGCAGATCATATCATAAAGAAACCATTTGGCATATTGGAGGATGTACCTGTAAAAGTCTTGTGGATTTTGTCATGCTAAACTTTGAAGAGGATCAAAGATCTCTGCTAATTCTTAGTATACAATTTTTGACCATCGGAAAAGCTTTATTACATGTCCATGAAGACAACCCCATCCTTCGGATTGGAGATGAACATGGATAAGGTATTAAATAATTTTAATGAGGGTAGCTCATTCATGAGAATTGATGAAGTCAAATCTTTGAAGGGTTAAGAGAATGGAGAACTGAGGATACAGGGCATAGAGTTTGAAGAAGAAACGAAGTCTTTATTTTTGAAGTGAAAGAAGAAGAGGAGACGGTGGTGAATGAGGAAAAACAAGAACAACTTACCTTCTTATAGGGAAAACTGCAAGATTTGATAGAAGATTTAGTGAGTTTCATTATTCTCTATTTTATTGTCAATTTGTTAGTAAAATGGACATTAATGATCTTAATTGGTTTTCTTAATTTTATCAATATTGTCCTTCTAATCATTTTGCAAGTTGTAGCTTATTTATAAGCTAAGAAGGTGAACTTAAGCAACACAGGTGGAGGTAAGTCACTCATAATTGATCCCGACTGAGTTTCAAACAATGCAAGGTCAAGTTAATGACTATAAATTAGCATGTTTGGTAGTTAGATTTCTTTGTGGAATTTTAGAATTAGTGATTCTTCTCAATAATGGACAAGAATGGCGTGGAAGGCAAAACAATGAGGTGTTAATGAAAATATAAGCTAGGGAAGGAATTCAGGAGTGCCATGAAGAAAAGAATGAGAAATGGGAAAGGAGTGCAAAAATTCCTAGTATCATGATTGTGATCCAATTTTGAAGTTTCTATCACTATCGTCAAAATTTGGAAAAGAAATTAAAAAATTCAAGTCCTTCACGATTGTGACCTATGACAGGGCAAAACTAGGACCTAAAGTTTTGAATTTCTTTTCCCAATTTTGACCCTCATTTCTTCCCCATACCTATATATTCATCCTTAACCTCATTTTTCTTACCTAACCTTAATTCTAAAATAATTTTTCAAGGATTTGAAAGGTTTGGATTGCTAACTCTTTTATTCTTTTTCAAGAAATTATAGATAGGGTAGCAATCTTGAGCATTAAGTGCATTTGTTCTCCAACACCATCACTATCACCACCTCAATCTCCATGACGGGTTCTATACTTTAACACTATTATTTTCCCTTTTGTTTTATGTAATTTTGTTACTTAATTTTATGGCCAAATTATGTGTTATATGCTTTTATGTGTTCTACTCACATTAAGGAAAATGTTTTGTTCAAGTGTGGGGAGGTGTATGCATTGTTATCATTTATGTTGAATGTGAATTTTTCATACTGTATGCTAGTTTTGTTTAGGATTTCATGATGTCATTCATATAAATGTGTTAATGGCTAGGGTTTTAAAGATTTATTAGCTTGTGAAATTAGTGTCCTAGATTGCTTTTGTTAAATATGTTTGTTAATTAGGATATGATGTTAGCTCATTCACCTTAGGAATTTGCCACAACATTTATAATTTTAGGTCAATAGAATAAGTAGCACCATTAGTATCCTTTTACAAGAATGAAATTAGCTAGGCAATAAAATTTTTTATGTATATTTCTTAAACAAATAACTATTCCACTAGCTCTTGGGTTATGAATAGAGCTAGTAGTCAGTTGAGAATGTGATTTAGTTGAGTAATTGGTCATAAATGTTTGCCTTCAAGTCAAAAGGCTAGGATGACATCCCAATCAAACCTATGAATAAAAACATCACTGTGTTGAGCAATTGGGGGACATTTATCACAAAATTTTGCCTTTATGTCAAAAAATAGGTCAATGTTAATGAAAATTAACAAAAATAGTGTTTTGATAAATAAAACTTATCGATCTTTATGAATAACTTAAATTTTCATGAAAAGCTATTGAAGGATAGTTACAATTTTGATTTATCAAATAATTATCAATGTGTGTGTAAGTGATGGGGGTGAATGAATTTGACATTAAGATCTTCATTAATATTTATGTTTAGTCCGAAGTGCTTAGTCATAGATTTCATAACTTAATAAGTTAGAACAACTTGAAGGATTGTGTTTGAAGTTAAATAAGTTTCGTTAAGCTCAATGCCATTATACCATTATTATATATGCGTGCATTTCGTTAAGCGCAATGCCATTATACCATTATTATATATGCGTGCTTATCTGTGCTATTGTTTGGTGTGTTTATGTTTTGTTTCGTTTTTGTTTTGGCATGAGAAAAAGAAAAAATTTAAGTGTGGGGATGTTGATAGTTGTAGGTTACATTATATTTTAGTGGGTAATTTAGTGTATTTTTGGCTATTAATTAGATGATTTATGCTTGTTTAGGTTTAGAATTATGTTAGTATTATGTGTTTGTGTTTTTGGAGTGTTATGTGGTTTAAAGCATGTTATTGGGCTTTAATTTTGCAGGTTTGAGGTATTTTGATGAGTTTGTTAGTGTTTGGGGTCGGGTAAAGAAGACTAGAGAAGTTTTGGAAAAAGCGTAGAGGCAGAGCTAAGGCCACGATCATGACATTGCTAGTCAAGATCGTGACAGAAGCAAACAACACAGGCCACAATTGTGACTCATTAACTATAATCATGATAGAAGCCAAATTTCAAATGTCATGATAGTGCATGCACGATAATAAACCTAAGGATTGCTTCCAAACTCAAATTTTTTAGGGTTATTTCAGACATTTGGGCTTGGGTAAAACCTAGTCTTTACCCTAAATGAAAAAAACATAAAAGGAAAAAAAGAAGCCCTAAAAAAGAGTCTCCATTTGCCACCTTTGGAAAAAACACAAGGAAGAGGAAAGAAGGAGAGAAGGGAAGAGGATCATCTATAACTACTATCCAGCCATTTCATGTTTCTTTCTGCTTTCTCTTATTTATTTACTTCATCTTGATGTATTACTTGGGTTTGATAATCTTGAACATGTTGTTAATGATGTTTTACTTTCATCTTGGGATTGAATCTGGAATCATTTTGTGACCTATTTGCTTTTGATGTTATTGAAATTGTTTAGGAATTGTGATATTTGTGTTTGCATATACATCGAAAACAAAATGGAGAGAGTGAATCGATAGTAATCTGATTAGGTTGTGTAATAAGAGTTAACAATATAATAAGTCACGCAATTATCAAATCGATAATCATACAAAGAGAGATATTGTGTGAGGACCTGATTTTCTATTAATTACTTAAGAACTAATTGGAACATGGGTTGTTTTTATTAATCGAGAGATTGCAAAATCGAAATTTCAAAATCAATTAGGGATTATTAATTAGGATTAATTGATTATATCTTGAGAGATAGTAACTAACCCTTCGAAGTTTTATGACTGATACACATTACATAGAAAGTGATTTGGGTAGCAAAATGACGATAGATAAATCCCATCTCATAATTCTTTGATCTTTTCTTGTTGAGATATCTTAATTGTTAAAAATTTACGCTCCATTTTGGTTTACTTATATTAATTTCAAATTTTTATTTTCATTCAACCCCTACTTGATTATTTAATTTTCTGGTTATCTTTATTTTCATTTAAATCACATTTTTACAACCTTAGAAAAAATTAAGATTCAATTAGTTCACTAATTCCTCATGGGATACTACCCATGTGCTTGCAGAATATTGAGGTTTTAATAGGGCTAGATAATAATACTAACAATTCCTTACTTTTGTGCCTAGTACTAGCTTGCAATCTTCATGGTTCTTCGCAACTAGACCAGCTTATAGATGAGGAAAATTCTAGTCATAGTGCTATTATATTCAAATTCTTTAAACCTATTTTTTAACCATTAGAATTTTCTGCTAGAGAGGTATTGATGCTAAAAATGCATTCATTATTATTATTAGTGTTTTAGAGTCACATGACACAACTAAAAATGCTAAGGAAGCAACATATTCCTTGGAACCAAGTGATTTAGTTATAGAGACTAAAGATGGTTCAGTAGATAATAGGCCTAACTATTTTAATGATTTTTCTTGTTTATTTTAATTTATTTTAATGTTTATATTTTGTTTCAAAGTCTAGGTCGTTAACCTAGAGCAAAAACGAATGAACTTGTACAAGTTTTACCAATTTCAAGTTGTTTTGATTGTGATATAAAGCATATAATAATGTACATAGTCATGTTGGATATTTTGGAGGTATATTGAGTGTTTCTTACGGAACAAACCCATATTGGCTAGTAACACGCTTGACTCAAATAATGGGAAACATTAGGAAAAAAACCTAGAACAATACAAAGAAAGAGAAATAATGAAGCAAGCCCCTTTAGAGTGGATTTTCACTAATCTAAAGTGAAGTTTTTAAAGATTTGTGGGATTTCAATCATGTTATTCTTGATTTTATGCTTTTCCTTTAGTTTTGATGTTTTATTAGGCATTATGATGAGCAAAACCCTTTGTGGAACCTAGATGAACCTTGGGATAGATCTTATAATGACTCTATTTTAATTTAATTTATTTTTTGATTTCATTAAGATTTAATTATATATTTTTATTTATTCTTTAATTAATACCATCAGTATATTGATTTATGATTGAAATTGAGAAATCCAATATATGAATAGATCTAGCCTATTTGAAAGGAGTTACTTGAAAACATAGAGATGGGTCGATATAAATCTTTCAGATTAAGGTCAAACCTAATAGTCTAGTTCATAAATCAAGTAATTGTGATCAGGGGATCATAATTAGAAATACATTTCAATTACAAAACTTAGAGTCAGGTGTTAACAGTCTTAAGAAAGATATTTATACCCCAAACTTTTCTTGGAAGTTAGAACTATTAAATGAGAAATTGTTGGTGTTTATTCATGTGTAAAGAAAAGAAAAATTCTTGAATTTGAAATGAAGTAGAAAAAATAGTTAGGACTAGATGGGTTATATGTGAAATATTGGAAGTTATAAGTTGAAACATATTTATTGAGTATTCTTCGGTGTTTTAGCAATAACTTTTTCTCTAGTTATCCAAATGAGATGATTCTTAATTTATACTAAACTAGATAAATAAGGATACAACCTATCTGATGAAATCGAGTTCTAATATGGTCTCGAAGAATTTCAATTTTGTATGGAAGTTGAGCACATAATATTGTTTCAGTATAAGAATAGTTTGGAAATGTTTGGGATATAACTTTTGGATTTCCGAACCAAATTGAATGATTTTGATGTCATTAGAAAATTAAGATAATGGGGAACATTTTTCTAGAAGGAAGTGTTATCAAGTTCCTTCAATTACTTGATTAGAAAACGTTTGAACTTCTAGAAGGAGTTAGGAGTGATTTAAATAATTTTGAGGTATTAATAGATTGATTATGTTATTTTGTGAAGTTAATTAGCATGTTAATATGAGCAAGACTTTATGACATGGGTTAATTGAATTAAGGTAGTAAGATGATATCAAGGGCAAAGTTGGCAAGTCACTTAAGCTTAAAAGACATAAGGCTTTAAGTGAAGGGCAAAGTAGACATTTTAGATTCATGAAGGGTATAAAAGAAAGAAAGACGATTTGGCTTACATTGAGAGGAAAAAACGAAAATTAGAAGAGAGAAGAGGGAGAGAGAGAGTCGTGGAGAGAAGAAAAGAAGAAGGAAAGAAGAAGAGAGAAGGAAGAAGAATGAAGAAGAAAAAGAAAGGAAATCATCTTGCCAAAGTAAGTTTATCTTCTTCTTCTTGCTTTGTTAGAGAAGGAGTTAGAAAGAGAAAAAGGTTTTTTTTTGTGTTAGGGATGAATGGAGAAAGAAGATGGTTTAAGGGGAACCCATTAGATTTTAGGGTTTCTAAGCTAGGTTTTGGGTTTTCTAACCTAGATGGACTATGGGTAGGTTAGGTTTAAGTTTGATTTGTGTTGATTTCATTTGTTGTGATTTTGAAGTTTTAGGGATTTTGTTGTGATTATGGAAATTGGAGAATTTCCATTTGAATTGGAATTGAATGAGAATTTTGGTTTGTTTTAGGAAATCAAGAGAAACCCTATCCAAGAGCAAGAGGAAGGGAACATTTGAGTTTGGATATTCAAGAAAAATAAGGTGGGTTTCATGTTTATAATTGAATAATGAGCCATTAGAGTTTTTCCAAATCAAGAGAACAAAATGATTTCAAGTGCTTCATAAATGTGCATATACTACTTTTAAATGATTTAAAGAATTTGCTTATATGTGTGTATATGCTTCATGGATTGGATTTGAATTATTGTGAATGTGGAAAAAAAAATGCATTATGATAGATGATCATTTTATGCCATTGAATTATGTCATGGCATTTTGATTTGAATGGAAAGAAGAAAAAGCATGAGAATATTAAATTGTGAATGATTGAATTGAACATAAGGTTTGATTGTGTTTGGGGGAGAAAGGAATCGTTTTGTAGTCACGTGCACGTTGACATAAAGCCTTCTCCCGGCTGCACGCTTGTCACCCACAAGATCTGAAAAGTTGACTCGTTTCGCTCATGGAGTAAACTTCGATTTCTTTGTTTTGTTCCACGGGAGATTTGAGCCATTTGTTGTGCATTGCATCTGTGAATTGTCAAGTTGATGCATACATGAATTGTATTATTGTGAATTGGTTGAGAACTATGTTTTTCTTGAATTCCATAAGAAATTTCTATGACAAATGAATAATTTCAATGGTTTTGCTTGTTTATCGATTATAAACTATTACCCACGAGCTTTTAAGTTCACACCCTTTCCATCCCATCTTCAGGTGAAAATAATGAGAACGAGAAATCAAGAGTCAAGGCATCATTGTGATTATGCATATTTTATATTTGAAGTTAGATTTTGTAAAAGTAAGACTTTGATGCATTTCGAGAAGTATTGGGTTTTGCATCTTTTGTATTTTGGATTTTGATATTGATGATGTATTGTGGCATGAGATGCCATTAAAACTTTGTAAACACTTATCTTATGACTTTGAACATGAATTGTTGTTATATATATATATACATAAGTGAGATGTTGTGGAAAAGAAAGATAGGAATTATGAATGATGAGATGTAGTTGAATATGGAGAGCCAAATGAATTGAGGTTGAGAGTTTGAAGAATTCCAATTGTTAGTTGAAATTGTTATGAATGATATTGCAATAGAGGAAGTGAAGTTGGGATAATTTTCAAGTTTTTTTCATGAGGGTAAAAGGTGTGCTCTGACTTTAGGAGAAAATATATATTAATATAAGATTAATTAGACAAAGTTTTCTTCACAAAAGTTGTAGCTTATCCTCTTAGCTTTCCAAATATATAAAGTATGAAATTTTTGGATATCAAAGTTGAGAGATATGATTATTTGAGTAGGTTATATTGCATAGGACATGTATCCCGAATAATTAGAGTATATGGAGTGCTATCACACTAGGATTGTTCGATTTTTGGAAAGATTATGAGGAAAGGGGATGTTAGAATGGATTTAGGACCTATTGGAGGGGTCTTGGAGGGTGAAAATTTTCGTTTCACTCGAAGATTGCACGTTCTGACCATGTAAAATCACACACGCCGTTTAATTTCTGATGCTGAAAAACTGCCAGACCATAAAGTCACACGGACTGATCATGTACATTTCACATGGTTCATGCTTTGTCAAAATGACATAATTTCACTTTGGAGTCTCACAAAAGTTGTAGATCTAGAAATGCTCTTTCAAACTATCTAAGAACGACATCAATCCGACCTCTGTAACAAAAGTTATGGCAATTGCGCCAATGCATGTACAAAATAAGTAAGGACATAAATATGTTAGATTCTTTTGGTCATAACTTCCTCATCCGACCTCCAAATGAAGTGATTCTTAAACCAATAGACTTATAACACATTTTTATATCTCTCTGTGAAAATTTGTATCCATTGGTGTTGAGTGGAAAAAGTTTGATGGAAAGAAAGTGAGGGATCGGTTGGAAGGGCAAGACTTGGTTGTGAACACACTTTGGATTTTTAAGCATATC
>JANVCQ010000231.1:33310011-33331077 GCA_025531925.1 Erythroxylum plowmanianum
CTTTTATCACATTTCAAATCCAAGTCTAATTGAGTTATTTCTTTTAACCGGGCTTGTACACTTTAATCTCACCTTTTCCGCTTCTTCCTAACAATATCTTCAGTGAGGTAACCATCATCGATGGTTCACTCAATTTACGCAACACATCATTTCACATAAGACTAAGTAGGCAAGTGACATGTGTCAGTTGCCACTTGTCTTCTTCTTAATCCCTCTTAAGGTTCTTCCCACTGTCAATTAAATTTTTAGTCCAATTTGTCTCCAAATTCCAATGGCTCAAAGTTCATAATTCCTAAAATCATGTCTCTAATTTCCTAGTGCCATTGGACAGTCATTTCTAATACCGAAAATCCAATCAGTTCGTCACTTGGAAATTTTCCCGGTCCGGACATTTTCTCCAAAAAATTCCAGAAAAATTCCTAAAATTTCCCAAAAATGTAAAACACACAGAAATCCACTCCAATTCATTTTTCAAGCACAAATAACCCATTTTTCACAATAAACACATATTCCGGGAAATGTCATGAATGCATGTACAATCATGTGCATATACAAAAATTACAATGGATGCATATATGGAGGCCATATTATACATGAACATATCGAGACTAGTTTACACACTCATAACCCGTCCCAAATTACTAATGTACCCTTCCCATCAGTGATAGGATGTTACATTAGCTATATAATCAACTTCCTTTTACCTATCTAAGAGTTCTAATCTCTCGCAGGAGACCACCTCACAAGGAGTTCATACCACTCATTAAGAAAATTCAAAAAAGGATCAAAAACTGGTGAAACAAGATCCCTACTTATGATGGTAGGGATTAATTAATTTCATATTTATTTGTATTTTATATTGTATTTCTAAAGAATTTGGTAAAGGAAATATAAATACTATTTAAAACCTTTTTAGGGGCTAATCAAGAAGTTAGAAACTACAAAGAAAAGGTTAAATAGGAGACCATTTGCTTACCTAAAAATGAAAGTGGTTTAAGGATAGCCCCAATAAAGTTAAGCAATAAAAATCATATAGTAAGGAGACTATGGAGGATCTTAGAGGACAAGAACTATCTTTGAAAATCTACCTTGAGGATGATAATCTAACTTGCTTAGTGATTAATTAGATTGATATTGTAAATTAGTGTGTGTTTTGAAATGGAAAGCTAAGATGAAGTCTACTAGATTTAGAATCTCCTTCGACACAACCATATATTTAATTTAGAAGGAAAGGAATTTAAGACAATTTCAAAGTAAACTGAGGCCTATATAATAGCTTATACATTAGGTGTTGAGCTACAATACTGAGCAAACTTTAGTGGCCTTCAATTGTTCTTATCTTTAATGTCTTAGTATGGATGTACTATTGCTAGGTGTTACATTAGTAGCAGACTGATTTTAATAGTATATCTAGATGGATTGTGATTAAGTAGAGATGCATTTCAATAACTCTTATTATTAATTAATTAATTCCCTTCCTTTCCAAAAAATACTATAAGATTAGTTTAAGTAGTTCAAAATAATAAGAATAATTTTTAAGATGAGTGAAATTATACAATAATTGTTTAAACCTTTTAAATATCCAATGGATTGTCCTTTGAATCATATCCTTTCTATTTTCTTACTAGAAAAACTAATGGCTTAAATTAGTGTAAAATTTTCAATGTTTCTAATCAAATTCTAATTTTAAAGAATTGTTTTTTCCTTAAAATGAAATGGAACTTGCAAAAGTACTTCAAGCTTTAGCTAATTATGTTATCTTTTCAATTGAACAATCTAATTAAAAAGGAATTCATAAATGTGAAAATCCTCTAACTTTTGTTAGGCCTTCGCTTTGAGTGTATTTCATTAGTTTCTTTCCTTTCCTTTAAAATATTTGGTTAGTTTCCACCTTAATAGGGTACTTTGAGTGGGATCTTTCTCACCCTCTCATTATTTTTAATCCATTCCAATTATAGGAATGGAATCATCTTCTTTTTTAGTCTATGCGGGCCAAGAAACTATCATGAGCTTATCTCATACAAGCTTTTTTCCTCATTCCATAATCCCTCTACTCCTCCTTACAGTAGATATTACCTATCACTCTTCCTTTTTATACCTTTTCTCCTTCTCTTTTCTAGGTCCTTATAAACATTTCCAATCGTAACTCAAACTTACTAATAACTTCTATAATTGTTATGACATTTACTCCTAGCTGGGCTCCACTCCTTCCTTAGCTTTACTTCCTCTATCTCATATTCCCTTTAAGGTTCCTTTTTCTTCCCCTTTTGATGAGCTTATAGTTATAAAAGGTAAAGCCATTCCAATAATAAGGAAAACTATAAATTTTGAACAACGACATTATAATGGAATATTGTTTTTACAATAATGGAAACTCGAGTCTGGTTTTTAATAATAAATATTAATGCTAATACTTGTTTAGATTAATTTCTATAATCATCCTCTTGACTATTAGTCTATAAATAGCCTGAATTATTTCAAAGTTTCCTTAGGAAGGCCAATATATATATATGAAATGGAACTACTTTTAAAAGAATAATATATGTAAGAGATTACATTAAGGTTCTTGATGAATTAACATTCCCTCTAGATCTTAAAATTCCAAGACTAAATGGGGATAATAAACTTAAGGAAGTTGAGATTGGGCTCTACTTTCAGTGAAAATCTCCTAAAACTCCAAACAAAATTTTGAAGCTAATAAGAAAAGTGCTCGTCACTAGTGGATATCTGAGCTTATATGAATTAAGCAAGAATTTAATATGGAGAGTGCTACAAATAAGGTTATAAATAAAGTATAGGCTAATTGCTATAATGATGAGCTAATATATTATTAATACTTTTACTTATGAGCACTTAGTAATAGATCACACTAATTCCCCTAGAACTACTTCCACTTTACCTTAAGATACATTTTATTTTCCTAATAGTTTGAAGCAGGAAGATACAGCCTCAATACCTTCAAACCAATTCCATTTAGATATTCCTAATCTTATTAAAATTATAATAGACATAGAGGCAGATTTTAAGTTGTCAAAAGGCAATTTTACTCCTAAAACCCAAAAGAACTATAAGGAAATCCAAAAGTGTTAGTTACGTTTAATCCTAAACAAGTTGGTGTGGAGAAAATCAACTTCATCAATCAATTCATACACCTTAAATTCACTTTTATCAAATTAAATACTAGCTAGGGATATAATCACTTTTTTCTATACATACAATTTGGCCTCTCAAAGGAAAATCATAGGGAAAGATCTTAATACTCTAGCAGCTTCTACTACTAATCTTTAGCTATTCCTAAGGGAATCCAACACTACTTTATTTTTAAGTGAGCAAAAATGGCACTTCTAATGAAACATAATGTTGATACTTTAAGGATTTTTATTTCAAATCAAGCTATTATTTTGGAGCTATAATTACTAAATATGAAAGATGGAAGCAATACCCTTCAAATAATTGAGAAAACAAGAAGGATCTATATGTTATTTATTCCAAGATCAATTATAAACTAGGTTATTTAATGCTCTAAAAATAAGAAAAATTAGCCTTTTAAGTTATATTAATGCAATTAACATATAATTCTTTACTCAGTTAGAGATCCATGATATAATAGTTGTTTAAAGGAGATAGAAACACCAAAATTTCTATTTTTACAATCCTTACTAGAAGCAACCACAATATCATCAACTTTCTATTTGACAAACTTATAACTATTATTGATTGCAAAGAGAATTTAAGAAATTATATTTGAATTATTTCAAATATTTCTTAGGTTATTCTAGAGGAAAAGTTTCTATCATCCAAGAATTCAGATCCTTCATCCCTACTCTATATCTAACGACCAAGTTAATTTTCTCTCAGTACCCTTTACCAAAGAAGACATTGGGAAAGCATTTTTCAATATAATTGCTAAAATTTTCCATATCCTAGATGTTTTAGTGCATTCTTTTATCAAGTTTCTTGGAGATTATTGGGTAATTCTATAATAAGTGTTATCCTAGAGTTTTTCTCTTTAGGTAAAATCCTTAAAGAATCTAATAAAAATATAATTTTCCTTTTCATAATAATTTTATATCCTAGAACTTAAAGAACCTTAGACCTATTTCTTACTATAATACAATATATAAATTATCGCTAAGATGCTAATAGCAAGGCTCAAAGTAATCCTCACAATGATCATTAACCCAAGCAAGGGACTTAATATAAGGTAAGAGCATTAAAGATAACATCCCCTTTTTATAAGATTGATAAATCCTTCATTTACTATTTATTTACTTTCTAATGCTTAGTGATTAATGTTAGGATGTGCTTACGATACTTATTTTGGTTCATACTTCTTTATTACAAGTTGGAAGATTATGAACCAAAATGAGCTGAAAACATATCCTTGGTTTTGTTCAATTGATGTTCAATCTTGTTTTCCTTCGTGGAAACAAATGAGATGAGTTAGGGTGAAAAAAGGAAAAATGACACAAAAAATGAAGTCACTATAACTTACACAGTCGTGTATGGGATAGTTTAAGTCACTAACATCATGTAGGAGCTCTAACATTTTAGCCACCTTTGCAACCTACATAGCCATATGTGGACTTGGACAGCCGTGTAAGTAGTTATATAACTCATTATGAACATTTATATTCTTGATTTATATAATTTTTACATATATGATCATTTACACACTCCTATAGCTGACCGTGTATTATGACACAACCCTAATTTTAGGTATATTGTGACATAACCCTAATTTTAAGTATAAAAGAGCATTTAAGAGGCCAAATAAGGCATAAAGACATTAAGACTTAACAGGGGGCATATTCCTTACCCTTTGGAGAGCTATAAGGAACTAAACTTCATTTTCCTAGTTCCATGGGGCATATTGAGGTCGATGAACATGTTTAGGCATTGATTAATCTAGTGATGTTATTCTTAACTCTCTTTTGAAATTAATTATGTTATTCTATGGTTAATTTTTTGTATTTATTTATGAATGATTTAGATAATCCAAATATATTATTCATGTATAAACTCATTGCTGGAATTTAGATAGCAATACATAATCATTGTAACTCTGATTAACTTGTGATAAAATAATGGTCACGCATCATCAGGGATAACATAACATAGGTTGAATGACCCAAGCTTATATATTTGTTTCCTAGATTAACTTACTTTCCTATTACGTAATTTAGTTGTCACACTAAATCTAGAGAGTTTATTATAGGTTGTTTGAAAGCTAGACTTAATTAAAGAGCTTATTTTAATTAGATACAAAATAAAGGAAAATTAGGATTAATAGAGTTTGATGTTAATTTATGGTTAATAGTTTCAAAGAGAGGAACAAGAACAACATGAAGATTGCAAAATCTTAAGCTGCTTAATTTAATTTATATATAGTAATTTAGTTTTACTTTATTTGTTAATAAAATTTAGCTAAACCCCCTATCAATCCTAAACACTGGTTTATTCATTACAAAAGATAAACACACACTTTTTGTAGATACGATCCTTGCTTACCATTACTATAAATTTAGTTACGTAGAGTTACAATTTATTTTCTGGTGTGTTTGATGTGCATTAAGGATAAAATTATCATAGGAAAGGTGACATCATAAACTACTCCCTTAAAAATGACTTTCATAAGGATTTTGACTTAGATGAATGAAATTTTGTATTCAACACTATGATAACATTTCGATTCCTTATAACTTCCATTAGTTGATTGGTACAATGTGTAAACACCACCTACTTTATAGTGCTTATTAGTGGATAACTAGCATAGATATTTAATGGATCAAAAGGCCTTACATAAGGGGATTTATTCTCCCCTTTTGTATTTTCCTTTTACATTAAAGTGCTCTTAAGAGTGATAATAAGCAATATTAAGGAAAAGAAAAACTTCCAATACCACTTCAAATGTTAGAAACTCCAAATTTTTAACCTCACTTTTGTAGATGATCTATTAGTGCTTTGTTAGTTTAATATCAATTATCTCAAGGTTACTATCAAGTCGCTTTAAGTTTTCCAAGATCTTTCATACCTCTATATTATCACATGCAAGAGTTATCTTCTAGTCTTTGATAACATTTAGGAGTTCTTAGATGAAGTATCTAGGTTTTCTAGCTTCAAGATTATCTAACCACATTTTAGATATCTTGGTATCTCTATAGTTTCTTCTATTTAAGTTTAGGGATCATCAAACCTTATTTGAAGCTTTACACAATAGAATAGACTCCAAGTACAAAAAATTTATACCTTTATTGGAAGGCTATAAATGATCATCTCTGTACTCAAGTCTATCGATTTTCCTATCTACTTCTCCAACTAAATATAGCCAAAACCATATTTATGAAGATAATTTGGATTGGGGATTTTAGGAATCAGATAAATATAAGGCTTTTAAGGTCTTTCAAGAGATTCCCACTCATCAAGAATTTTATGATTGAGTTAGTAACCATATTACCTATTATATCCTTTGTACTTTGAAAAAATATAACATTAAACCCATTAAGATTGGGGACTTTATCAAGATTCATAATAAAAAACTATTCCTTAATATCTTCTCTAATAATTTCCTTAATGGTCAAATCTTTAAGGTCTTTAGGAATGGAATTAGCTAACTATATTCTGATCTCATTATGTAAAGGGCTCACCTTCTTATGTTAACTTAGGAATATTAGTAATTAAAGTCATCTTCCTTAATAGTTGTTGATCATTTAAGGTTATGCCATAAAAGTTTTATAGGGGAACTATTTTATTTATATTTCTTTTGGCTTGAATAATATTGTGGAAGAAATATTTGTTCCTATCCTCATCCCTTAACTAAGTAATCTTGGAATTTTGTTTTAGAAAGAAGTAAATTTTTAGAGAGTTCACATTTATGTAAGTGAAAATTGGTGTATAGTTTGATGTAAGAGGATTACGTAAGTGACTGTATTTGAGGGATTAAACATCCAAGGAGTTAATTGAGCACCTATTAAACTTTTTTTTAGGGAATCAACTCCCATTTTACCTGTTGATCTAGGTAAAGTAATTACCTATGAACCTCAAATCATTCAATAATTCACACTTACTTGGAAATACTCCTTATTATAGTGCCTCAACTTTAACTTTAGACCATTAAAAATTTATGGAAATAGTGTACAATTCAAATCAACTGCTAATAATCAAGGAAAATATGAACTAACTCTTAATAAAAGTAAGATCGACAGCTAATAGGAGCTAGAACTTGGTTTTATAGTTTGATTTGTTTCTTCATGAATAAAAGACTTTCATTTACTCAGGTTTAATCTTGGGCTCAATCTAGATGAGGATAAAAGGGTTTGGAGAAATTTTATTGACCAAAGAGTATCCCTTTATTTTCAAATTCAAAGATGAGGATAGTTTATCTTCAATCATAGAAACTGGGCGTTGGCACATTGGAGGTCAACCTATCTTTATCCAAAAGTGGTTTCTAGGTATGGAATTGATTAATTTCCATAATTTTCCACTAGAATATTGTTCTTGGGATGGTTTAAGCTTTCTTGTAGATTAATAGGTAAATCTTTAGCCTTTGATCCCCTACTAATAAGCTTAAGAGAATCTAGTTTACTAGAATTTGTGTGGTCATAGGATAAGGGAAAATTTTCATGAGGCACCCCCTACAATGAAACTCAATGAGGTTGGGGAGCTATAGTCAGAGTTGAGATCAAAGTTTCCTACAATTAGAAGCCTCAGTTAGCAAAAGATATGAAAAAAAAAATTAGCAGATTATTCAAGACAAGAGAATAGCTAGAAATAATGGGAATTGGGAAATCAATGGAACACAACGAGATTGAAATTATTAATAAGCAATAGGACATTCCATAAGTAGTAAGTGATACTTTTGAAATCACTGAAGTTTTAAAACTAGTAGCAGTAATAAGGGACTAAGAATCTAGACTTTGTGATCAAATTCTGGTCAAGTCTAATAAGGAAAGATAACAAGAGTATGTTAGATGACTCTGAAGATAAAGAACGTGTTGATATGGTGGAACAAATCTAGGAAATCCATGAAATCAATTAGATAGAGAATTTTTTGGACAAATCCACTTTAACCTCAAATAAGAATTGTGGCAAAAAAGGAAGTCAAAGGGGTTACTAAGTCCTCTAATCCAATTCACCTATGATTTTTGGTAACATTAAAGGAATGAATGAACCTTATAATAGACAAGAAATAAAAGTCTTTTCTTTAGAACTTCAATTCTGGGATTGCTTGAGACTAGAATCAAAGCTTATAAATTTTAAGAATCCAGGAGGTTTTTGGGGCCTAGATAGATCATAGGATCTAATAATTAGGATCACAATATTGGCATTTTTTTTTTGCCTATGATAAGGATACGGTTTAGGTTACAACTTAAAAATGCTCTAACCAATTCATCCATTTGGTGTGAAAGAAATTGGATTCCTCAGTTTCCTTTCAATTATCAATCATATTTTCATCCAATTTTGTTTTCCAAAGAGTCAAATTTTAGGAGAACCTTGTTGTTATCAAATCCTTTACTGTTTGTGTTTAGATTGTTATAGGAGATTTTAATTGTGCAATTCATCCCTCAGAAGCTTAAGGAGACAAAGTTAACCACAATGCTCTAAGCAAAGAGTTGGAGACCACCTTAGGCTTGTAGAAGTATCTGAATTAAGATATATTAGTTATCACTTTACTTAGAATAACAAACTATAATGCAGGATTTTTACCAGGAGAAAAATTGATAAGGTTCTAGTTAATCAAGCTTGGATAAGTATATGGCCCAATTCCTTTTCTCTTTTGGGTTCCCTATTATGCTTTGATCACTCATTTATAAAGGCTATTAAGCTAAATATTCATGCATCTAACAAAGCTCCCTTCAAATACTTTAACTTCCTAATTCATAAGGAGGGGTTCCTAGATAAAGTAAGGGAGGTTAGGATTCTAGGATGCATATCTTAATAGCCTATACGGAAACTAAAAATGTTAAAGGTTAGGTTGCTGGTCTTTTTCAAGGATAGCGGTCCCCCTTCTACTTAAAAGAAGCTACAAAGGAGAAGATAAAGGATTTACATGATCTTCATTATATGATCCTAATAACTTAGATCTGAAGTAGAAGGAATATAAGGCTCTTAAAGAGTATACCAAGGCCCTTTAAGAGCATAGTTCCTTATTGTTACAAAAGGCAAGTTTAACCTAATTAAAAGAAGGAGATACTAACACTAGGACCTTGGATGCTATTAATGAGGATTTGCTGAAGGAACTGTAAAAGCTAACTTCTTATATGGAAATTAAGAATTTCTTATTTAGTTTGAGCTCAAAGAAAGCTCTAGGACCTGATGGTTTTAATTACTTTTTCTTTCAATCTACCTGGAATTTCATTAGAGATCTATTGGTGCTAGTGGTACAAGAGTTCTTATCTTTTAGTAATATGTTAAAAGAGATCAACTTCACTCATATTTGTCTCATCCTGAAAATCCCTAATGTAAATAACCTGAAGGATTTGTGTCACATATCTTACTGTAATATTGTGTATAAAATGTTTTACAAGCTACTTGCACTAAGAATGAAGGGTATCTTCAGGAGTTTAATCGATCATTCTCAAAGTGCTTTCTTTTAAAGAAGATCTATTTATGATAATATATCCCTTATTCAAAAGTTGTTGAGGGATTCTAATAAATCTGTCAAGAGCTGTGTAATTAAAGTTGATTTTTCAAAATCTTTAGATACCATCGCTATCTTAAATGGTTTAGCTTCCCTTGCAAATGTATCTCCTAGATTAATGTCTACATTTCTACTACTTATTTCATCTTTGTTATAAATGGTAATCCTAGCAATCAATTCAAGGGTACTAATGGATTAGGCAAGGGGACCCCCTTTTACCTACCTTTTTATTATTGCTTTGGAAATCCTCATGAGGATTATTATGAAGAGAACCTAAAATAACTTCAATTTTAAGTTTCATAACAAACGAAATGAATTAAAGCTTACTTATGTAAGCTTTACATATGACTTGATCTTGTTATCTAAAACTAAGCGTTCTTTTGTATCAATATTTCATAATTCTCTTCAGTAGTTTTGCAGGATCTCATAGATAAAACCAATCAACACAAAAGTATGATATACTTCTCTTCTGATGTGAAATCCTTTACATGGTTAAGGTTGTTGACATGTTTGAATGCTCATTCTTTACCTTTTAAATATTTGGGAGTCCTCATTTCCTCTAAAAATCTAGGATACCAGATCTGTCTTTATCTTTTGGAAAGTTATAAAAACAAGAATCAATGCTAGGTAGAAATAAGGGTTTATCTTATATAAGGAGACTTCTACTTATTTCTTTTGTGCTGAGGAGTCTTCATACCCACTAGAGTCCTCACCTATTTCTTCCTAGAAGATCAACAAGGAGATGAAAAATGTATTAAGGAGATGAAAAATGTATTAAGAACTTTTTTTGGATTGGAAGTGCTGATAACTTTAAAGGGAAAAATTAAGTTGGAACAGCTTTGTTGGAGTAAATAGGAAGGTGGCTTGGGGCTCATTTCCTTGTAAGTGAATCAAACAATGTTAACAGGAAAAAGAATATGGAGATGGTTTATTGATATGGAGTCCCTATAATCTAAATGGAAAAATGAATTCTATCTCAAGAACTTTAGCTTTTGGCAAAATAAAGAAAGGAAAGAGTGCTCCCATTACTTTATTTAAATTCTAAGGCAAATTGTTTATCCTTTTATCAAAACTCATATTGGGAATGATCAAACTTCCTAATTTTGGTTTGACAACGGGGCAATTCATAGCCCTCTAATCCTGAAGGAGGATATTTCATCTCTAATAGCTAGAATTCCTATTTAAACCTAGGTTAAAGAAGTTATCCAGTAAGATAATTGGTCCAATAACTTCAGGGATAGTGATAGAATTCGATCTTACTTTCCTAAACACTCTCTCAATTCTTAAAGATGTGATAGTAGATGTTGGTTACCCAACAGAGGTACGGAGTTTACCAATCAATCTTGTCTTAAGGTTATCAGACATTATGACCTAGGATTCAGTAGTTTAACATTGTTTGGAAAGGTTCTTGGATGCTTAAAGCATCTTTTGTTACATGATTAGCAATAAGACACAGATTGAAGACCAATGATAGTCTTCTATGTAATCTAAGTGGTAAATATATTGGTCATCTACCTTTTTAATGTGAATAAATTAGAGTTATCTAAAGCAGGATATAACATATGATGGGGATGTACTATTCATACCAAGAGTGGCCTCATTAAAAATTTGCTCTAATCTAACTACATCCATTATTTCCCTCCCAGTTGCTGTCTAAAGTTTGTGGTCTACTCCTTCCTCCTAGGTTTTTATTAATAACTTAAGGAAATGGATTAATTTGTGAATTTGCCTTCATCATTAAGCTTGTTTATTATCAAATTATTTGGGAGTTCCTTCCTTATCTTCACCTTAATATTTATGTGCACAGCTTATTTTTTTAGGTTAATAATTTCTTCATCTATGAAAAATGGCCTCCTTATTGAACTTGAAAGAATCTTAAGAACTAATACTCAAAAAGAACGTATGAAATTCACCCATAAAATTATATTTTTCATCTTTGCTTTCCCTATTACTAAACTTGGTCCCCACTTTGCACATAAGAGGTTTATCCTAAATATGCCATGGTCTAACTTCTATTATCTTGTCAACCTCATCTTCTGTAAAGAACTTAAATATGAAATCTTTATTGTTATTAAGGGCATTCTCCACTCCTAATCTTTTCCAATTTGTGTTGGTTCAACAATGAAATAAAGGGAATGAGAGGCGCTTCTCATTGAAGAACCCCACCATTGCAAATTTCCACTTATATGCCTCTATATTTAGCACTTTAGAGGTGGAGATACTATGCCAAGTATTGAATAGAGGGTATCACAAAAGGTCATGTTAGATCCTGTATCTATCTGTATATACAATATATATATATACAAATTCTATATATACAAGTAGATAGATATATGGACTCACACCTAATGTCTTTCTCTAGTACAGTGATGATATCCACTTTTAGAACCATGCTCTATATCCCTAAGTTTGTCAAAACATATAGGGTCTCCCACCTCTTTATTCTAGACTAGCTTGTAATCTAGTTGTGAGCTATTGGATTGAGCTTCTTTGCTAATGTTAACATCCTTGGAGACCACTAGAATTAAAAGAGAATCATTATGTTTGGAAAGGGAGTGATGATAGAACAACAGGGAAGCAGTGAGGCAATCAAGTTTAGTTGGGTGGAGAGATGAATATAAAGATAAGATAAAACTATTTTAAAGATTGAAAGTTAGGGTTAAAAAAGAAATAATTTCTTCTTCCTACAGTTATTGCGCAGCCAGAGTTATACATCTAAGAAAGAAGATAGGTAAAAGAAATGGGTCCATAAAAATACGTGGACAAATTTAATTAGAACAAAATTGAAACATCGATTTTAGTACAAAATATTTCATGTAAAAAAATTAAAGTGCAACCAATAAATCTTAGAACCTAATCTTTTTTTAAATATTAAAAGATTATGTTAGACCTCGTTTCTGGAGCCTAATGCTCGGAGTCATCACACATGAGCATATTACCCTGTAAGGTTATTTCAAAGAACCCTCATTAGCCATCATCCCACAAGAGTGATGTGCCCACACCAGTCAATCATCAAAATCACAATTTGACTTCTTTAAAAAATTGTAACTCCAAGTCTCTAGTTTAATTTGAAGTAAGAATCATCTCAATTGGAGTTCTATAGATGGAGTTATACTTAAGAAGCCAAAGTATGTTTATACCCCAATCATGCTCTCTCAACCGACCCCTCATTATCTTTCCATCAATCTTTTTCAAATAAAAAAAAAGTTACTTTTATTGAGAGATAGAAAAATGTGTTAGAAATCTATTTCTTCAGGAATCACTCCATTTGGAGGTCGGATGATGAAGTTATTGCCGAAAGAATCAAACATATTTATATCATCAATCATATTGTACCTATCGTGGGAAAATTGGCATAACTTTCTCTAGAAACCTCGGATTGAAGTTATTCTTGAACGGTTTTAGAGAAGAATTCTACATCTACAATTTCATGAAGATCACAAAGCGAGATTATGCCATTTAGAGGGTCAAAAATGCAAATTTCTACAAGTATACAGTGTATGTCCGTTAAACAGACATACATAATGGACATACATAGGTTTGGGGGCCATTTTAGACCTAAGAAGGTCCATTTAATGGACATAATGTCTGTTAAATGGACATGGGCGATGCTGGGGGTCCTCAGAGACCCAATAAGGTCAGTTTAATGGACCTAAAGTTCGTCTAATTGACATAGGGGTTACCCAAGCCCCTCCAAAGCCTCTCCAACGCTTCCTACATCCATTCTAACATTACTTTCACTCATGATCTTCCCAAATTCACTTCTTCTAATGCAATAACACTCCTTAAACATTCATTTACCAATTTGAGTGCATTAAACTCCAAAATCTCAACTCAAATGACTCTTAACATACACAAACCCTCAACATTACTATAGCTACTTTGTACATACCTCCTTGATAAGATTGAATTATTTTATATTTTCTTATACATTTACACATGATTTCAATCCTATTTTTAAGATAAAATGCTCAATTTGTGTTGACTATTAGGTTGGATTTATTGATATATTTTTGAGACCAAAAAGACAAGATTTTCTAAAACAAAATTGGAGCACAATTGTTTACCAAGTTAAAGGCACAAATTTACAAAAAAAAATGAAAATAAAAACCTTTGGCACGTTGCGTTTGCATTAAACACAGCCAGAGGCTGGCATTTTTTAAAACGCTGGAAGGAGGGTTTTAAAACATTTAATGTTTATTTGTCTTGTCACATGAATAGTATCGGCACAGGAGAAGAGAAGCAAGAACTAACGCAGGGAGCTGGCGTGGACGCAGGCACAAAGGCTACAACGCATAAGGAGAAGCAGTGAACAGTAGTGGTGGCCACAAAACTCAACATTTAGTTATCCCATAGTGAATAGTGAGCAGTGAAGTAAAGAAAGTAGCTTGAGAGTGCCAAAATAATGGGAGATAGGATTTGTGCTTGGAATATGAACATGAAGATGGAAGGCTAGTTTCCCGACACCGGTTCAATGGGGATATCGACGCCAAGTTATGGTTAAGCTATTTTTATCATTTTAAAGTTGTGATTTATTTTCAGATTGTTGTGTTGTTAGTATTGATTTGGATGGTTTGGGATTAATGATCTTAATATATTATTTTGATCGTTTAATTTCGAACCTATTGCAAAAATATTAATTGTAATCCGTAATTGTTACTTTTGATATTTGTGAGTGGCATCTAACGATCATTAATCCTTAGGAACAACATGACTTAGGTTAGATAACCCGAGCGTGTGAGGTTACTGCCTATACTCATCTTTTTCCAACTCATAAGGCAATTGCCAAGTTGAATCTAGAGATCGTATCCTAGGTTATTTGGTAGTTAGGTTTAATTAATGAGCGTATCTTGATTAAATACAACTTAAGGGAAAATTGCGATTTGTAGAGCATTCTATTAGTCTCAGATCAATAATCCGAAAAGAATTATAAAGACTTTAGAATGAAGGAATATGCTTGATTGTGTTTAGGCCGAGATTGACTCTAAAATCGGACCTTACTTATACTCAACACTTTTCTCATTTTTGAATATCTGTTTTAATTTATTTTTGATAATTTACTTTTACTTTAATTTTCTAAATTGTTTGAAACAAAAAAAAACCCCATTTATTTTCCTTACATCAATTAATTTCATTACGAAAATTAACCAAACATTCCCTGTGGATTCGATCCTGTCTTACCACAACTACAAATTTTAGTGTGCAGAGTCAAGTAAATTTTGCGGTGCACTCGACAAAAGCTATCAAATTTTGGCGTCATTGCTGGGGAGTATGGTAGCTTAATTTTCAAGTTTGATTTTAATTGGTATTTTGTGAATATATTTGTTAATAAGCCTTCTTTTTGTTATTTGTTAATTTTTCTTTATTGTCCATTAGTGTTGGTGCATGGTAGTGACCAGGTCTCCTCGTAGAGAAATTGAGCAATTTGATCCGAAGATCGAGAGAACATTGCGGAGATTCTGTAGGGAAGCAAGGTCAACTTTGGTAAACGAATTGGAAGCAGAATCTGAAGACATAATGGCAAATTCGAGAACTCTAAGGGAGTTGGCTGCACCCGATTTAACTCATAGACCATTATGCATAACATTTCTAAATTTTGCTGAACATGTTACCTTTGAGTTAAAATCTGGATTAATTCATTTATTGCCTAACTTTCATGGCCTTGCAGGTGAGGATGCACATAAGCATCTTAAGGAACACGATGTGGTGTGTTTGAGCATGAAGCCTCACGGGGTGACAGATGAGCAGATCATGTTGAGGGCTTTCCTGCTCTCGCTCAACGATGCAGCAAAAGATTGGCTATTTGATTTACCTGCAGAAAGTGTGAACACTTGGTTGGAGATGAAGAGATTGTTTTAGGAAAAATATTTTCTGGCCTCAAAGACAGCAAGTATTCGAAAGAAGATATGCGGAATTAAGCAACACAATGGGGAGTCTCTTTACAAATACTGGGAGAGATTTAACAAGTTATGTGTTAGTTGCCCACATCACAACATACCAGATCAACTTCTCATCCAATATTTTTATAAAGGATTGCTGCCAATGGAGAGGAGTTTGGTTGATGCGACAAGTGGTGGGGCACTTTGCAAGAAGACTCCCTTTGAAGCTAGGATATTACTTGAGCGGAAGGCTGCTAACATCCAACAATTTGGCACTCGTAATGATGTTCGACAAGTAAATGAGGTAAGCACTTCATCCATTGAACATCGTTTAGATGAACTAACATCTTTTGTGAGATAGATTGCAGTTGGACAGGCACAAGTGAAAGCCTGTGGGATATGTTCAAACACAAATCATCCAATTGATGAGTGCCCAACTTTGCAAGAAGGGAGTATGAAGCATGTGAATGCTGCAGGAGGGAACTTCCCGAATCAATACAACCCATATTCATAGACATATAACCCAGGTTGGAGGGATCACCCCAATTTGAGTTATGGAGGGAATCGACAACAAAATCACTTCCAGAATCAGACGTAAGGGCCACCAGGATTTCAACCAAGGCAATAAGGAGCACAAGGAGCTTCTTCTTCCAGTTCAAGTGCGTCTTTAGAAGAAATTGTTAACAAACTTGTTGCTATCAATTTGCAATTTCAACAGGATATGCAACAGCAATTTCAACAATTTGGACAGGAAGCAAAAGCAAACCAATAGGAAACAAAAGCAAGCCAACAGAGCATGGAATACCAAATAAGTCAAATGGCAGTGAGGCTCAATCGCCTAGAATCGCAAATAGTAGGAAAATTGTCATCATAACCCGAGGTGAACCCGAAGAATGTCAATGTCATAACCCTGAGAAGTGGAAAGGAGATTGAAGGTTTCAAAAAGACCCCAACAAAGATTGCTACCGAGGAAGAGATCGAGAAGGAATTGGAGAGGGAAAAAATCCATCATCAATCATCAAGTACGAAGGAAAACGTCAAAAGTCCCAATATTACTAAAACTAACCCTCTACCTTTTCCGAGAAGATTACGAGGGCAAACAAGGAGGACAAGGATAACGAGATATTGGAGACTTTCCGAAAGGTAGAAGTCAACATACCTTTGCTCGAAGCAATCAAGCAAGTGCCAAGATATGCCAAGTTCCTTAAAGAACTATGTACACATAAGAGGAAATTGAGGGGTGATGAGAAAGTGATGATGGGTGAAAATGTGTCGGCAGTATTCAGAAAGAAGATGCCTCCAAAATGTTAGGATCCAGGTATGTTCACTATTCCTTGCAAAAATTAGTAATACTGTGATCAGTAGAGTAATGTTGGATTTGGGGGCTTCTATTAATGTGATGCCTCATTCGATTTATGTTTCTTTGAATTTGGGCCCTTTGAAAAAAATGAATATAATCATCCAATTCGCTGATCGCACTAATGCTTATCCTGATGGTGTAGTTGAGGATGTTTTGGTGCAGGTGAATAAGTTAGTGTTTCCTGCAGATTTTTATGTTGTGGATATGAATGATGACTTCTCATGCAATCCGATGCCTATCTTGTTGGGGCGACCATTCCTTAATATGGCTCAAACTAAGATAAATGTTCGTAAAGGCACCCTCACAATGGAATTTGATGGGGAAGTAATTCATTTCAATATTTTTGATGCCATGAAACATCCTCCTAGTGATCATTGTGTTTTTTCTGTTAATGTGATCGATCCTTTGTTGCAAGAAATGTTTAAATTAAATTACAGGGATCATTTGGAAATAGCTTTAACTGAGGATATGGAAGTAGAAGCTAACACTGATGTTGAGATGGGAGAGGAGCTTATGGAAATGACAGCCACCTTGGACTCATTAGAGAGCTCTTCAAAAAGGTAAGATTTGGCTTCTATCCAACTACCTAAAGCTTGTCAGAAGTTGTTACCTTTCGATGTGTAGGCCCCAGAATTGGAATTGAAGCCACTTCGTACACATCTGAAGTATGCCCATTTGGGAGATAAACAAACCCTCCCAGTTATCATTTTGGCGAAGTTAACTTAAACTCAAGAGAAGAGGCTGGTTCGAATGCTAAGGGAGCATAAGAAGCCCATCGGGTAGATCATCACAGATATCCAAGGGATAAGCCCTTCCATATGCATGCACCTCATTTTTTTGGAGGATGATGCAAAATCTACAAGGCAAGTTCAACGTAGGTTGAATCCTCCAATGATGGAAGTTGTGAAGAAGGAGGTATTGAAGCTTCTTGATGATGGGATTATTTACCCGATTTCTGACAATAAGTGGGTAAGTCCTATCCAGGTGGTTTCAAAGAAGTCTAGAATCACTGTTGCGACAAACGAGGAAGGTGAGTTGATTCCCATCCGAGTGCAAATTGGGTGGCGAGTATGTATTGATTATAGGAAGTTGAATGCTGCTACTCGTAAAGATCACTTTCCCCTTCCTTTTATTGATTAGATGCTTGAGAGATTGGCTGGTTATGACTATTATTGCTTTTTAGATGGCTTTTCAGGTTATCTTCAGACCCCGATTGCACTGGAAGATCAGGAGAAGATCACATTTACATGGCCATTCGGTACATTTGCCTACCAAAGGATGTCATTCGGTTGTGTAACGAACCTGCCACATTCCAAAGGTGTATGGTGAGCATTTTTTCTGAATATGAGAAGATTATTAAGGTACTCATGGATGATTTTAGTGTATGTTGGGGACCCGTCCTTACGAGTCACGTGCCCGACATCCTAAGTGACATCTGGACGTGCATCCCACAAGGGTGGTGTGCCCACACCAATCAAACCTCAAAATGAACTCATTTCATCTGCTTCTGAACAGATTTTGAAAAACCTCAAAAAGGAATTTCAATTAGACTTCAGCTCTACGTGTCTAGTTTATTTAGAAACAAGAATCATCTCAATTGTAGCTCTACAAGTCAAGATATTCTTAAAAAACTGAAGCATATTCAGTAAAATGTCCAGTTCATGCTCTCTTAATAGATACCCTTTACTTTGATTCAATCAATATGTTTCAACTTAATACTAAAAGCTATAAATTTTTGTGGAGAGATAGAAGAAGGTGTTAAAAATCCAATGCTTTAAAAATCAGATCATTTGGAGGTCAAACGACAAAGATATGGTCAAAATATTGAAATATGTTCAACTGGAGGGGGGGAAAACCCTGCGAGTCGCGATCGTGAGCGACCGCGAAAGTATCACGATCGCGATTTTTCGCACTTCTCCTCCTGCTCTTCTTCTTCCAACAGTCTAACTTCTAAACTTCATAACTTTTGAGCCGGAACTCCTAATTTTGCAAACTTTATATCAATAGAAAGCTAAAAGAATATCTACAACTTTTATAAGAACCTAAAAACAATTTATACCTCTATAAGGGCCAAAATTTCCAAACAAAATAGGTGTCCCAAAAGCTCATCCGATGCAACATCACCAACTTCTAATAATCATATATTTCAATTACAAAGTCCAAAATTTTCATACTATATATCATCGGAAAGATGGAGAAATAATCTACAACTTTTAAGAAGACAACTGCATCCAATTCAGCCTAAATCAATGCAGTATTTCTGTCAAACCCATAACTCAAATTCTCACCCTTATGGAAGACTTGAAAAAGACAATGAACAAATTTGAAACATCATCGGCAAAACACAAACTCACTTCATTAACATCAAAATATAGGAGTTTTTTTTCAAAGCTATAGTGGGCATTTTCAGCTACAATACATCAATATCTCAACTCATTTGATTCATCAAAACCACAATTAAACATCATTCCCCATAGTTGTCCTATACACACATCCTATGCGGTATCACACTTGTAATGATCATAACTTTCCATTCCGATATCCAAAAATTACAAACTTTATATCGTTGAAAAGCAGATCATCTTCAACTTCCATGAAGACAACTTGGTCAGATTCATCCTAAATTATTCCAGAATTTCCACTGAAGTCAGAACACAAATCCTACCCCCCATGAAAAGCTTAAAAATGCAATATAAAGACTTTGGAAAGCCATAAACAAACATAATGTATATGTATTTCATTCGCATCAAAATAAAAGTGTTACAATGCTTTAGTGGGCATTTCGAGCCATAATACAACATAATCCAAAATACAAACTTTACGAAAACAATAATTTCTCAAAATGCAACTAAAGCATTGTTTTACAAAATCTAACTTCGAAAGAACAAAATGTGCAAATTGGAGTGGTGCCTTGACGCTCAACTCGATCACTCAATATCCTGCTCATTGCTTGTGGATGGGAACGAGTGGGGGTTAGCTTAAAGCTCGTGGATAACAGTTTTATAATCGGTAATAAGAAAAACAATTTTCAAACCTTCAAAATCAAAGCAATTTCTCATGTAAATCCATCAAACATATATTTCTCAAATTCACATCTTGTCAAACCAATTCACAACTCTCATAAGTCATGCATTCATCAAGCTTGTCAACATATGTAAACACATAAGCACTTTATAATGGTTTGGGTAAGTCCATGAACATGATGAACTACACAATTTCACATAATGGTCTTGTGTAATCGTAAACTTGAGGGAGTCCATGGAGGAGCTCCGTGCCACTAGCGGGCAGGCGGGAGAAGTCTTTATCTTGGTCAACGTGCACGTGACATTCTTGAATGGATTACACCAAACCCACATAACATGTAATTCATGAATGGAAAACCGTTTGCTCAAATGACACATTCTTGAAAACTTGTTTTTCATGAACATGAGATATTTCTAAAACATGATTTCATAAACATATATCTTTCCAAAAGAATCATTTTGAGAGTCTTTTCACAAATTATCAACCCAACTAACATACCAAACACATTGCAAATTCTCAATCATTTAAAGGACAATAAATGTTCATTTATAAGGTAGTTGAAAAGTCAATAACTTTCATTTATTTTAAGGAACTTTAATAACTTATTAACTCAACTATAAAAATGTCACCCACCTTGGTTTCCTTGTTTGAAACTTGCTCAAGGGTATCTCTCCTCTTGCTCCTCTTGCCTCTCTTGATTTTCTTGAACATTGACAAAAACCTCAAATCAAGAAGAATTCAAATTGGAAAACCAAAGAAATATATGCATGAAATTGACCCTAGAAAACTTATACCCATGCATTTCCTAAGTTCTTTGTAACAAAACCTTTCCAAAAATCCAAATTTTAAAATGCAAACTTACCTTGAATCTTCACCAATTTATGAGGTTATTGGCTCTAAAGAAAGCTCTTCCCTTCCTTGTTCTTTTTTCCTTCTTGAGGAACCTCAAAGTCTCTCTTTAAGGCTAAGAAAAGATGAAACCTAGCCCAAAACTCTATTCCTTCCTCCACTTTATCGAAACCTCTCCTTCTCACTTTTGATTTTCATATAACACTTCTTTGCTTCACCTATTCACGTTTTTTCTTTTTTTCCAGCCCAAAACTCTACCTTTCCTTTCCCATTTAACCCTTAATGAATGAGAAAAGTCCACCTTGCCCTTCCTT
>JANVCQ010000231.1:33333491-33357642 GCA_025531925.1 Erythroxylum plowmanianum
TGGTATAAATTGTATGAGTGATTCCTTCGGATTGGTATATGCTTCATGTGGTTTGTGTGTGAGAGCTGAATGGGGTTTTGAAATATAAATGTTGCATTTGTCATAGCTGACAGTACCCAGTTTTTGATGAGTGTTGCTTTGTTTCACTAGCTTTGATGACTTTCATGCTACTTAACCTAAATATATCTCACCTTACCTTTGCCCACATTACGACCTTGAAAAGTCCTTTGATTCATGATTTTGCATGTGAATTTTAGTGGTGAAGAAATGAAATGATATGCAAAGTTATGGATTGTCATAATCATGAATGGTGTTGAGCGTACCCATGAATATATTTTAGTTAAACATATCTTTCGAGTCTACCATTAGATTGCTTAGTTTTTGAAGACATTGAATGTTGATAGATCATGAGTAAAAGCATTGAATGTTGAGTTTTTGCTTAGGGTATGAAAGTCATTCACCTTTACTTTTGACTATCTATTCTTAAGAAATGTGGAGAATGAGTTAAATCGTTGATTTGTGATTTTGATTTTGACGATTTGCCCAAGGACGGTCAAAGACCAAGTGTGGGGATATTTGATAGGATTGAATTATCTTATATTTTCTTATACATTTACACGTGATTTCAATCATATTTTTAAGATAAAATACTCAATTTGTGTTCAATTTGTGTTGACCATTAGGTTGGATTTATTGATATATTTTTTTGACCAAAAAGACAAGATTTTTTAAAACAAAATTGAAGCACAATTGTTTACCAAGTTAAAGGCACAAATTTACAAAAAAAAATGAAAATGAAAACCTTTGGCCTGTGCGCTGCGTTTCAAGCAACGTTGCTGCGTGAAATGCAGCAACACAGCGTACACAGTGTTACACTGCACAACGTATGTTGCGTTAAATGCAGCCAGAGGCTAGCGTTTTTTAAAACGCTGGAAGGAGGGTTTTAAAACATTCAATGTTTATTTGTCTTGTCATAGGAATAGTATCGGCGCAAGAGAAGAGAAGCAAGAACTAACGCAGGGAGCTGGCATGGACGCAGGCACAGAGGCTACAACGCATAAAGAGAAACAGTGAATAGTAGCGGTGGCCACAAAATTCAACATTTATTTTTCCCATCATGAATAGTGAGCAGTGAAGTGAAGAAAATAGCTTGAGAGTGCCGAAATAACGGGAGATAGGATTTGTGCTTGGAGTATGAAAATGAAGATGGAAGGCTAGTTTCCCAACACCGGTTCAATGGGGATATCGATGCCAAATTATGGTTAAGCTGTTTTTGTCATTTTAAAGTTGTGATTTATTTTCGGATTTTTGTGTTGTTGGTATTTATTTGGATGGTTTGGGATTAATGATATTAATATATTATTTTGATCGTTTTATTTCGAACCTATTGCTAAAATATTGATTGTAATCCGTAATTGTTACTTTTGATATTTGTGAGTGGCATCTAACAATCGTTAATAGTTAGGAACAACATGACTTAGGATAGATAACCCGAGCGTGTGAGGTTACTGCCTATATTGATTGTTTTCCAACTCATAATACAATTGCCAAGTTGAATCTAGAGATCGTATCCTAGGTTATTTGATAGTTAGGTTTAATTAATGAGCGTATCTTAATTAAATACAACTTAAGGGAAAGCCGCGATTTGTAGAACATTCTATTAGTCTCAGATCAATAGTACGAAAAGGATTGTAAAGACTTTAGAATGAAGGAATATGCTTGATTGTGTTTAGGCCGAGATTGACCCTAGAACCGGACCTTACTTATACTCAACACTTTTCTCATTTCTGAGTATTTATTTTAATTTATTTTTGATAGTTTACTTTTACTTTAATTTTCTAAATTGTTTGAAACAAAAAAAAACCCCATTTACTTCCCTTACATCAATTAATTTCATTACGAAAATTAACCAAACATTTCCTGTGGATTTGATCCCGACTTACCATAACTACAAATTTTAGTGTGCAAAGTCAGGTAAATTTTGCAGTGCACTCGACAAGCACTGTCACTCCTATGCAGCATTACCACTTATAATGCTCATATCTCTCACCTCCGATACCCAAAATTTACATACTTTATACCGTTGGAAAGATAAGAGGATAAGCTATAACTTTTTAGAAGACAACTTTGTCTAGTTCTACCTAGATTAATACAGTTTTCCCCTTGAATTCAGTACACAATTCCAACCCCTATGAAAAGCTTGAAAATGCAATACAAAGACTTGGGGAAATCATGAGCAAAACATAATGTATATATATTTCATTGACACCAAAAGATAAGATTTTTACAATGCTTTAGTGTGCATTTTGAGCCACCTTATATCATAAACCAAAAATACAAAGTTTACATAAACTAGGATCACTCAAAATGCTAATAAAGCCTTGTTTTACAAAATCTAACTTAAAAAACAAAATATGCAAATTGGAGTGATGTCTTGACTCTTGACTCGATCACTCGATATCTTGCTCATCGCCTGAAGATGAAAAGGAACGGGAGTGAGCTCAAAAACTCGTGGGTAATAGTTTATAACAAAAAAGTAAGCAAAACCTTTGAAATGTTCATTTTCCAAATATATGTTCTAGTTAAATTCATAAAAGTATCATTCTCAAATTCATAACCAAAATTCACAAACTACAAATCATGAATGCATCAAACTTGTTAACATCTCATAAGCACATAAGCACGTCAAAATGGTTTGGATAGATCCATAAACATGACGAACTACACATTTTCACATAATAGTCCTGTGTAATCGTAAACTTGACGTACTATCGCAATCCCACATAGTGGTTTTGGGTAGATATAAACTTGAGGGAGTCTACAAAGGAGCTCCGTGCCACTAGCAGGTAGGTGGTAGAAGCTTTTAACTTGATCAACATGCACGTGACATTCTTGAATAGATTACACCAAACCCACATAACATGTAATCCATGAAATGAAAATCGTTTGCCTAAATGGCGCGTTCTTGGAAACTTGTTTTTCATGAACATGAGATATTTCAAAAACTATTTCCAAAACATGATTCCATAATCATGTTATCCTTTCAAAAAAAAGATTCATTTCCAAAGTCTTTTCACAAATCATCAACACAATTCATGTATCAAACATATAGCAAATTCCTAATTCATTCAAGAAGCAATAAATGCAACATTTATGATGCAATTGAAATCATTAAACTTCCTTGATTCAAATAAAACATTAGTGGCTTATTTACACTATTATAAACATATACCCACCTTGAATTCCGTGCTTAAGATATTGGCTTAAGGATGTATTTCCTCTTGCTCCTCTTACATCACTTAATCCCCTCCTCGATTTCCTTCAAAAATGACAAAATTTCCATTCAATAGGAATCCCAATTGGAAAACTCGAAGAGATCTATGCATGAAATTAATCCTAGAATATTTAAACCTATGCATTTCCTAAGCTCTTTGAACCAAAACTCTTCCAAAAATTCAAAAGATTAAACGTAAACTTACCTTGAATCTTCACTAAACAATGAGTTTCTTGGCTCTAATGGAAGCTCTAATCTTCTTCTTCATTTTTCCCTTCTTGATCACTCTCAAAATCCCTCTTGAAGGCTAAGAAAACTTGAAACCTAGCTCAACTCTCTTTTTTCTCTCAACCCATGACACTCTCTCTCCCTTCTTTCTTATTTTTACGTTTTCTATCTTCTTTCATTCTTCACTAACGTCTTTCTCTTCTAAAGTGTAAGTCAACAATTCCTTCCTCCCATTTTGCCCCTCCTTTAATGGCTTAAGTCTTTCCCCATTTAAGTGATCTTTCATAAATGCCCCTATGTAAACTTGCCACCTTAAACTTTAATTAAATTTACCTATGTTATAAAATCCTATTCACATTAGTATGCTAATTAATTCCAACATAAATTAATCTAATCATGTTTATCCATCAAGAAAAAAAATTTCGGGGGCTAACATTTCTCCCCCTCTTAAAACAATTTTGTCCTCGAAATTCTTACTTGAATCATGGAAGACTTATGGATACTTCTCTTTCATCACTTCCAAAGGCTCCCACATGGCCTCTTCCACAGAATGATTTCTCCAGTTGAACTGTCTTGCTCCTGAGGACCTTTTCCTTGGTGTCCAAAATCTCCATTGAAATCTCCTCATAACTCAGATCATCTCTCAACTGAACCTCAGTGGTCTGAATGATAAGGGATGGATCCGATCTATATCTTCTCAATATGGAAACATGAAAGACATCATGTATCTGCGACAATTCTGGCGACAACGCCAACCTATAGGCTAGTGGTCCAATCCCCTCAATAATTTCATAGGGACCTACATATCAGATTGAACTTGCCTTTATTTCCAAATCTCATTACTGCTTTCCAAGGAGACGTCTTAAGAAAGACTTTCTCACTGACTTCGTACTTCATCTCCTTTTGGTGTGCATCAATGTAACTCTTCATTCTACCCTGACCTGCCTTAAGCAGTTGCTTAACTAAGTTGACCTTGTCCACTATCATCTAAAGTAACTCTAGCCCTAGCAGTTTCCTTTCTTCTTCTTCATCCCAGTATATCGGAGTTCTACATCTCCTTCCATATTTTGCTTCATAAGGAGCCATCTGAATGCTCGAATGATACGAATTATTGTAATCAAATTCAACTAATCGAAAATGCTTATCCCAAACACCTTTGAAATCCATCACACATGCCCTAAGCATTCCATCAAGGGTCCGAACGATCATCTCAATTTGACCATCTATCTGGGGGTTAAAAGTAGTGCTAAAACTCAACTTAGTTCCTAGAGTCTCTTGTAAGCTTCCCAGAATCTCGAAGTAAATCGAGGATTTCTGTCAAAAACTATAGAGTCAGGAACTCCATGCAGTCTCACTATCTCATTAATATACTTCTTTGCTAGCACAAGCAGAGAATCAGTCTGTTTAATTGCCAAAAAATGAGATGACTTCATCAAACGATCAACAATAACCCATACGGCATCATGTTTCCTACTAGTCCTGGGCAAACCTATCAGAAAATCCATGGTTATATGTTGCCACTTCCACTCAGGGATGGAACTTGCCAGAAGGTGCCTGGTGTTTAACCTTGACTTGCTGACACACTAGACACTTACTTACATATTCTGCTATGTCCCTCTTTATACCTTTCCACCAGAAATATTCTTTCATATCTCTATACATCCTGGTGCTACCTGGGTGCAAGACATAAGGCACATTGTGTGCCTCGTCAAGTATCTCATCCTTTACTTCCTTAACATTTGGGATACAAAGTTTGTTCCCTATAACCATAAGTCCATCATCCCTTACTACCACTTCAGATTTCTTGCCATTCTGAATTTCTCCTCAAAGCTTACTTAATTCTGCATCCTGTATTTGTAACTCCTTAACTTTCTCCCTGAGTATCGGTCTCACTCTGAAATTAGTAAAAATATAATTTGGTTCCTTCTAGTTCAAGCTTGTCCTAAGCTTATCCATCTCTTCTAATAATGGCAGACAAACTATCTGAACGTGGGCCATTGAGGATTTCCCACTCAAAGCATCTGCCACTACATTTGCCTTCCCTAGATGATACTCAATCAGTAGGTCATAATCCTTGAGCAACTCTAACCACCTTCTTTGTCTCAAATTCAACTCCTTCTGGATCAGTAAGTACTTGAGATTTTTATGAACAGTAAAAATTCTCGTCTAAACCCCATACAAATAATGTATCCAAATTTTCAGGGTGAAGATCACTGTTGCTAATTCCAGATCATGAGTTGGGTAGTTAAACTCATAAGGCTTTAACTATCGTGAAGCATAAGCTATTACTTTGTCTCCTTGCATCAACACATAACCTAAACCCTTTCTTGAAGCATCATTGTATATTGTATAACTCTCATCTTCTGTGGGCAAAGTCAATATTGGAGAACTTGTTAATCTGTTCTTGAGCTCCTCAAAGCTTTTCTAACATTTATCACTTCAAACAAACTTCTGATTCTTCCTCAATAACTTGGTCATCGGAGTCGCTATCTTAGAAAATCCTTTCACAAATCTCCTATACTACCCTACCAAACCCAAAAAACTCCTCACTTTTATCACTATCTTGGGTGTATATCAGTTTATCACTGCTTCAACTTTACTTGGATCAACATGTACTCCATATTCTGAAATCACATATCCAAGGAATACCACTTTATAAAGCCAAAACTCACACTTGTTGAATTTGGCATAAAGTTCTTTCTCCCTCAGTGTTTGCAACACTATCCTGAGATGTTCCTTATGTTCCTCTTCACTCTTGAAATAGCCAAAATGTCATCTATAAACACTATGACAATCAATCCAGAAACTTCTTGAAGACCCTATTCATAAGATCCATAAATGCAACTGAAGCATTGGTCAATTCAAAAAGCATGACCAGAAACCTATAATGCCCATTGCATGTACTAAAGGTTGTCTTGTTCATATTAGACTCCCTAATTCTGAGCTAATGATAACCTGACCTGAGATCAATCTTTGAAAAGACCCTTATTTCCTGCAGTTGGTCAAACAAATCATCAATCTGAGGTAGAGGATACTTGTTCTTAACAGTCACCTTGTTGAGTCTCCGACAATCAATACACATATTCCATGTTCCATCCTTCTTCTTAACAAACAGAGCAGGTGCTCCCCATGGTGATGAACTCGGCCTTATATACCCCTTCTGTAATAGTTCTTTTAACAGTTCCTTAAATTCCTTCAGTTCAGCTAGAGCCATTTTATACGGTGGTATAGAAATAGGTGCGGTTCCAGGAATTAAGTCGATGGCAAACTCGATTTTCCTTATCGGTGGCAAACAAGGTAAGTTCTCTAGAAACATATCCGGAAACTCCCTCACAATTGGAAAATCTTCTAACTTCTCTTCATTTACATCAGTGTCCACGATGTGTGCCAAGAAGGCTTCACACCCTTTTCTTATCATTCGATTGGTGAGCAAAGTTGAAACAATTCTAGGTGATAGTGTTCTCTTATCTCCTCTGAAAATCACCATCTCACCATTTCCAAAGTCAAACTCTACCTCCTTGAGGCTACAATCTAACTTCGCATAACATTTCTCCATGGCATTCATACGTAGTATAACATCTAAACTCTTCAACTCTAGAGGAAATAAGTCTACTACTAATCTAACACCCTCAATAATCAGTTCACAATCTCTATATACTTGACTTATTATCACCTTCCTCCCTAAAGGAGTACTAACAATCAACGGACTATCTAATGGCACCAATTTAACATCATGTAAAATCATGCTTACAGAAACAAATGAATGCATGGAGCCAAAATCAATCAACACATATACTGCAGAATTAAATAACTGAGTCATACCTGTGACAACTTCAAGTGTGGCTATAGCTTCCTCTCTAGTCATGGCGAACACCCTTGCCTTAGCCTGATCCCTAGGCCTTCTTGAAGGAATAGCCTTCCTTGCAACTCTAGAATTGTCGACCTTAGCGACTAACCTAGTCCCCACTGTTTCTGCTATCCTTGGGGCTTGCAACTATGACCCCTCTTGCTTTGTTACTTGGGGACAGTTCCTAATCACGTGTCTCTTCTCTTTGTATCGGAAGCATGCTCCACGTAACTTAAAGAACTCTCCTTTGTGAAGTTTCCCACAATGCTCACGTTATGGGTTTGTGTATCTGCTCCTCCCCGTCCTTCCAGTGCCTCTCACATTTGAGGCTTGCTTTGAAACTGCCCTTGCCTACTTGTTTTTGGTAGGGCCACTAATTCCTACTTCACTATGAATGTGGTAACTCCTTATACTCCCCTCAGGCATTGGAGCACTCATTCCTTTCTTGGAAGATTGCTCCCTGTTCTCCTCTTCCTGCTTACTTCATTCTTTATATTCTCCAATTTTTCAGCCTAGAGTGTAGCATCTACCAACTGCTGGTAGTCACAGAAGTTGTGGACCAAGACTTTCTCCTTAATCCCCAAATGAAGTCCTCCCTCAAACTTGCGGCACTTATCCTCCTCATTAGCAACAATGTTGGCCACATACCGTGACAGCTTGGTGAACTTCAACTCATATTCACTCACACTTAAAGAATCACTTATACAATCATTAAAATTAGAATTTGCATAGGCATACAATTATTGTTTCAAATGAAATTTTCATATGGGATATGCTCAGTAAACTTATTCTTTAACAAGCATTCATACGTGTGCTAGTAATATTCAATGTTAATTAAAGAATGACTAAGAACAATTTAGGTATAATATATAAATGCAATACTAATCTCATGATTATGATCTCATCATAATTTTATTTACAATGTTAATTTATCCAATAGACTTTTGTCACATACATATGAACATATATAAGATAATGAATGTCTTTAAATAATTTTGTTACTAAACTAAACTAACTAATTGGTTGTTGAGTATAAACTCACAATTATGACTATTTAGTTGATCTACCACAGAGATGGTGCATGTAATTAAGAAGATCTAATGCTACTGTCAACAACTTTACGCCAATAATCAAATAGCATATAAATGGTCTCCTAAAACTTATTATTGGTGCATATAATAAGTGGTTACCGATGGTTCAGTAAAAGAAATAAATGAAAGCCGCTCAATCATTGTACATACAGGGCTTAGGGGGCTACCACTTTTTAACAATCTGTATGGTTCAACGAGAGCAACATCTTTGAATTTATTTTTCAAAAAGATCTTTGAATTTAGACCTTGTAATGTTATTAGCTTTACTTAAATTTACATTCGATCATGTTTATAAAGCACAACTTGCTGCAAGTCTTTTACATGTCAAAATTATAGAAGTTAAATTTATTTCACATGGGCCAACCTTTGCATCATGAAGATTTAGATTGACTTCGTCATAGGCTATTGCTTTGTTGTTCCATTTAGGTTGACTTAGTCATAGATTATTGCTTTGCTATTCCATTTAATAAGTCAGTAGAACTAGTTTATAGCTAAGTTGGATAAGAAAGAATTAGCTGTTAGTTACATTGGTAGTTACGTTGGATAAGATATTCTTTTTTCCTTTTTTTAGCCTTAGCTGTTATATGTTAGCAGTATAAATTGTACTCTTTTCATATGGAAAAGGTGGTGAATAACAACTCTTCAAAATATTTTTGTTCTCTTCTTCTCTCTCCCCCTCAAAATTCTACTTGTATCAGTATTATTAGAGCCAAGTTACAACCATGGGCACTCGCAACAAAACTAATATAGAATTTCGTAATAAACATGAGTCTAGCTTTGACCAAGTTAATGCCACCCTAAAATGAGTGTTAACCTAGATATAGGCTTTACGAGTCTCACAAAACATGCACATTATCCTTCCCAAAATCAACATATTCTTTCCAGGATAATCTTCAAATTTTCTAAACACTATACAATCTAATGACCCAAATGACTACCACCACCATTACCTTAAGCTACACTTTCCAAAACTCCAATGGTAAGGACCCATCTGGCTGGGTTTATATGGCAAAACAATATTTTCATTTCAAGAATGTTGCCTCTAATCAACAAGTGCAGCTAGCTTCTTTCCATTTAGAAAGCATTGCTTCACAATGGCACATGTGGCTGATGAAATTCAGTGGATCACTCAATTGGGATGAACTTACCAAAATAATCCACCTATGCTTTGGACCTACAAATTATTAAGAGGCTTTTAAAAAGCATTCTTGTAGAGTTGATAGCTTACCAGAAGCCTTTCGTATTGGATATTGCTGGACTTCGTGATGACATCCACTTAGACGTAAAAATAAAATAGCCCCACATCTTAGTAGAAGTAATAGGTGTTACTAAACTAATTGAAGAGCAAAATTAATTATAAAAGAAGACCAACTAATTAGCTACTTTCCACTAGCTCCAATAGCACCAAAGTCAAATGTTAACCCAACTGTTGGAATATTAACATGGCAATCCAAGTCTTAAAACTACATTGACCATATTTCAACATATTACTAATCAGGAGGCACGAGAGCATCGAGAAAAAAGGCTTATGTTACTATTATGATGAGAAGTTTGCCCCAGGTCATCGATGTAAACATCCACAACTACTTATGATAGAGGATTCACTTCAACCAAGTCTTGAGGAAGAAGAGCTTGTTAAACTTGAACTAGAAAGTGGTGAAGTTGTGCCTGAAATTTCCTTCCATACCATAGTTGTGACCAATCACCCTCAAACAATTTATATATTAGGGAAGCTAAAAAATAAGAACATAACTGTCCTTATAGATGGTGGTAGTACCCACAACTTCATAGATCAGACCATAGTTACCAGGTGCGGATTACGAGTACTTCAAAGCAAGAAGCTCCAAGTTATAGTCACCAACTGGGAAAAAATAGAATGTGTCGAGCAATGCCAAAAACTCACAATTACCATTCAAAGAATCCTATCACAACAGATTATTATGTCATTCCCGTCACAACTTGCTATGTAGTTTTGGGAGTACAATAGTTAGAAACTCTAGGTCCAATTGAAATGGATTATAAGCGACCAACTATGAAATTCCAGCTTGCGAGAGTCTCTCACACATTTCAAGGACTGAGACCAGCCAACATTAAAGCGCTAACAAATAAAGAAGTTAATTACCTATAAAGTAATGGTTTTCTCTTCTAGATTCTACTCTCTTTTAATAAACCCGAACTGACGTCATGCTCTCCTGCATAACTTACCTCCTAACTGAATTCCAACGAATATTTAAAAAACTTGATAACCTTCCTCTAAAGCAAACATATGACCACCAAATTCCTTTACAACCCAATTTAGAGTTGGTGAGAGTTAGACCATCTTGATACTCTTACTTCCAAAAAATGAAACAGAAGAAAAAAGTGAGGGAACTTTTGCAATCTGGATTAACAAGACCAAGTAAAAGCCTGTTCTCATAACCTATTTTATTACTGAAGAAGGTTAATGGAGATTAGTGATTTTGTATGACCTATCAGGCTTTGAATGATATAACAATCAAAGATAAGTATCCAATTCCAGTAATTGATGAGCTTCTCGATGAGTTTCATAGGGCCAAATTCTTTTCTAAATTAGATATAAGAGCATGTTTTCATTAAATTTAGGTATAAAAAGAAGATATTCCTAAAACTTCTTTTCGAACACATAAAGTGCACTACGAGTTTGTCGTAATGCCATTTGGTCTCATAAGAACCCTTCCAGTGTTTCAAAGTCTCATAAATAACCTCTTTCACCCTCATCTTTGAAAGTTCATTTTGGTCCTTTTTTATGACATTCTTGTGTTGGGAAGACCAACTTTCACATCTGTGGACCACCTTTACCATCTTATCAACTAACTAGTTGTTTGTTAAAGAAACAAAGTGGAGGTTTGGTGTTTCATAAGTAGACTACTTAGGTCGTATTATTGCTAAGAATGGAGTTGTAGTGGATCCTATAAAAATGCAAGCAATCCTTGAGTGGCCAACATCGACTACATCAAAGGCAGTTCATGTTCTTAGATTAGCAGGTTACTACCAAAAATTTATCCTTCATTTTGGAGGTATAGTAGTACCGTTGACTCAAATTTTTTCAAAAGGAGAATTTAAATAGACTGAAACTGTTAAGTCAGCCTTTAAACAATTGAAAGAAGCACTAACATCTCCACCAGTCTTATGCCTACCAAATTTCTCTTAATCGTTCATGATCGAGTGTAATGCAAGTAGAGTAGGAATTGGAGCAATCATATCCCAAAAATAACAAGCTAGTAGCTTATTTCAATGAAGCTCTAAAGGGATCAACCTTGTTTTTATCTACCTATGAGAAAGAAATGTTAGTTATTGTCAAAGCTATCCAGAAATTGTGACCTTATTTACTTGGTAAGTTGTTTATTATTCGCACTAACAAAAAAATTCTTAAGTATTTACTTGAGCAGCGAATTACTACCCTGGGATAAACACGAGGGCTTCCAAAGATTCTTGAGCATGATTAAAAAATTGAATATAAGTGGGGATTTGAAAACAAAGTTACTGATATCTTGTCCTGAATGGTCAAATCCCATCTTCTATCAATTTACATTTGAAAGGTGGATTGGTGCCCGATGTTACAAGACGAAATGAAACAAGATTCTTTTTAGGATAAATTGTCACAAAAACAATCATGTCACGTCTTTGTGCAGTGTACTGAAGTATGGTTCAAAAATGGTAAGATTTACTTAAGTCCATCCTCCACTTTGATTCAACGTATACTTAAGGATTGCCACTCATCACCTACTGGAGGACATTTGGGGTTGCATAAGACACCTTCTCATATAAAGAAAGCTTCTTATGGCCTAATATGGGCCAAATAGTTAAAAAAAAATTTACAACAATGTGATATATGTCAGTGTTACAGAACTAATTGTATAAAGTCGATGGGTTACTACAACATTTACCGATACCTACTCAGATCTGGATAGATATATCCATGAATTTTATTGAGGGCTTAGCACCATCATAGGAAAATATAGTTATCATATTATTCATGGATTTCTTATCAAAATATGCCCCCTTTATAGCTTAGCATCCATTTACTACAATTGTTATTGCCAAGGCCTTTGTAGCTAATGTGGTTCATCTCCATAGAGTTCCAACATCCATAGTTAGTGACAGGATTAAGGTATTTATGAGTTCCTTTTGACATGCATTTTTTCAGTTACAAGGAACTAAATTTGTATGAGTTCGAGCTATCACCCTCAGATTGATAGACAAATTGAGGTAGTAAACCACACTCTGGAGCAATACTTGAGATGTTTTGTAGGCGACCAACCACAACAATGACTTCAATAGATTCCTTGGGTTGAATTCAATTATAATACACCAACTCATTCCTCCACCAAAATGTCACCCTTTATGCCTGTTTATGGACCTCCCAATTTGTTAGCTTCTGTTTTAAGAACTTGTCGGGTCCAAGCTGTTGATGACTACTTATGAGATCAAGACACCATCCTTTGTGAGTTACACCATAATCTTACACAAACTTGTAATTGGAAGCATTTGAGAACACTAGTTACTCCAATTTTTAAACAACTTCCACCAGTCACAGATGATTCAATTATCCTTCCACAACTTGAAGTTATTATTGATCGTTGAATTGTTCGTAAGGGAAAATATTGTCCAAAATATGAAATTTTGATTAAATGAAGGTGCTCTAATAAAGGATGCTTCTTGGGAAAATGAAATTTGGATCACCAAATCATATCCAAATTTTATCCTTGAAGACAAGGATGCTCGGGGAGGGGGGATTTGTATGGCCATCCTTTGCATTGTGAAGATTTAGGTTGACATAGTTATAAGTTGCTGCTTTGTTGTTCCATTTAATAAGTCAACATAACAGGTCTTTAGCTAAGTTGGATAAGAAAGAATTAGTTTTTAGTTATGTTGGTGCTTATGTTGGATGAGATTTTTTTTCCTATTTTTTAGCCTTAGTTGTTATGTTTTAGCAATATAAATTGTACTCTTTTCATACAAAAAGGGCAGTGAATAATAACTCTTCAAAATCTTCTGGTTCTCTTCACCTCTCTCTCCCTCAAAATTCTGCTTGTATCATTATAATTAAATGAGACTTTGTCTTGTCTGATGTGGGGCTTAGAATCAGGTCATTTAAGTTGCACAACTTTGACCAATTAAAATTCATTGAATTTTTTATTTTTAAATTTTAGTATGACTGACCAGTCAAACAAAAGATGAATACAAATGCATTCAAATTGAGTTGAAAATTACAGATTATTTCATAAGATTCAATTTTTGAATGTAATGAAATTTCATCTTCAAATAACCTCAACGTCAATTCATGTTGATTTTTTATATATATTTACTTGAAATAAATTATTCTTTTAATAAGATGTCAATAAGATGTCACTTAAAAAATATCTGCTAACGACTAACCAAAATCATCTGCAGCTTCAACTTCTACGTTAAGGAGAAATTTGACAGATGAACTGGAAGCTTTGGAATATAATAGAATAAGATAAATGACTTCTTGGCTGCCTGTTGCCAACCATATTGGCTTCTTCCAAATATTCGATGGACTGCCATTTGAATTATAAACTAAGTTTTTTGACTGCCAAATCTCTTATGCCTTAAACTAATGCAAAAAGTTGAATGTTTCTAATCAATTTGAGATTTTCTAAGAAAGTATCAGTTCTCGCTCTTGCTATATTTAATGTAAACCCTCAAGGAAGCATTATACTTGTTTGATGTTGGACCTAATTACATGGTCATAGTAAATGGAAAGATGAAAGGAATTAAAATTTAAGGCTTGGAATTTAGCATGCAAGATAAATACACATCTATATATAGGGTGCAAATTTTTAATGGATATATAGGATAAAGATAGATGTATTTATTTACACTTTTCAATTCATCATCAAAACGGTATTGAGATTGCTATTGATTTGAACATAAAGCCTCGATGAAAATTAAGGTAGAAACCTATTTTCTTCCACTGAACTTAAAACTCTTGAAATAAAATTTATGTTTACTTTCTCCAATTCTCTAAGGATATGTGTCTTATATATTCAACTCATCATTAAAATTGAAAAGTTTAAAGTTGAGAAGATAAAGTAAAAGGTAATAAATTTTGATTTTGATATTGGACTAAATTGATGTAAAACTTCAGTTGTTATTTATTGTAATTATTATCATTTAAAAACTGCTTGCAATACACTAACTTAGAAATATTATAAATGCTTATCCTTCAGTCTATGTATTTATACAAAAACAGATTCATAGTAAGTAAAAGAAAATATTTCTACTTCATTATGAAATCAAATACTTTATTGTAAAGATTACACACTATAAAATTTTATTTCTATGATGACTTTAAAAATCTCTAAAATTACATTATTTCAATTCTTAACTGTAGTAGTATCATCAAAACCTAATATGGGAAAGAAAAGCTGTTCCTTCCCCACTAAGTCAAAGGTGTAATAGTGAAGATAACATTATTAAAAGGCAATCCCAAATGGATCTAACAAAGCAATACATACCAACAGCAAATGCCACTTTCACTTTGAGTGCCCACGGCTTGTATGGTCCAATCAAGTGATCCCTTTAAAAGAAAAATGGCGGTTCATACTGAGTCCAGCCTCACACGCTGTCTTATCGTATTTTAAAGCGTTCTTGTTTTGATCGTTTAATTACATGTACGTTAAGTCACCCACAGGCGTAAAGTCAATACAGATGGCAAAAGAACCAAAAGAAAGGAATAGTTTGGATCTTAATCACGAAGTGGACTCTCTAGCTTTGTTTGCTAATGTTGTGTTCTTTTCCCCATTTTTCCGCATTACCCTTCCAGTGTTCACATTTGGTTTGTAGATTTCTGAACCAAAAGAAAATAAGTGAATTTATCTTGTACGTATGCTTAATAGAATAACCATTCCAGGTGTTAACAACCATAAGAAGTTTCTTAAAGACCTTGCAAGCTTTGCCATTGGTTGATTAAGAAAACCCTTTTTCTATAAAAATAATTTTATGAAAGCTACTGTCTTATCAGCATCCTGACGCCATTATCGTATCCATGGTTTCTTCAATGTAAGCTGGTTGACATGGGGTCTTCTTTTTTTTTTTTTTAATGACCATAAAATTGCATTTCAATTAAGAAAATGCAAATAGCACTAGGAAGTAAAACAAATTACCGTCTTCTTCTGCCATTAATTTAACCTCCATGGATAAGGCTTCGTATAGCAGTGCTTATATAGCTATCGCTTAATTAACAAAATATATAAAAAGGTGGAGCTTTGCAATTTGGATTATCAAAATGTAACTACAGTACTGATGATACAAGAAAACAGTGCCTTAATAATGTATCTAAAATATTAAACGTCCTTGGAAGTTTACTCCTTGTTTTAACCAAGTCAACCTGCTTAAACGAACAAAACTTCGACGCTACAGAATTTGGTATCTTCTACACTAGGGAACGGCCATACCGAAATAGACCTTTGAACTTGATGGCACAATAGCAATCAATTTTGGTTAACTTAAACGTACTTTGACTAATTTAATATAACGATTCTACGAAAATTAGAAGGCAAAACCAGTTTTAGAGCGCTAGATGAGTGATAGATAAATTTAATACTATAAGATCTATCTAAAAATAACGTTAAGCCCTGGTGGATGTTCGAAGTTCCATTATTAGTAATTTTCGTTCTCTTCTTTCTTTGTTAGACAAGGTAGGAGATAAATAATTTCAAAGAGATGTCGATATTGCAGTTGTCAAAAGAAAACATACAAGCCACCAATTTCATTTTCTTCAACTTATTCTCTTTCGTGATTCTGAATGTACGCTTACCAAGAAAGTTCATGTAAAATAATAATTATTGAGAAAAAAACTTCAACCCCTTGTGGTATCCTGTTTTCATCCTAAGAAAATGCACTGAACCTGGCAGATAAAACTTTTTCCTAAATATTTTTAAGTTCTAATATGATTTGATTAAAAAAAATATCTAACCCAATAAACTACGTTTCCCCTTTTCGTTTGTCCCTGCTCTCTCCTGATATTGAACCTTTTAATAAACTCATCCCCAGGAATAGTAATCTTCTCGTGCAAGGAAAATTCAGGGGACATGTACATATATTTACTTGTATACGTACATATACAAGTGTAGGCAGGTAGTGAGATAGAGCTGTCAGGGTTCTGAGAGGCCAAATTACACCAAGTTGCTCTCGTATTTAAAATTTTCGGAAGACTTTGTTAAGGAAAGCGACAACAGACCGGATGAGCATGTCAGGCTCAGTATCAATTCAAGACATCGGTATGTATGCCTTAAGACCGCGGGCATTCTTATCATTATGAGCTCCCCAATTGTGCTATGAATTGCCAGTCAACAAATATTTACTCATCCTCTTTTCCTCCAAACAATCAACAACTTTATTGTCAATGGCCACCCCTTTTGTATTATAAATTCAGGAAAATCATAAATATGCTTTGACAGTTGTTGCGGAAAACTGTAGACCTACAAGAAGTTTGTGTACCTGGGGACCTACAAGAAGTTTGTGTTCCTGGGAGCTTTTCCCCAATCCTGAATAACATGTATATTCTATATAATGTTCCTTTATTATGTTCCCACTTGAAACAAGGCATGCGATTTTAGTACAACATTCTTTTCGTTTTTTTCCTCTTTGACTTATAGGGCATATAGCTTGAAAGGTATCAGATACTTTGTTTAAGATGGTTTGTTCTCAACTTGTTCTGTAAGATTTTATGCACATATTTATTATGACTCTACATATTTATATGCTTCTATATATGGGCATGTGAATAAAATGTAATGAACCAAGAGAAAATCCTGTACGCTTGAAAGAGAGAATTGAGAAGATAGACGAGAGTCTTTGCTTTATGAAAATTATTTCGATCCTACCTGGGAAAATGTGAAGATTGCTTTGACCAGGAATATTATGCAGTGGGCTAGGAATCATGTATTGATATCGGGCTTAAATCCTTGTAATAGATATTAGGTGGCTCAAGATGACATGCAAAATCCAAACCCATATTATAGAAAAATAAGCAGATTATAGGGCTCAAACATCAGCGTACAAACCAACCCATTTGAGAGAAAAAGAAATCAGGTCTATTTAACCCGGTTGTCGCAATTTCATCTCATGATGATTATTGTATTAATAATATGTGGAAAATGATGGGTTTAATTGGGGATTGAAGATAGAGTTTAAGAAAGAAAAATAGAAAGATAGAGAAATTAAGAAAAGAATTAAGAGATGATATACTTCCGATAATGTTTTATGATCCCCTCTATTAAAAATATAGCTATTAATATATAACTTTTTAATTAAAGAGGAAATAGGAAACAAATTAACTTAAAAATAAAAAAACTTAAACCAATTGAACTACTTTGGCTGAGTCCCAACTTAACACTACAGAAATAGTAAATTACTTCATAAACTACTTCCTCAACAAGTGGGATTATTGAATGACAAATTACTTCCTAAACTATTTCCACAACAAGTGGGATTATTGAATGAACCTATTCTAATGTTACCCAACTGATATTACTTCCCCACTAACCACAATGGCTCCAGGCATATGTCCATGAGACTTATCAACTCCTCCCCCCTTCGCTTGGTCCTTGTCCTCAAGGACAAAGTTAGGATACACCCTCAACAACCGCCATGCATCTTCCCACGTTGCGTCCTCTAGAGGTGCTCCCCTTCGTTTTACAAGTATTTCTTCTTTGGGTCTGCAATGGCCTTTCTGCTTCACCCGTCGACTCAGGACCTTTTCAGGTTATGGCAATACAGGATGCTCCTCACTAGAAGGACGCAAGCAAGGGGAAGTAATCGGAATATCACCAACATAAGGTTTCAGCTGACTTATATGGAAGACATTGTGGATTCTAGACCCCTCTGGTAACTCCAATCGATAAGCAACAACTCTAACCGGTCCAATAATCTTGAAAGGACCAAAGAAACATAGAGACAACTTAGGCGAAGCCCGGAAAGCCACTGAAGTCTGGCGATAAAGTTGAAGCTTAAAAAAGGAATGATCCCTCACCACAAATTCTATATCTTGGCGATGACGATCAGCCATGCTTTTCATTTTGTCTCAGGCTTGAAGGACGTGAATTATAAGGTCTTTCAAGATGGAATCTCTTTCCTATAGTTGTACATCCACATCGGCTACTTTCGAAGTACCAAGGACATACTTTAAAAACGATGGTGGTGGGGTTCCATAAACTGCTTCAAATGGAGTTATTTGAGTGGAAGAATGACGAGCAGTGTTGTAGCTATATTCCGCCCAGGCTAACAAATCTTTCCATTGCTTAGGTCGATTACTAATAAAGCACCTCAAATATTGCTTCAAGGTCTAATTAACAACTTCCGTGTGTCCATCCATCTGTGAGTGATAGCTAGTGCTCATATTCAACCGTATTCCCTACAACTCAAACAAAGTTGTCCAGAAATTACCAATGAAACCTTATCACGGTCGGTTACAATACTTGCGGGCATTCCATGCAGACGCACAATATTTTTCATAAAAGCTTTAGCAACTCGTACGGCATTGATGGGTGGTGACAAGGCCACAAAATGGGCATACTTTGACAAACAATCTACCATGACCATTATTGTCTACCAACCTCCAGAAAAGGGTAGTCCTTCAACAAAGTCCATAGATAAGTTGATCCAAATCCTAGGCAGTATTGGGAGAGGTTGTAGAAGTCCGGTCAGCATCAACATCTCTGTTTTGTTCCTTTGGCATATTTTGCATTACCGGATATAGTCGTTTACCGTCCGATGCATTCCAACCCACTAGAAATCCAATTTCACTCAACTGAGGGTTTTCTTTTCTTCTAGGAACCACACTCCATCTCATGATTGTGCCTGCAGATTTGTTCTAAATTGTTCATAGTAGTAATCCATAGCACATTCATTTTGCAACTATATCCACTAGTCCAATTCTGGTTGAGAGATTGCAATGAAATGTATCTCAGTTTTACAGGATAGAGAATTAGCAGCCTTGTTAGTGGATCCTTGCTTGTATTCTATCTGGTAATCATACCCTAGGAGTTTAGGCAACCAACGAACTTGGGCCAGAGTTGTGATCTGTTATTCTAACAAATATTTTAAACTCCTCTGATTGGTCTTCAAGATGAAAGTTTAGCCAAGAGATATGGACGTCATTTATGAACCAATTTAACTACGGCTAGCATCTCCATTTTGTAAGATGAGTATTTGACAGTCGTACGTTTAAGGGCCTCACTAAAGAAGGTTATTGGTCTAATTTGAGGGCCTCTTTAAGATGTTTGAATGCATTGGTGATCTCCACTATCCATTTAAATCCCTCCTTGCCAAGTAGTCAATTTAATGGTGCTGCAATCACTCTATAGTGCAGGATAAATTTTCTGTAATACCCTGCTAAGCCTAAAAATCCTCTTACCTCTCTTACAATTTTGGGCTTAGGTTATTCACAAACTGCTTCAATTTTGACACCATTTGGTTCGATTCCATTATCCAAAAGAATGTGCCCCAAGTATTCCACACATTGTACATCTAATGTGCATTTCTTTTGATTTGCATAAAGTTGATGTTGTGTCAAGAGGTCCAACATAATTTGGAGATGTTGCAAATGCTCCTCCCATGTCTTGGAATAAACCAAAATATCATCGAAAAACACATGGATGAATTTGCGAAGATATGGATGGAAGATGTCATTCATGAGACTTTGAAAGCTTGACGGTGTATTAGTAAGACCAAATGGCATCACTACGAATTTGTAGTGCCCATCGTGTGTCTTAAATGCAGTTTTTAGAATATCATGTCCATAAATACGTATTTGATGATAGCCAGCTTTAAAATCAAACTTTGAGTAATATCGGGCTCCGAAAATCTCATCCATGAGTTTGTCGATTATCGGAATGGGAAACTTATCCTTGATAATGATTGAATTTAAGGCCCTATAATTGATACAGAATCTTCACTCCCCACTGGATTTTTGCACCAAAAGTATAGTTGAAGAGAATAGGCTAGTACTGGTTCATATAAGATTGGTAGAGAGTAGTTCATGCACTTGCTTCTCAATCTTAATTTCTGATAACACGGGTACCGGTATGGCCGCTCATTGATTGCTGAGGTGTTAGGAATTAGTGGGATTCTATGATTTTGAGATCACATTGGTGGTAGTTGTGTGGGAGTTTTGAAAATGCTATAATATTGTGATAAGATTTCATTGATCTCTTGTGGACCTATTTTTGATTCAGTGGATGATTTTTCTATAGTAAACAATTTAATGAAGAATCCTTCTCCTAAGGAATTACTTGTGAGGATTTTATTTGTTTCCTTATCAGATAATTCTTTTGTCCCTTGTTGTTTAATTCTTTTAAAAGTGTAGCAAGTCCCACAATAGTTGAAAGCATAGTTAAATTGGTGTAATTGGTTTCAATAGGCCCTAGGGTTGATAACCATTGTACTCCTAAAACCATGGGGTAGGCCGACTCGGGTAGTACAAAGAAATAAGCATGAATCACACATCCCTGCACGATAAGCCTAATGCCACAACACATTTCTAAGCACTCAATCCAAGTATTGTTGGCAATTTTGATTTTGAATCTCTTCCCTGTTTTCATGGTAAGCCCGAATTTATTTGCTATTTTCTTATCAATAAAGTTATGAGAACTACCTCGGTCTATGAGCACCATGACTTCAGTATCTCCTATTTTACCGATCACACGCAATGTCTGATGATGTTGTATTCCGATGATTACATGGTAGGATATTTTTGGCATCTCCTTTCCTTCCTCAGTCTCTTCCAACTCTTCAGAGTCGCCTGCACTTTCTTCAATTCCTACAACCATAAACAATTTTTGTCGGACACAATGTTGACCATGAGAAATTTTTTGTCACAGTAAAAACAAAGCCCTTTCTCACATCATTCCCGAGCCTCTTGAGGAGACAACCTCTAAAAATTTGGTATTTCATTTTTTTGGTTTGGTACTGGTCCCAAAACTCTAGGCCTCCTGAATTGGTGGGTTTAGAATTTATATTCATCATATTCTTTAAAGGAAAATTTTGTCCAAGTGATTGTTGATTCCTCCCTTCTACTAGCTTTGCCAATTCAATTGCATCAGTGAGAGTTTGTGGTTTGTTCATTTGTACGTCATTCTGGAGCTCATCCTTCAACCCTCCAATGAAGCTACTGACTAAGAAACTCTCAAGTAATCCATCCACCCTGTTGGATAATTTTTCAAATTCTTCTTGATATGTTTCCACTGAACTTTGTTGTCTCATCCGTTTTAATGCTTCTCCAGGGTCCTTATAATTTGTAGGACCAAATCTTTGCAAAAGTGCATGGTTAAACTCGGTCCAAAATAAGGTCACTCTGAACTTACTGTACTATTCATACCACTGTAATGCTAATCCATCCAAGTGAAACGATGTTATTAAAAATTTCTACTCCTTTGGAACGTCATGGTATTGGAACCGAAATAGCCACCCTTGAGGATTCTCACCTTCAAATATGGGAAACATCAACTTGGGTCAATGTCTTGGTAAGTCTACTCTGCGGGTCTTAGAGTCACCTAAATTGGCTCGGGAGCTTCTTACTCTAGAGAACGGGTTTCCCCATTGTTAGGTCGTGTTGGAGTCACAGCAGCTTGAAATGCTTGAAACTCGCTGGTGAGGTTTTCAACCATCACGCTCAATTGATCATAGTTGTCGTCTACTCGTGCTCTCAGTTGATCATAATTGTTATTGACTTGACTCAAGAAAGCTTCTTGTTTAGAAAGGAGATTAGCAACTTTGCTTTGTATGTCATTAGTTGCCTTTTGGCGAGTCTCCATTTTCGTTGATGAAACTGGCTATGATACCAATTGATGGGTTTAATTTAGGATTGAAGATAGAGTTAGGAAAGAAAAACATAAAGATAGAGAGATTAAGGAAAGAATTCAGAGAGACATATACTTCCGATAATGTTTTATGATCCCCTATATTAAAAATACAGCTATCAATATATAATCTTTTAGTTACAGAGGAATTAGGAAACTAATTAACTTGGAAATAAAGAAACCTAAACCAATTGAACTACATTGGCTAAGTCCCAGCCAAATACTACGAAAATAGCAAATTACTTCCTAAACTACTTCCACAACAAGTGGGATTATTGAATGTTCATATTCCAATGTTATCCAATTGATACCACTTCCCCACTAACCACAATAGCTCCAAGCATATGTGCATGGGGCATATTAGAAAAGTTTAAAACTAAGCATGGAGAAAGGATGACACAGTATGACTGGAATTTCGTGTTAACACACTAATATCAACCTACCAATCAACTCAACTAGCATATTTAGAATATCGTACCAGGCTTGATACTGGATTAAATTTTGGTACGATATTATGTTAATATCGATCAATATTAAGTATCGTTTCAGTTAATTTTTTAAATCTATAACATAGTCCTTATATTTTTTAAAAAAATTGCAAAATGATCATTCAATATTGTACTGTATAATGTAAACCATCCTTGTCTCAAAAAATCATAATAATAAAATTTTAAAATAACAATAATTTATTTATTTTTCTTAATATCATTTACACATATTCCACATATAAATAATAATCACAATTGATATGAAAAAAATTATTTTATCATCAAAGAAATATAAAATTAAAAACAATAAAAAAAATATTAAAATTTTATCATATAATAAATAATAATTACTTCAAAATATCAAATAAAAATAATAATTATTGTCAATAATAAAATATGATTTCTATCTTAATATTTAATTTTCAATAATAAAACATATATTTTTATCTTAATATGTAATTGTTATTAATAATAAAATATTGTTATATTTATATTAACATTTTTTAAACAATACAAAAATTTGAGGCCTCTTGATTTTCATTTTAACTTATTTTTAATTATTCTTCATAAAAATATAACCATTATTTACTATATGAATTTAAACATTATATTATTAATAATAAAAAGAGTTGATGATGGTGAAGAAGAGGAGAGTGAGAGTGAGAGAAAAAATAGAAGAAGGTAGCACACTAAGGTTAGGGCGAGGATTTTAAAAAAATTTCATTTTCTGCAGAAATGTCCCTAATTTTTTTAAAATTTCCGATACTAGCTAGTATATGGCTGGTATTCCAAATATCGCTAGTACCATTTTTCGGTCGGTACAATACGAGATTCATTACATTGCTGAACTGAAATTAAAAAATCTTTTGATTTTACTTATGCTTTTTCTATTATAATTTTTCGTTTTTAAAATAAAAATAAAAATATGTTGATTGTTAATATATTGTATTACTATTTTTATTTACTAATAATAATTGAATATTAAGGAAATAAAACTAAAAGATAAATTAATTTAATTTATTATTTATTTTAATCTCATATATAATATTTATTAAAAAATTATTAGCAAAATTAATATATTTTGTTCAACTTGGTTGGTTCCTTCGTGAGTGATGTGAAGTCTCTCCCACATTTCTTGAGCGCTAGTGCATGAGTTCACTCGATTTCTTTCCTCAACGGTAAGAGCGCAATATATCAACTTCATGGCTTTAGCGTTGATGTAGGCTTGCTTCCAATCATTGTCATCATATTCCAGCTCCGTTTTCACCTCGCCATTTTCTTTTAATGGAACATGTGGACTGAAGATGATGATCTTCCAATACTCCACTCCCTCGCTTATAATATGATACTTTATAGGATTTTTCCAAGAAGAATAGTTA
>JANVCQ010000231.1:33364064-33384078 GCA_025531925.1 Erythroxylum plowmanianum
TTTGAGCTTGATTTGTGTGGATTTCAATTGTTGTGATTATGGAAGTTTTAAGGGTTTTATTGAATTGGAATTTAATGAAAAATTGGTTTGTTTTAGGAAATCAAGAAAATCCGACCCAAGAGCAAAGGAAAGAGCCAATTTGAGTTTGAATTTTCAAGAATTATAAGGTGGGTAATTTATTTATAGTTATTGTGTAATGAGCAAAATACCTTGTGTGTGTGTGTTGCGTGTTAAAATAATTTGTTTTGAAATATTATGATGTGGAAATTGCATTATGATGTATGACATATGATAAAAATTGAATTGTGAGTATGATTATGCTATGGCTTGGAATTATATCATGGCATTTTGATTAAATGGAAGGAAGAAAAAGCATGAGAATATGAACTTGTGATTGATTGAATTGAGCATGAGAATTGAGCATGAGATTTGAATGTGTTTTGGCGAGAGAGGAACCATTTAGTAGTCACGTGCACGTTGACATAAAACCTTCTCCTGGCTACCCATTTGTGGCACACGAGATCTGAAAAGTGGACTCGTTTCGTTCACGGAGTAAACTTCGATTTCTCTGTTTTGTTCCATGAAACCCTCGAGCCAATTGTTTGTGCATTTTCATTTTGATGTGTTAAGTTATGATGAAGTTGAGTATTATGCTTTGATGTTAAACCACATCCAATATGTTTTATGTGATGATGTATTGAATTATGAGTTATGAATGTTGAACTTACATTGTTAGATCAAGATAAAATGAGTATGCTTATATGATTAGATGCATATATGTTTGATTGTGCGACTCATCGCCAATGGCTATAAATATATTAGCCACTGAGCTGTGTAGCTCAACCTAATATTTTTCCCACTCCTCAGGTGCAAATCGACAAGATCAGTGATCCTTGCAAGGCATTTGGACAATTTCCAAGATAGTTAGCTTTTGTACTAAGTTAGTGGCTAGAATTTTGGATAGATTTATAAGCTCATTGAACATTGAGCATCTAATGTATTTTTGTATCTTGTGTTAAGACTTTGATGTAATGTTGATTTGCAATTAAAGCTATGTATGAACTTTATTTCGATTTGGAAATGAATGAAGAATTGAAGAAGTTTCCAATGTGTATGTGCTTAGTTATCTTGAAGTTGTACATTTCTTATTTCAAGTTTTCCATAGGTGTAAAAATTGTGTTTTGCTTTCATGGGAAAAACTAGATCTATATATGTAGAATTAGACAAAGTTGTCTTCTTGGAAGGTGTAGATTATCTTTCTAGCTTTTCAATGCTATATAATATGAAATATTTGGATATCGGATTTGAGAGTTAAGATTATTAGAAACTTGTGATGCTGCATAGGATGGATTTTCAGGACAGCTGCATTGGATTGAAATTTTAGCCCTTATAGAGGCAAAATTTATTTTTGAGGTCTTCATGGAAGTTGTAGTCTAGAAGTCCTCTTCAAAATGATTTTTGAATGACCTTAATCCGATATTTGTAGTGAAAGTTATGCCCTTTTTACCAAGACAGGTCGGAGTAAGAAAAGAGACAAGTGGAAGTGTCACGATTGCGACTCTGTGGAAATTTCGCGCAAGTCGCGATCACGACGCATGATCGCAATCCGCAGGTCCTCCCCCCCCCCCTGAACATGTTTCACTCTTTTGACCATAATTTTATCGTTCGACCTCCAAATGACCTGATTTTTGAAGCATTGGATTCCCAACACATTCCTCTATCTCTCCACCAAATTTATAGCTTTTGGTATTAATTTGAAAAATATTGATTGAATCAAAGTGTGGGGATAGGTTGGAAGAGTGTGAATTGGATATTTTTTACTGAATATGCTTTAGTATTTTGGTAATATCTTAATCCATAGAGCTACAATTGTGATGATTCTTATCTCTAAATAACCTAAAGACATAGAGCCACAAATTATCTGAAGGAATCAAATTTTAATTCGATCTCTAAGACTTTCAATTTCTGGATGGAATTTGAGAATTGTGTACCACTTCAGTATAACAACAGTCCGAAAATGTTTGGGCTATAACTTTTAGATTTCTGAACCAAATGGAATGATTTTGGTGTTATAGTTTGCCCACGTTTTATGACTCTGAATGTTGGGCTCCAAAAACAGGGCCCAACATTAAGAAAGTAAAATAAACTACCTAATACCTTTTATATTGTATAATTAGAACCTTAGAGTCTATTTTTTGGTTAGCTTTCCTTTTTTCTTTTTATATCTTCCATTAAATTAGATTGGTGGCAACTTCATTTATATCTTACCTAATAGAAAAGCTACCTTTGAAGCTCCTAGAACCTCTGATCATTTTCCCATAATTATATAGGACCCATAAGTCAGTAGCAACAAAATGCGCCTTTTACCTCCTTCACGTTCACCTTACCTCTCTTCCCTCCATCAGTGGAAACTTTGATTTTTATTTAGGTGGCTGGATATGAGTTACCAATATATAAGATCTTTAATTTATTAAAACTATTTAATAACTTCCTAGTGGAGGAAGAAGGATTCAAGGAAGCAATTTATAAGTGTATGCATCGAGAAACCATAGGGACCAATATGTTCATTTGTGTTAGGAAGCATAACCTAATCAAGTAGGAAATGAAGATCCTTAGTGCCAAAAGGCAACAAAGCACCGAAGTTTTATTGGGGGCTGTAAAGAATAGATTTGTACAAGCAAAAACATCACTTTACTCTAATTCCAAAGTCTCTCTTCTCTAAACAATAGAGGAAAAAGCATTAAGGGATTATGTTAAAGCCTTGGAAAATCCATAATTCCCTCACAAGACAAAGAGCCCATATAAACTAACTCAAGTATGGAGATAAGAATACCAAATTTTTTTAAAATTCTATAAGGGACAAATATATGACCAATAGAATTAGTTCCCTAACTAAAACTGATGGTTATAGGATCTCCTAGCAACATGAACTGAAAGAAGAAGCACTTTCCTACTTCAAAAATTTTCTGGGAAAATAGAACATTAGTAAGTCCTCCATTCCTCTCCTCTTATGTCCTTAATTCATAACTCAATCATTAATGATATAAAAAGGCTCCTTTAGTTCTCACTCATTATCAAAGAGATTAAGGAAACTATTTTTAATATAAATCCTTAATAGTCAAGCTTCAATTTAAAAGATGTTATGACCTAAAATTAGTATAAGTGCTTGTTTCTTAATGATTATGGAATCACAATGATATCAAATATGCAAAAAGTACTATATTTAGGTAAAAGATAATAGACTCCTTTAAGGTTTAACAAAGTTTAATAGAATTTGTATCTGTTTCTATATTGCATCTTAATTTTCACTTCATTGAATGTAGAACATTCATCATCCTTTTTATGTTTTAAAAGGAAAATGACTGGATTTTCTTGCATGACATGACAGCAATCAAATGCTATAACTAAAACTTCTAAACATGAATTTATATCAATTTGCGTACTGCTTTGAAATTCATTGTCCTCTTTGCTTTGTTTTGGTTATCTTATTTGACTGTCAGCTTTTAGGAGTTGCTCCTTCATCATCTTCCTTCACATACTTCAAAAAGATCCTTCTGCATGTCAGTTAAGGTAAGTGATTTTGTTATTTACTAGGTTTTTATGTACTTGGTTTAATTTGGTTATTTTTTTTAAGGTTTGAACTTCCTGCATTTTTAATGTAAATGGCCTATACCAATCGAAATATTTTTGTGCTATGAACTTTGGTTTATCAATGAACTAATATAGGATGGGTTTGACTTATAGTTGCAAATATCTTAATTATTTCAATTCGTTATTTCATTTATGCTCTCTGAAATGATTAGGTTCTCTTTACTTTTTATGTGTGAATCTTTACACGCATCTTTTTTAATATAATACTAATTTTATTGTAAACATATTATATAATTTGTATATGTTACAATAATGTTTTAAATAAGTATTCATATTTATTTGGCACTAATACATATACTATTTAAGTTAAATATCAAACTTCTACACTTTAATTCTCTTCTAACATATATGATTACAAATAACAAAAATACATCTGTAGTTAATAAATAATTTTGATCTTAACCCATAAACCTTAACCTATAACCTGTGATGCAGCTCCTATGAGGCTTATCAGTGAAAAATACCACGAGCCTAGGAGTCATATCGAGAACTTGTTTTCCTGATTCACAAATGTAATCTTTAGTGATTAATTCAATTGGTTAATACTTAGGGAATCTTATGTAAAGTTTAGATGATTTGTAAACTTTGGTGAAAATGAATTAGACTAACTATGGAATCATTGTTTTAAATTAACAGTTTTGCAGAAATGAGTAATGTTGATAGATCTTGGATGTATAGACGATTAATACCTATTGGTTTCATTAATCCTGAGTTTATTGAGGGAGTTGAAGCTTTTATTCGTTATGCATGTTCTCAACTTGCAAATATGGATGACCCAAAGATCAAATGTCTATGTAAAAAGTGCAAACACATTCATTTCCTTCCTATTGATGAAGATAATGGGCATTTGCTGAAAAAAGGGTTTATCCCCAATTATTTTGAGTAGACATAACATAGGGAACTATTGATTTGCAGCACCTCAAGGGGTAATCAAGTACAATCATTTGTGACCTTAAATGAGTTTGAAAGGGTGATTAGAGTTAGATCAAATTATGTGGATGGAAATGAAAATCCTTATATGCAAATGGTTTATGATGCATCTGGTTATAAGACCTTTTAGGAAAATATGGAAAATCTTGAAGAAGAACCAAACCCACATACAAAACAGTTTTTTGACTTACTATAGTCAACTGACCAAGAATTATGGCCAAATTGTGAGATAATAACCCAATTGTCTTCAATTTCTCAAATATTGAACATAACATCTGAAGGGTGTATTTCGCACTGTAGTGTTATTCATAACTGAATTATAGATAATAATATTTTTAGATTATACGAGGAATTGTTACCCGAGCTAATGTAGGACAAAACATAGGATTATATAAATAAAGAAGTTGGAAGAAACTTTCCTCGATGGTTCGAGAGATATGTAAGTATTGAATTAAAAGATTAAAGTGTTCAAATGACATTATACTCTTTGATATGATAATTTCTTTTATGTAGGGCTTAGAAAATCTACTAGAGAACAAATTCATAAGTGATATTGCAAAGGGACCTCTACGAAGTGTTAAATCATATTTGGCGTATTTCATTAATGGATACAAATATCATACAGAATATCATGGTCATTGCATGGCAACAATAAATAGTGATGTTTGCATACAGGGAGAATTGATGGATTACTATCTTAAAATTATTGAGATACTTGAAATTGAGTACCCTGCATTGCCAATAAAGTGAAGCGTGATATTTAAGTATGACTCCAAATATTGGAACAAAAGTACATAGCCGATACAAGTTAGTTGAAATCAACAACCAAAAAGATTGAGACAATTTGAACCTTTCGTATTGGCAATGCAAGCAAAATAGGTGTGTTATATCTCTTTTCCTAGCTTACAACCAGATAAGTCAGATTGGTTGGTTATTTGCAAAGTTAAACATAGAGGTGTTTTTGAATCACATAGAAAAGGAGAATAGAGAATTGAAAGTGAAACGTCTCAGGAGGATGTTTATAAAATAAATGCATATGTGATATATGATGATAATAAACCTTTGAATGATCCATCTAACAAATATTTTGAAATTTCATCTGGAGAAGATGACGGGGGCCAGAGATTTGAAGAGGAACCAAAGTTTGAATCTTATTCTTCAGAAAAAGAAGATGATTGTAATTTACAATTAAGTTATGATAGCGATTAATTTGTGTTTTTAATTGAATATTTTATTCAACAAATCAATTATTTCCTTTTTAGTATATTGTGTAAAATATTTAATTCAAATTCTTAATCAAGGAATGTCGACATGACTACTGATTCTGGATGGTAGTAATTCATTCTGTTAGGAGGAATATGACAAAATTGTCTCTACCGAAGGAATAAATAATGCAGGGATTAATGTCCACTTTATACACTAATGATCGTTTGCTTTCCATGGCCGATCTTCTGCTTCAAGGTGTTTAGTATCATCTGAACAATGTCACTTTCCTTATTATGTACATCTCATTTCCTTTTATGAAGCTATTATATATATTCACATTTGATGGTATATATTACATGTTGTTTTAAGCTTCTTTGAATTCTGAAGATGACATGTATGCCTATAAAGGCGGGAACAATGTCACAATGGTCTATAAATGATTAGGAAAATCGGTTGCTTTGGAAAATTTGTCAATTCCACAGACCTCGTCTGGACATTCACGTATGCATGTCACTCTAAATTTGATTCATTTTTTAATATGACAATATCTAAGTTCTATACTGATTGTGCTTTAGATAAATTGTTTCGTACTGGCAGTTCATCTAGAGAGTTTGTCTTCCATACTAAATTTGGTGACTCATTCACTATATCTTCTACAAGTTTAGCTATAGCAGAAATGTTGTTACAAGAAGGTGTTAAAAACCCTACACTTGAGAGAAGACTTATCACTATTTCAATTGGTGCGTTCAAAAATGTTAGGACCTTTCTCGGAAATCCAGACATTGGGGACTCATTTACCTTTACTAACTCTTATATCACTTGGAATCTAAGAAAATAATTATACATTGTCATTTATCAATGCAATACACTAAACTCATCTTTAAAGTTGATTTATTGTTGTATCTATAAAAATTTGTCAAACAACCTCCTTAGTAGTTAGGGGTCAAGCTACGTCCTATTAAGTGTGGGCTGTTCTTATTCTTGTTTTAAGACTATAACAATTGTTAACCTTCTAATTTAAAGTTTGTACTTGAATATGATATTCAACTAATCGCCTTATTTTTTTTGAATATATTGTGTAAAATATTGAATTCAAATTCTTATATTTCTAGAAAATTCAATAAACAATGAATTTCAGGTAGAAATATGCAATCAAAGAGATAACGTGATGTAATGCGACCTAGGTTCAGACAACGATTCGGAGGTATTTACTATAAAGGTGAACCATCACAGTTTATGGCTGCAACTGAATCACCACCTTCCCCTCTAGGGCCTACAGTTGCAGATTATGTATCACTTGTTGTTCCTCATGCAACACCATCCACTACCCCTATATCGGATGAAGGAGACTGTCGCTAGCCTAGAGTTGAGGGACTTGATGAAAGAATGTGCATAACAATTGTCAATAATCTGTAAGTAAAATTACATGAAACACTATATGTTTATAATTAAGTTATAGGTTTAAATTTTTGCAAATGGTATAAAATTATTTGTTCTTATATTATATTGATTCCATCTAGATCGTGTTATAGAAATATGACATCTACATTTAAGAAGAAGATTGATCATGAGGGTTATGTATAAAAGAATATCTCTCAGGCCATAAAGACATTTTACCTTCAGAAGTTTGAGGTATAATAAAAAATTATTTTTTTAATTGAATGTATACATTAATTAGATAAATATTATTACATTATAAAATTTATTAAAAATTTTCCTTTTATTTCAGAAAAATTTTTTTGAGATTCTGATTTTGACGCGGTCAAAATAAAAATATGGGAGAGACGAGTATGTACACATTATCGTGACTTTATTGGTGCGATACACAAGGTTGATATACAATCGACTTATATTTTTGAGCAAATATGGAGTCGTTGACAGAAGTATTAGATATCACTTGAGGTAATGTCCATCTCAGAGTGTAACTCAATCAACAAACATGGAGGATCAAGAGGAGAGAGTCTTTCCGTACATACAGGAGGATCAATTACCCACCACGAGCATATAGAGAGACTTGTAAGTATCTAAACTTTACACTTATATTCTAATTGTTTTTGCCTTGCTGTATTTCAATTTAAATTGATATGTGAATGTTAGAATAAAAATATGTATATTATCATTTACTAATAATTATCATTTACTAATATAAACATTGTCTCCTAATAGAACTAAATAGAAGAAAGCATTCAGCGACAATCTTAGCACGAACAAGCTGTTGATGAGAGTTAGACATATCTTAATGCAGTAGGTGGTAGGAACCGTCGTGAAAGGATCTTCGAGCTAGGTTCATTTGTGAACACATATTATCTGCAATCCTCCACGTCTAATACAACAGCTTCTAGTAGGCGGTCACAAACCAATGAAGTCAATCAACTTCTAACTATAGTGGAGACATTAATGGACTACATAGCTCAGCTGAGATATGAGATGGATGAGTTGAAGGCGAGGGGTAGCACCTCAGAACACCCGCGGTAACCAGGACAATAGGATTGTTGTAATCATTTGCTTTGAGTTACAAAGACTTATTATGTACACTATAATGTTTTTATTGTCAAATAAGATAATTTTAATTTTATATCATTAATCAACTTTCTGTTTAAATAAATTAAATATATAAATAAATCAAAATATTATGCATATATAATTCATAACTGTTGAAATTATGCATTAATCATAAGATTATGAAATAAAATTTAATATCAGGATGTTTTTAAAATTTTTTAATTTTTTTATTGACAAAAAATAAAATTACATCGGTAAAATGCACTATATTTACGAATGGCAAACCATAAACCATCGGTAAAATGTAAGATATTTACCAACGGTTACTCTTTATTCCGTCGGTAATATTGCAAGCTGACGCCAACTTAACCGTCAAGATTTTATGAACCATTCATATACTCACCGACAGTCAAACATAACCGTCAGAAATCTCACCGACGGAATAATAAGTACCATCGAAAAATATTCCGACGGAATGTTTAAATCCTTAGTTAAATTTACTAATGGTTCACAGCAAATCTGTTGGCTTATTTACCAACGGTTATATAATATGTATGTTGGTAAATTTACCTACGATCATTTTAATAACGCCGTTGTCCGTCGGTTGATTCTGTTGCTAATTTATATTATCGACGGAATACAATCGTTTTCTGTCGGTAATTTCCGTTGCTAAACGATGTTTTTTTTGTAGTGTTATGTAATTAACCCTTATAAAAACAAAAACAAAACTTTTGTCTATGATCATTTTCATAAATTATGAAAATTGATAAATTAAAATTAAAAACTAACATTAAAAAATTTAAACAAAAAGTTTTTTTATTAAATTTATAAAAATAAAATAAAAATAATCAGTCTTAAACGTAGAACCAGCATATTAATGAAATTCCAACCTTATCAGTAGTTAAATTGTATAACTGAAACTGAAACATTAGGTTTCCAAAATGAAAATACCATTTCTGTTGGTGAGTGAAAATACCTGTTCTTAAAACAAATTAGTTTAGCTAATTTGGATCAATTTGTTAAATAGCTCAAAGTGGTCCCCTAAAAACACAGTTGCCAAGGAACATCTCGCTCTTCGCTGTACTATCAATTCACCCTCGTTCTTGGCCGTGAAAATCAAACCCACCATCACAAACTTTATCCAAAGGGGTCCCATCCCCATTTGCACCACACATCATAATAATATCAAAAACAGTATCTACAGAGAAATTAGCTTTCCATGTCCATGCAAAAACAATATGCCGCAAGATCTCCGTTGCTGGGTTGACACGTCACATTATCGTTTAACCTTATTTGTTTCCAGTTCCTGAGGAAGTATACACTTGGAACATCAGAAGTCGACAGATTTTACTGGTGAAACATGAGTACTCAACTAGCACACGCTTCTTCACCTCTCTATTCATTTCCTTCCTTTCCTCAGTTTTCTACACCTCTTCTCAGGCAATGGCCGCACTTTTTCTTACATTCCCTCCAGGAATATCACGTTCAAATTGTCGGATAAATCTCTTAGCCTCCAACTACATTAAATGCTCCAAAATTAGTCCCAATCACAGCAGCGTTGAACTTCCCGGAAATGGGCAGGCCCATTTTCCAGAAAAGAACCCTTTAAAGAGCTCATCTATGCTGTCACCTCCTCCTAGACCTCGTCGGATAATTCTGGTCCGACATGGAGAGAGCCAAGGAAATGTTGACGAGAGCGTCTACACAACGGTTGCTGATCCCAAGATTGCATTGACAGAGAAAGGTAAGTCTCAGGCTGTGGAGTGTGGTAAGAGAATCAGGATGATGATCGAGAAAGATAAAGTTGATGACTGGAAGGTTTACTTCTATGTATCGCCGTATAGAAGGACGCTTGAGACTTTGCGGAACTTGGGTCGAGTTTTCGAGCGCTCAAGAATTGCCGGGCTGAGAGAGGAGCCCCGTTTACGAGAGCAAGATTTTGGTATGTGTAACTGACCATGTAATCAAAGATAGCTTCTAGAGGATTTCTTGGCATCCTGTTCATTTAAAAGATGTTAAGAGCATCTACATTGATTAAAATTTAAAATATTAAAGGTTAATAAATAATAATATTTCTAATTATAATGGTGTGATCCATACTTAATTTTTATTAATAAATTTTACATTTTATTTTTAATTTTTTTGATTGTGTGTCTATATATATATTCAGTCTTAATTGTCTAGTCTAATTACCGTTGCGTTTATTTCAAGTAATAATTGAATGTCTAATCTTAGTTACAATTAGTAAGAAGTTTTAGAGTATTTTATATTAATTAAAAATAAAAATATTAAAAGGTTAATAAATCATATCTAATTGGTGCTAAAGTTCAATTCTTATTAATCGAACATGTGCTTCACCTATTTTAAAAATTCAAATAAAAGAGACAACCTAAATGTGTTTGATATATTATTTCTACATGAACAAAATAATTATCTGCTGGTCTCTACTGGTTCTTAATTCTCTCTTCACCAATTTCATGTCATTCTTGTTGTAATCCCTACTCTGGAAAGGGAATTTTCAGGATAGAGAGAAGATGAGAGTTGAAAAAGCTGTACGTATGCGATACGGGCGTTTCTTTTACCGTTTTCCCAATGGCGAATCTGCAGCTGATGTCTATGATAGAATCACAGGTATTGTTTAATCTTTTCCTAGCTATATGTGAAAGGTAAGGGTTTTGATACTAGGAACTGTGTGTTGCTGAGATAGGATTCAGAGAAACACTAAGAGCAGACATTGATATAGGACGGTTCCAGCCACCGGGTGAGAGGAATCCCAACATGAACATAGTGATAGTGTCTCATGGTCTCACACTGCGCGTGTTTCTGATGAGATGGTACAAATGGACTGTGGAACAATACCAGGGTCTCCATAACTTTGACAATGGTGGCATGATTGTTATGGAGAAAGGTTATGGAGGCAGGTAATCAGTATTTTTCTATCTCTTTCCCTCTTCAGCACCAAGAATAGAAATTGTAGTTTTGACTCTTGCTTCATCATCCAAAAAGTTAAACATGTAACAGGTACAGCTTGTTAATGCATCACACTGAAGAAGAGTTGAGAGAATTTGGATTGACAGATGAAATGCTGATTGATCAAGAGTGGTAAGACGCTAACACCTTATATTCTCCATTCATTGTATATCTCAAATTTCCAATAAGATATTACTATTAGTAGTTAAGAGCTGAATTCCCAGTTTCGTTAACATGTGCTAACCTTTCTTGTTTTTTTTATTTGACTTCTCACCAATCCCAGGCAAAAATTAGCAAAGCCAGGAGAACTGAACTATGATTGTCCCACAATGAATTCTTTCTTCACACACTTCAGCGAAGAGGGATGCGCAAATTGATTTAAAAATGGATCACATTGTACAGCAACAAAACAGTAAGAACACCTTTGTGCACAAAGGACTTGCATGAGGTTACAGTATCCGTTAACTACGAGAGAGTTTGGAGAAAGCCACCTGTGACATCCACAGTTGTTGAAATTGTATGAATGTGTCCTGGAGCCGGAAGATACATTTTGATTCTAGGAATCATAGGATAGACAAAGATAATCAATATACATTGTACAAGAAAGTAGAGAACTTGTTGGAGATTGACTAATTCAAGCCCTTGGTAGCTGCCCCTCCACGTGTTTTGCGATGTTTCCATGTTCTGATCTTTGTTCCTTTTTTTGTAATTTCATTAGCTATGATTTTCAAATTTAGTGGTCAAGTTGTTAAAATAGGATCTGTTTTTTAATGTACTTGTCTCCTGCTTAAAAGGTACAAGTGCCTATATAAAGAACAAGTGTTATGTTTTATTTAACTCAATAAAAAAAGTCTTGCTTCTATCCACAAATTTGAGTGTGTTTTTTGTCCTTATGAGTGTGTTTATTTTTTGGAGTCTATAAGGTTATGTTATTGGGTTCACTTGTTGTTTTAACATTTGGTATCACAGCTTGTGGTTTGAGAGAAGTGTTTTGTGAATGGTCCTTATTGAGAGTGTAAGATCAACAAAAAAAATTAAGTGTGTTCAGTTGGCCAAAAATAAAATGGAAGCCAGCAATATCTTCAATACTCAAAACAGTTCCCATTTTTTACAGCACTAATTGCCAATTTTGAGCTATAAAAATGAGAACCTTGTTTAGTTCTCAAGATTTGTCGGATTTAGTGGAAACTGGCTTTGAAGAAATTGCCGATCCTGAACTAACGCCAAGATTGATAGCAACCCAAAGAAATGAATTGAAGGGCAAGCAAAAGAAAGATGTGAAAGCACTATTCTTCATTCAACAAGGTGTGAATGATGCTCTATTTCCACGAGTGATGGGAGCAGAGATTGTGAAGGCAGCACGAAATTTGCTTTAAGAACATTATCTAGGATCAACCAAGGCAGTCAGTGAAGCTACAAACTCTTTGTTGAGATTTTGAGAATTTGCTAATGAAGCCATCTGATTTAATTCAGGATTTCTCTATAAGAATTTCTACCCTTGTAAATCAAATTAGATCTTTTGGTGAAAATTTATCTGACCAAAGATTGTGTAGAAGGTTTTAAATAGCCTTCCCCCCTAAATTTGATCATTTTGTTGCTGCTATTAAAGAATCCAATAATTTGTTTGATTACTTATTGAGCTAATGGGTTCTATTGTGTCACATTAAGCTCATATGAATAGATCAACATGGACATCTGTGGAGTATGCCTTTCAATCGAAGATTGATATGAAAAAGAAATTTAGAGGTTCAACAAGAGGTAGAACTAGTAGCAAGCGTGGCACTAGATGAGGGAACTTACATCGAGGAAGAGGTCGTGGCAGATCATATGGCTAAGAGAGAAACCATGGTAATGTTCTCTGTACCTCCATATTCTCACTGTGGTAAAACTAATCACATTGAGAAATTTTTCTAGAGTAGAAATAAAAATGATCATGAAGAAAATGATGTTCAGTGTTACAATTGCAAGAAATATGGCCATATAGCAAGAAACTGTGAAGAAAAAGAGTATACTAATTTCCATGAAAAGAAAGAAGATTCTGCAGATAATTTATTTCTTGCTTGCTTGGCTGCTAACATTGATATGTCTTCTAAAGTTTGGTACTTAGATAGTGGTTGTAGTAATCACATAACTAGAAATAGGGATTATTTTGTAGAGATTGATGACTTTTTGGACTCCCAAGTGACTTTGGGCAACAATAATCAAGTTCGGATGTGTGGAATAGGCATGACTGCTGTGGGTTGCAAAACTAGTAGGAAACTTATTTAGAATGTCATGTATGTGGCTGGTATTGCTCATAATCTACTGAGTTTCGGACAATTATTGAGGAAAGGTTATTATGCTATGTTTGATAATGGTGAATGTCTGATTTATCATAAAAGGAGCATGAACTTGGTATATTGTGTTTTCTAACAAACACTCATATATTTATTTAAGTATCTCTATAATTTAATTTATGAAATCAACTATTTTCTTCATAATGAAAAATATAATGAGTGTTAAGACTTTTTATATTCTATTAATGTTTAATCATAATAGAACATTTAGGGATAATATGTAATATATAATTATGATTTTATCATAATTTTATTTGCAATATATATTTATCACACAAACTTTATCATGTATGTATAAGAAAAAAATTCTTTAAATTATTTTGTTCTTAAATACAACTAATCAATTAGTTGCAAGACATAAACTAATATAGTATAGAAGTCTCTTGATCTCAGCCACTTTGCATTTCAACGACTGATTGGGCAGAATATAATGACAATGAGGTTTTCAACCCCAACACAAAAGTTAAGGATCCAGCAGAGGACCTTCTTATGCTAAAAGCACTGCAAAAGTAAGCAGGTACACCAAAAGCATTTCCCGTCATACGAGTTAATGAGAGTCTCGTAATTGGATGGACACCCGCATAATACGAAAGAAATATTCTCAATAGAATGGATGCAAGCAAATAACATTTTCTCATTAACAAAACCAACCATACAAGTTATTCTCAGGAGGGGCTGCGAATAGGTTCCACTGTCAAACTACGAAAAGAACAAAGTGAATTGGACCAACACACCACCAAGACAAGTTATTCCTCATCATTTAAAACCTACATCATTAGAAGCATATGCCAAGTCAATCCAAGTTGCAATAAGGCGTTAAGTCATATACAAGTTAAAAGGAGTAATAGATGAAACTAACCACCATTCATAAAGCACCAAGCCAACATCAACATCAGTCTCAGTGGAATCAGATTCAGCGCTATGCTGGTCATCTGCAAAATCTTCCTAGAAACCATTGAAAATGGAAAATTACGGTTTGATGACAAAGAATGCTGGTTAAAACAAACCGGGACAAAATGCTATATAAGTAAATAGTTAATATTAAAAGATGAGAGAAATGTCAGATGACTCTGTACACCCATCATCTGCTCTGATCAAATCCAAACCATGCAAGCTGTGGCAATAACACCAAGGGTAGCTGATGCCTCCTTTACAACAACTTAAGTCTCAGCTATTAATTAGGGAAAACAAAAAGATCCTAGCACAAAGTAAAGCTAAAATCTATGCCGACCATTTATTGAGAGCTTAGTTTTAAAATGTCTGATGTTAAATCATACTACTAACGGGTATATACATAATGACGGAGATGGTCATTAATTAGAAGATAGTTCCTCGTACCAGCTTTCTTGACTTCAGAATTAGCGAACTGTAGTTAGTACAGTCCATTAGCATGGTAGCAAATATATATATAAATATATATGTGTGTGTGTGTGTGTGTTTGTGTGTGTGTAAGAAGGACCATCTGTGAGGCTTGGACATAAGCATAGACAAGCTAAGCTTAATTCCCCATCTACTTACATTTGTGAAACAACAACCATTTTAAATTACACCAACAAAGGTCATAGAGAGCAGACATCAGCATTTAGAAAAATAGCCCTTTCTCGCACAAGACTTAATCGCAGTTCAGAAAGAGATTATAATCTTGTGTTTGGCAGTGTATATGAATCCTGAAAATTAGCAAATTCATAACCACCAGTAATGAAAGAAAAATACTAAGTATTAAATCGACTCAGACAAGCAATCTCTATAAATTATTTACAAAAAAGATAAGTAGCAAAACCAAATTTGTTCATCTTCTTCCAAACTAAACCTGGCTTCTGTGAGTATACCAAGCACACGACCCATCTCTATGCAATTCAAACTTGTACATATCTTATCCTCAATAATATAATTGTGATTGTTTAGGAATTATCAATGGTTGCAGCTGTAATTTTTAGTGGCCGTGTCCTTTCCTGTTCACCACTGCATCTCCAGAAAGCCCTTCTCCACCACACTTCAAATCCTCTTTGAATATTTGGACATTCTTCACCAGAATTTAGGAATCGACTAAACCAAGCAAGTAAAATATCCTGCTGCCAAGTCATAGGTAAAGTTAGAATCGTGTTACTAAGACCATCCTCGATCAAATGATAATCAAAGCCTTTAGATGCTCTCCTCATCCAGCCAAAGTCATCATAAAATGGAACCAGCCATGTTTGTAGAAGTAAGCACCTAACTTCCTTTGAGGCCAGCAACTGTCCCTTCCCAATCCCAACAAACAGCCTGGCTGTGACTCTGCTAACCTCATACCTGTGAACTGCAGGAACTTTGGAATGTACATCAGACAATTCGGACAAGGATGCCCATGTTGTCAAAAATTCTTCAGCAATCTGTCTATCAATAAGAATATCCAACAACCAGTGTAAATTATCTGCTTGTCGTGCGATCTGTCCAGCATTTTCAAAATCCCCTGCAGCTGCCTGGAGAAAATGGTCTCTAAGGAGCTCCATACACCTATCACAAGCCGAGTATAAGGACCCTTTGTTGAGATCATTGTGAGAGGAATTCTCACGAAGCATCTTTGAGACCAATCCCTTCATCTGTCGCCTAGCTTTCTCATCTTTGCCTTCAAGCACTACATTTAGAAGTTTAACAAGCACCTGCTCATTGTCACTTCCCTCTTCAGTTCCATTATTCACTTCAACAGAAACCCTTTTCAGCACCTCCCCAGCTCCCACGCCTTCAAGATGAAGCTCCGATAACAGAGAAGCCACTTTCTCCTCCTCATCCTCAGCCCATGGAGCAGCTTCTAAGTACTCCAGACAAGACAAGACCCCAGCATCAAATCCAATTGCCGCAGAAACCTAAAACATGGATCACCACAGGAAATGGGGCTATCGAATTTAGTTCTTTAAAGCTCTAAGTCCACCACTAGCTAAGTATAAAGCCTACAAGTACAACACGATATAAAGTTGCCCAAATATGTCGGAAGAAGTCCAGTGACTAACGACTCTAGCATCATTGATGGCTTATATTTGACCTATGAGCAACAAATTTCAATGCCACATTTTCCAGAAGAACAACAAACAGAGGAAGAATGTTTCTTTAGTAGTTGTAACGAACTTAAACCACAAAATTAACAGCTAAGCAAACCCAAAAAGCTTTTACCTTCAAAATACCAAGAATCCTGCTAACATCCTCACGCATAAGCTTCCTCCTCAGATCTCTACAGTACATCAACCTAAGCGTCTCGATATAAATCTCGACATCATCACAATCCGCAATCTCAACAACGTATGGCGTCGCCGCCGAAGACCTGGGTTTGTTTGCCCAACGATCCGACAACTTCACAGCAAAGAACCTACTGTGACCCATCAAGATCTGTCTGTGCACATCCATGGACACACTAATCCCATCCTTAGAACTCAAGGTCAACTTCAAATCACTAGTCGAGGAATCATTAAATTGGTTCCCCGGACTCCTGTTCCCCAACATATCGTTTATTCGCTGCATTATCAAAGCTTGCTTGTCTTGTATGGACATTTGCGAGTTGTGTGAGGTCTTATGAGCAGCGTACGCGTGGTGGTTAAATGGGATTTGGGTTCTGGGCTGGATCTCCGGTTCGCTAGCCATCATCTCGAAGAGGGTGGGGCTGGATCGGGTCTTCTCCGGTGGTGGCGACATGGGGTTTAGGAGACCGGCAGTGAGGGCGGAGTTGAACTTGGTGAAACTCGACGGAAAAGACTGCTCGAGAGGAGAGTGGTGACCATTGGAGAGGGTGGTCCCGCCGTTGGAGACGGGGATGAAGTCCATGACCGGAGAAGCACTTCCCAATGAGAAAGAACCCGACGAATCGAGGAGTGGATCGAGCTTCGGACAAGGGTGTGATGGCGGCGAAGGCGGAGGAGGAACAGGGCGAGAAGCTGGGCAACACCAGGAACTATCAGGTGAGACGACAGAGGGAGGGTGAAGTTTCCGCAAAGGGAACTGAACGTCAGAGTTAGGGGCGGAGGAGGAAATGGTGGCTTCACGAGGTGGTCTGCGGCGCTTGGGTTTGGGTTTGGAGGGGTGAGACAGGAGTTTAAGGTGAGGTTTAGTTGCAGTAGTAGAAGTTTGTATTGTTGTTGTTGTTCTGGTTGCCATGGAATAAATTGTGCGCCTTGTCTTTTAGTTCATTGGCATTGGCAAAATGAAATAGAGTGAGTGAGTGAGTATACTTTTGATTAGGATGTGAATTCATCATAAGACGCAGGCAGCGAGGACTAGGAGGCGAGTGACATTGCAATTAATGAAGACACTGTGCAATGCAACGGCCAAAGAGGAATAGGTTTTCGTAGACTGATTGGGATGCGTATGTGAATGTCCCTTTTACTTGATGAGTCCAGTCTCTTTGATGGTTGCTGTAAAATAGTTACGTACGAATCAAAACAGAGAGACCCACCTCCACCTGGCACCTGCTTCGTTCAGTCTACCGTCTAGATAAGAAGTACTTTTTGTTGTATGTTATTCATTGGTGGGTGGCAGTTGTGTCCTCTTTGATAGTTGGAACATGGACTATTTGTCCTAATTGCCTCTGCGAATCATCATCCTTTGTATTAATCGGAACAAGAAAAGGCAGACAGCATGCCCAAGGCAAAATAGCAAGTCCTTCGTTGCTTTTAGTACACGACAAATATACTAATTATGCCCCCTTTTTTTACTTATCCAACCATTGGATGGTATTACAAAATCCTATCTCATTATGTAATCCAAAGGGCATACATAGGCAGGATCGTTCAATTACAAAATCCTATCTCATTAACATTAATAAGTTTTTTTTTCTCGTCCTAAGTGATCGGTTAAAGATAAAATGAATAATTTAGGGGCTATCTATCTTATTCTTAAATTTAAAGTTTTCAAAATTAGAAAAATCAAAATAAAATTTAAAAAACAAGAATATTGTTTCTTCTGCAGTAGCAAGTTTTAAAAACTAAATTCCTAAGTTTTAAAAAAACCCAAAAATTCTTGCTTTTCTTCTCTTCTAAACTTAAACACTACTGCCTCTTAACTTCTGCCATCAATCTTGTTTTTGAGTTGTGAAAAAGTAGGTGGAGCTTTGGTTATGAAATCCTTATTATTGACCCATAAGAACCAAAAAAAAAAATAAACAATAACAACAATAATTTTGTAAAAATCTCGTTAATATATAAAATTTAGAAGATCTAATAATACACAGCTTTATATTTAACTAGTCAAAATATTATTTTTTTTATTAGAATTACAAAAAATTGAAGTCGATTGAAGAAAAAAAAAACACACGTTTGTTTTGTTTTCCTTTCAATATCAATCAATCATGTTTCTTTTAGGTGTTATTCTTTCGTGTTAATGTGGGTGAAGGAAAAAGATTCTTCCTTGTATGTGCCTCTTCTCTCTCTAAAACAAATAGGTATTTTTCATATATGGATTCGTTATAAATTAGGTTAACTGTTGCTTCTACATGTATTACTTTGTTTTGAGTTTGTTTGTGATACTGTTTTTGTACTCTCTCTTTTTTTCCATATTGTTCCTCTCCTCATTGTTCCACTGGGTCACCATTCTCCTCTCATATGCGTCCATTCTTCTTTTTGTCCTTTTTCCCCAACCTCTATCCATTTTTTTCGTATGCCTCTCTTTCATGCTATCTAAGTTGCTTCTTCTTTCTTAGTTGCTCCTTCTTCTTTTTTTCTCTTTTAGATTGTTTCTTCATTTTGTTCTTTGATTCTCCTAGCTTCTCTTTTCGTTTCTTTCTAAAGTTATAGGCATCGCTTTTGATGCTAGTTTTTGCACCAAAAAAAATTCTTACATTATTCATTTTTTATAGTGAGATAAATCATAAATAAGTACACAGTCTATTGATTTTGGTATTGTAAATGTCACTAATCCAGAATTAAGGAATCAGCAGAAGAATTTGTATATAAGCATAGTTTCTAGAGCTCAAGTAGACTCAAGACGTAGTTCACATATGGATACAAATCTGACCTTCCTTCTTATTTCATAATTTTTGTTGCATAACTATTAAGAGAACTGTTAACGTTTGGTTCTGCATATAGTAATGCAACAATTAGACTAAGACAAAATTAAAGACAAAGTTCAAACATGAAGGAATAACACACAAAGTGTAACATCCCGTTACTGTTAGCAAGGGTATTTTGGTCATTGGGTTGAATTGCTAGGATTTCACTGCATTCACTGACTGAACATGTTACTGGCCTCTAATTATAGAGGAACATGTCTATTGCATATGCATTCATTCATAGGTACATGCATTCATGATTTTTCGGTATTCTTATTGTGACCATGGACTGACTGCACTGACTGAATTGACTGGATTGCAATTGATCGAGGAATTAGAGTAATTGGGTTCAATTGACTGATTTAATATTGGTTATGAGTGATTGGTAATTTATAGAGGCTTATGGGAA
>JANVCQ010000231.1:33388215-33398939 GCA_025531925.1 Erythroxylum plowmanianum
CACAATACATATACAAAAACACTCATTTAATTTCATTTTATATTTCTAAATTTCACTTAAAGATCGGGGTCCAACATAAGTCATGTTTTGTATTACTTTTGTTAGTTTCTTATACTTATATTAAAGTGGGCTATTTAATAATTACAACATATTTTTCTTAAAGAAAAATCTATGTAGCTTCAATTTAAATTTAGGTAAATGATTCAAATTGGATCATAACATTTTTCAACAAAATTTAATTTGAACTCAAATGTTTCCAAACATTCAAAAAAAACCTTCATATTTCAAAAATGTTTGATTTAGACTCTAAGTTGATAGCCTTGTTGGCCTCCCATTTAAAAATATTTACTCAAACACTTTTTATTTTGGCCCTCTTTATATAAATCCTAACTAGAAAGGGATCTTCAAAAAGTCCTAATAACTTTAAAGTTAGAGGACAACATTTTGGAAGTTTCCTAAACAATATTGTCTATCTTAACACTTGTTCACCATTCCTAATTATCTATCATTGAGCAAGACTTTCAATATTAGAAATGGAAAAACTCATCTTAGCGACTTGGCATTTTTGGACCTCCTAAAGGCAAACCCACTTTCTTGAACTTTGATGTCATTTTTTTCCATTATTAAACTTACCACTTCACTAATAGTCCACCAAAGTAAAATTTGTGTTTATGCCCATAAGTGCTCTATATCTATCTTCAAGTGAATAATGCCTCTATCCTTGTTTACAATAAAAACATGGCGCTATTGCTATCTATTAAATTAAATCATGCAAATCCTAGTTTCTCACCAATGTTAAATTTCCATAGCTCTCTCATGTAAGCTCCCATCTACCTTAGTATATTCACTAAATTCAAATAGACCTAAATCCAACTCTCATATGCTGTTTGGCTTATAATACAAACTCACCATTTAAGAAAAAAAGTCCCTCTAAAGATATCAAAGGGATCAATGACTCTACAAGAAAGAGGACCCAAGTCAATCTCCATATTCATGTTCAATCTCGTTTGACCAAGGCAACATGACACTAAGAGAGGAACAACAAATGATTAGGAATGATGAGCATGTGTAAAGCTAGATAACAACATTTTAGAGATTTATCAAGCATTATTGTCTAGCTCTAAAGATAGTAGGATTAATTTTTTATAGGCCTTTTTCTAGCTAGAATGCATATCTAGTAAAGGGACCTCTTAACAAATGATAGGAAATGTTAAAGTAGATTTTTTAAAATAAAAGGTTGAAGGGACTATTAAGTTAGGGTTTTAATTGAACATTTTCAAAATGAGGATGTATCTATCTTTTAAGAGACTAGGAAAAAATAGGAAAAAAATAGAAAGATGAGTACTAAGGTAAAGGAAGTAAGGTTTCATAAAATCAATATTAGTCACTCCGGTCAGAACTCCTTTATCTGATCATGCATTTCAATGCGATGCATCATTTCATATGCCATATTTCATTACCTTTAATTCCTGTGTGATCCTGTCACATGTATCAATTTTATCAGATTTAACTCTAGCAATTCATATTCAATTATTCACATAGTTCATATTCATTCTGGCATTTCACATTTAATTACTCACGTTTCAAATTTATTCTGGCATTTCTTATCCAATTGTTCACATATTTCATTTTCAACATATAGATCATAAAAAAGCACATATAATCGAGTTACACATCTAGGTTAACTCATAGTACGCTCCAGATAAGCTATTGCCTAGACGATCTGGCAATGTTTGGACAATGATGATTTAATTGTGTTTCTTTAATTACGCAATACACACATGTAGTTCACACATTACTAAGTTGATCAATCAAATGATTATTCAATCATACACATGTTTATATGTCATGTTCAATGCATGCTCAATTGACTATCCCAGGTATGTATCCTTATTCATAAATCTTTATCATTCATTCATCATAACTTGTATATAACTTATTTGCAATTAGGTTACACCTTAAGTAAGTTTGATTACTATAAATTCATAATCATACATTCATCAATCCTTACCTAGCATTATATATATTTACACAATTTCTCAATTCTCATTCAATCATACCTACTTCATTACTTATATCCTTTTAATCACATTTGCATTCATAAGAGCATCTTTATACCATTAACATCTCATACTTCCTAAATTCATATACATTGATATCAAATAATCCATTCCTCAAATTATAACATCAATTAATAACCTAAACTTATCAAACCTTTAACCAATTAATATAACAACATTCTAGGTTCATTTTAAGGCCCAATCAAGTCCAATTGCACCTAAGTAAAGTAACTTATCCTTGTTGGTTAAAATAACACACAAAACTGAACTTTTCTCACTTCAAGGCATTGCCCACTATCGTGAGAAGGAGCTTATATAGCTCCCACGATCATGGGAAGGTGATTATGTAGCTTCCATGATCATGGGATAGGTAATCCGAAGGTGCATTGTCCAATTTCCATCAAAATTTCCAGATTCTTACATCTTTATACTAAAATTAAAACAACTTCATTAAAGTCCATTAATTATACCTCAATTATACCTTAATTATTCTTCAATTATTTAACAATTTCATATCCAATTCCAACTTAAAATCATTCAATTGGTAGCTCACAAACTTTGGTTTTTCATGCATCAAAAATCAAAATAGAAACTTTTATTCACTAATATACATGTAGTCTTAGTTTTTCCCATTTCAAGAACACTACACTAGCACCTTTCTTTAGCATAAATTCATCTTCATTATATTTCAAATCCTAATCTAATTTATCCCTAAAACAACCTATAGCCTACGGTTTTTATACGTCAAGAACTAGACATAAAAGTATATAAATTCAAGTATCATTTTCCAGCACAATTCATCATCAACATCATATACAATCCATCCCAATTCAATCATCATAACCATTATAATATAATATGCCATAAAGATCAATATTTACTTACTTGTCTAACTCAAATTCCAGCTCAATTCATCAAGCTAACTTAGCTCTCCATGCATGCAAAATCATCACTAATCAAGGTAGAAATAAGTTAGTTTTGGCTAGGATAAAAGACTACCACAAGAACTATAATATTCTAGTTCTATAGTAATCTTGTGAAGGATGAAAGCATGGATTTGGTGTAGCAATTTAGCAAGAATTAAACCAAAATATAAAGATGAGATAAAAGCAAGTTTAGGTGGAGAGAGTGAAGAAGGAGGAGAAATGAACTCAACATAAACTTTTCCATCATTTGCTTAATTCAACTAGGTGCAAGGTGTCATTATCTTAGATTAACATTTTTCTTTAGGCATATAGTCCATTTGTCATTTATATATGCTTCCATATGTCACTAGTTACTTAGTCCATTTGTCAATTAATTAGCTATGTCATTTATCAATTAATTTTTCATGCAAATGTCACTAATTCATAGGCTTAGTCATCCTAATTTTTTATATAACAACTTGTTTTGCCACTTGACTTTTTCCTAGACTAAATGTACATCTTAATTCATGAATTTCTCAATTGTAACAATTTGTTCCAAGTTACTAATTATAATCCATCAGTTCTTGACATTGGTAAACCAAAATACAAGATATTGAAAATGCATATTTAAGTCACATTCATTTTAGTTTCATACTTCGGAATATGTTAATTGGGTGCAATTTGTCTAAGGCCTTGTTTGGAAAACAACGTATTGCATCAACTGTTAGCTGATTCTATCAGCTGATTTGGCCAGCAGATAACATCAGCTATTTATTAATGATGTTTGATAAAATTAGCTATTTAGTATTAGCTGTTGATGTATAGAATACCTTATGAGGGCATGATTTTAAAAAAATTATAAGGGCATGAATATTATATTTCTTAGTATTTCGGTGAATATTTTTATAAGAATTTAGATTTAGATATTTAATTTTACAAAAATTAAGTTTATAACTGTAATAAAAAACATAATAATAATAATAATAATAATAATAATAATAATAATAATAATAATAATAATAATAATAATAATAATAATCCAACGTTAAATTCTCTATTAATATGAATGATGTAGCGAGCTACATCATATTAATATTTTTCATATAATATGTATGAATTTTATTATATAATAAATTAAAAATATCTATAATTATAGTATAACACAAATACGATATATAGAAGTTATATACTAAAAATATTAATTTGATGTAACTCTTTATGTTCAAAAACTTAATATTATGCTATTTTTAGATGCAAACTAATATTACAAAATTAAATAAAGATTAAAAATTTAATTAACCCATTTATTATATTCTTCCAAACTTCACGACATAATTATATGATAAAAAAAGCCAAATTTGAAAACTCACAGAGCAAAAATAAAGTGTAAAGTACAGGGTAATATTGTCATTAAGCAAACAACTAACTCCAAAAGCTCTTATTATGAAGCTTTTAGAAATCAACTTATTGAGATTAAATAAACTAACCAATAAGCCATTCACCAAAAACATCAATAGTTTTTTAAGATGGTCAAAAAGCTGACTTTTAGTCAATAAGTTAAAAAATAGTTGATAAGCTGTTTGCCAAACACGCTCTAAGTCATAATTCATGTCTGTATGCTAATATAATGCATATGAATATAATCATAAAATCATGTCACAAATGTACCATTCTATATGATGTCACTCATGTGACTCAATAGTCTCGCACTTTAAATCCTTCAATGATGTAAGAGACAGAATATTATATCTTGAGTCTTGTTCACATAATTTATGCAATTATTGCATGCAACATAACCTTGATCTATCTCTCCATTTGAGTATTTACTTGAACTTATCTTGTTTGGTGCTTAACCACCCTTATACACTGCTTTTTCTTCATCTTTGCGTACTCTTGAGTAACCAAGAAAGATGTTTGGTGTTTGTTACAACCCAAACAAGGAGAAGACTAAAGAAAGGAGGAGCATTATCAATGGTACATATGCTAAAATATCATGTTCTATAATTTGTCTATGAATGCATATAAAATTCTGAATTTTGGGGATGTCGTGGGGCTGGAATTTAAAACTTTCGCTGTCATGTTGTACATGTGATGCATGAATCCATGACTCTCTAATAATGGGTACCCTTCTTTTCTTTTATAAAAAAAGCTGTAAAAGAGTGATTCCAGAGTTAGTTACGTTACATTGGATTTATTGATTTTATCTAACCTAACTTAAGAAAAAAATTGAATATACAACTCGATCAATCAAACTTGATATAATTCTATGTTGAAATTAAATTTCAAATTGGACCTTAACTTGATATGAGATAGCATTAAAGGAGGATAAAAACATTAACTATGGACATGTGCGTTTTAAGCATCAAATGGTTTCCTTTCACTTTAAGCATGAAACTCCAACGATATGTTTTCATGATATGTCAACCATACTACCACAAACACGCGGAATAAAACATCAATGTATTGTTCCTGCGTTTTCATGGTAAATCATATCAAATGATCTGTATCAGTTGATAATGTGGCCAATGGCCCACAAACGCTGGTCAACCCTGACAAGCTGGAAACGGTTCTTGTTATGGTGTAGAAGGAAAATGAAAAGACAGATTTGGATGGACAATGATCAAAATCTTATTCTAATGATTAAAACCAATCATCACGTCAGATGCTGTAAGTGTAACTAAAGCACCAGACAAGCATATTAAATATGATAATTTTCTATTATTACCGTGTATTTTAATTTTTTAAATTTAATATAAATATGTAGATAAAATTTAATAAAATATGATAAGGATACTGTAATTAAAATAGAGGATCTATTTATCTAAATAAGGTGCCCAATTTTTTTTTGAAAAAGTGTGTAGTGAAAAATGAGGGAGCATATCATATAGTCCTATTTTTCTATTCTTATCTTATTTTATAAGTATTCATCTATTTAATAAGTAAGACCCATAAAAAAATAAATAAATAGATGTTTCTAGAACAAGGTTCTGAAACCTAAAAATGAGAACGAGGGAATTCTAATCAAGAAGGAAAAATCCTAAATGGGTTAAGCCGCTTCGTGCTAGGCGATCCAATTACTGAGAGTTAAAGAGGAAGTCAAATCAAAGACTGCAGGAGCTCAAACAAAAATGTTTCTCAAACACAAAAGATGGGGTGAGTGTGAATGGAACACACGCGACCTTCAGTCTAACGCTCTCCCAAGTCCCAACTGAGCTATCCCCGCTGACCCAAGTTTGAACCTTATGGGCACCTGAAACCTAATGAACAGATCAAAAATGCTTTGGGCTTTACAGATTGAAGCCTCTTCTAACCCTATCCAGCTTTGTCATTATTGTAGTCTCTCTATTCTAAGATCGGCAGACCTTTTCTCTTTTCTAGGCTTCTTTGATCAAAAGTGTAAATTAAATTTACATTTTTTTATAATAATATATCTTAAACTATAACATTTTAAAATGTTTAATTTCAACTATAATGTTTTTAAAATATAATACAAATTTAATGAAATTAAATTTCTTCAGTTAAATATTATGTTATGACTTGACATGACATGACATCTTTTTAATATATTTTTTAAAATTTGATACTGGACTTTGCTATGACTACATTATGTCATGATGAGCTCAGTGATAGTTTTAAAAAAGTAAAAAATATATATTTATTAATAAATAAATAAATAAAGTGTTAATTTATTTTTAAATTTATTGGTAGGCTTCAGGATGCCGTTATCTTATATGAGTTAGCAATGTTATGAATATCGTACCAAACTTATTATTAGATTGTACCAAACTTAGTATTAGATTAGATTTTAGTACGGTATTGTACCGGTATTGATTAATATCAGATACCGTTTTGGTAATTTTTAAATTTATAAAATAGTTCCTAAATTTTTTAAAAATTACAAAATAGTTTATTATCATATTGTATAGTTGTAGTTTATTTAATTTAGCTTTTTTATATATGAAAAAGTTGTATTTTAGCTTTTTAAAAAGCTATTTCTACTTCAAAAGTACTTTTGAAGTTTACAATCAAACACTTACTTTTTTTAAAAAATAATTTTTGCGGTAGAAAAAAATACTTTTAGAGCCTTCAAAAACTGAACAAAACTGGTGCTAAATCGCATCGATGAGTTTGTAGATAGTTAAGTTTTATTAAGATTTAAATTCTACTAAGATCCTTTTATGCTATTTTGGGAAACGGAAGCCACCCACACTCTTCGGGATGGGAATTCTATTTTACTCATCGTTTGTAGTTAGGTAGGAAAAGTAATGTTTATGGACTAATGTTTAACTTCGCATTCTATTCTTAAGCAACAGTTAGGTCAAAATATTGTTATTATTATTTTTTTAAATATCTTTTTGAAAAATTAAAAAATCTCATTGAAAGAAAAAAAAGTACAATAGCTGCCAACTTAAGAATGAAATTGCACCAGCTAAGGGTCGTTTTATTTGACTTCTTTTCTTGGGACTTTAGTTTATTTTATGTTTTCAGTTTTTTTAAATAAAAACAAAATCTGTTAAGCGCTTGTTACATAAAACTTAAAGATAATTTTTATAAATAAATAAAATTTATTTTAATTAAAGATATCATTGAAAAATAATATATTTTATTAAAATAAAATAACTTTATAATTAATTTTTGATTATAAAATTTCAAAGCTATTTTTAAATTTAAAATTTAAAATATTTAATATTAAAATTAATTCTAAAAATTAAATTGAATTATTTACAATTCTTATTAATAATTAAAATTAAATAATTAAATATATTATTAAATTAAATCATTAATAATTTTCATTAACAATTAAATAATATTTATTTGGATAATAGTAAGTCATATTATAAAAATAGAAGAAAGAATAAAAATCATTTTTATGGTTTTCATAAGTTTTGAAAACTGAAAATAAAACTATAAACTCAAATAAACATATATTTTTTTTACTAAATTTGAAACAAAAACTAAAAACTAAAAATTTAAATGGACAAAATCCTATAAACATAATGATAATTTAGTAAAAAAATAATAACTATTTAATAATTAAATAACAACTAAAATTTAAAAATTATTTTTATAAATAAATAAATAAATTTCATTATAATAACTTATAAAATATTCATTAATAAAATTAATATATTTTACTCTAATAAATAAAATAGAAAAAATTAATATTTGATTATGATAAAAATTATTAATATTTCACGTAGTATTATATTATAATAAAGTTTCTTAAAATTTATTATAATTAGATTGTAAAAATTTAGTTATAAATTAATGCTTAATTATAAATATATTATAAATATTTTTAAAAATTTATTTAGTTATGTTATTAAAATAAATTAAATAATTAAATTATCTTAGTCATAGTTTTATTAGTACTTAATATTAACTAAAAATATTTATTTGTTTAATAGTAAATCAAATTATGATATAAATAAAAACATAAAAATGAAAGCCAAATTTATAGTATATTAAGTTATGAAAATTAGAAGAAACAAAAATTAAAAATATAAACTAGAAATTCAACAAAATGTAGTTTTGTTGAATTTAAAAAACAAAATAGAAAACTAAAAATCACAATAAAATCATTATTTTTCATTAGAAGAACCAAAAATTTAAAATATAAACTAGAAATTCAATACAATGTAGTTTTGTTGAATTTAAAAAACGACTAAAATTCACAATAAAATCAAACAAACCATTGTTTTTCATTGCATTGGCCTAATTTCTTCTATAATTTCTCTATTTATGTTTCTCCGACCACCGAATGAACCTATAAACGCAATATGAAATTTTCTTTTGTGATTCTCAAATATTTGGTGAAAGTTTTCCTTGTTTTTGTATGATCGTATATGTCTCATGTAGGCTTGGTTAAAGTCATCCAACAATATGTTTATGTAACAATATTGTTTCGTTATTGAATGAATCAAAATAGAGTCTTCAATCATGTTTTAAGGTGTCGTTACCCACTCCCATAATAATTCTTCTAGTTGCTAGTTTTTCGTAGGTCCCTCGCTCTTTTTTTTTTTGCCTCCATTCATGTTTGAGCCGTTCATCCTCGTAATTTTTCGCTTGAGATCCTCTATCTTCAAATACTCTGGCCTCTCCGTATTCCTTACATCCAAGCCATTCATTGTCGTCCCTAATTTTTTGCTGTTGTTTTGTTCTAATTTTGGTTTTTCACAATTTGCTATTTTTTTTACCCATCCCTTATTATTTAAGGATTTTAGTTTGAATTAGGCCTTGGCCCAAGCTGGGATCATATGTGGTCCGAGCTTGGCTAGGTTCATGCCCAAGCCTAGTCTCACATCATGTCTTAAGAAACAAATCAACTTGTTTCAATATCAAGGTTTGTACCCCTCAAAAAAAAAAAAAAATCAAGGTTTGTATTGGTTTTCCTACTAAAATGATACAACATCAGTACTTATTGATATTAAATACTATTTGATAAAATTTTAAATATAATGAATATTTAGTCTCCTATTATAATGTTTTAAAAACATTTTTAAAAAATTTAAAAATATTTTCAAACTTTGACTTGATAACTTTTTCTATTAAAATTAATATAAAATATTTTATTTTTAGACACAATAACTATCATCTAAAATATTTTACTTTTAGAAACATTTAAATAATTTTTAATTTAATCATTCAATATGTCTAATTTACAAATTTGATCTAGTATTTCGGCCTCCATCTTTATACTAGCCAATACAAATCAAAATTTATAGTACAATTTGATATAAATACCTAGTATAATACAATGGGTCTGGATCTCCTGCGGGAATGATTTGGAAGATCCAAAACAAAAAAGAGTGGTATTTGTTAGCAACAACATAATGGATGCAGTCAATCAATATGGATTGATCCGAATACAGAACCATACATGAGATTTTCACCTCATACAGTTCCTCGTTCAATTCTTTCGAAGTCATTGGATCCTTTTCCTCGTTCGAGAAGCTCCTCCCTTCCTCCACTTCGTCCCGAGGAGTAACTAGGACAAATTCAGTCATGTTTTCATGTTCCAATTGAACACTTCCATTTTAGTATTTGCTTTCATCTATTATAATGTGTACTAACTTGTTTTCATCTAATGTAATGTGTACTGACTCTTACAATACAACATTTAAAACTCTGCTTTTGTCCATTATTAAGGTTAGAATTTCCAAATTAAGTTTACTCTTTAAGGATATAGAGATAAGTCTTTTAAGTTTTGGATAAGTTTTTCTTTTTGAAAATTAAAGAATGTAATTAATAATCTCCAAAAGGAGTAGTATGGTCAAGCCAATACTAGTATCAAAGGGCAATTATAGTTTTAGAATGCAAACTGCTGAACAAGATCTAATCAACGCTATTGTAAAACATTACACCAACACTAGGGACATCAATTAACTAAAAATATATATAATAAAACTAGTGCCAGTTTGTAGCACCCCACTCCCGCGTGACCTGAAACCGACATCGATGGTGATATCAAGGTTTATTTCGTTGGAAAGATAAAAGAAATATCTACAACTTTCCAGAAGAAAAATTTGCCAGAATCTATCTTTATCAATCCCAAAATTGCCCCTAAAGTCCGAAGACAAATTTTACATTCACACTCCAACACTGAACCCCATTTCTTCACTCCATGACAATTTTTGAGACTCTTAGACATAGAATTAGAATTCGATGTCTTCATACAAAAGGTAGCCATATATCTCTAGTTTAATCCAAATCAAGAATCATCTCGTTTGGATGACCAGAGAAAATGTTGTGGCTAAAA
>JANVCQ010000231.1:33399039-33416566 GCA_025531925.1 Erythroxylum plowmanianum
ATACCCATCAAATTAATGACTCAATTCTAAAAATAATGAAACAAATAAATCAATAATAATTGAAAAAAATTCGGGGTTCCAATATTATAGATATGTATAAAAATGGCAAGGTGAAGTCATTTAGTCAGAGAATTAGCCAATATATGCTTAGTCAAAATATGCTTACGGTAATGTAATCTTTTTGTATAAGTTCCTTTGTGGTCAAATATTTGACATCTAAAATCTTAAACACTATGATATTTATATTGTTGTTATTGAACAAAATTGCAAAAATATTTTCATAGGACAAATAGATAGGTCTAGCAATTAAATTAGCTATAAATAGTTTAGAAATCAAATTTCTTAGCCAAACTACTTATGAAGCAACCCATAACATGAAACAAACTCTACAGGTATAATGGAAGATTTCATAAGCGTCTACTTAATAGTTTTTCATTAAACGAAACCATTTGTAATATAAAGATACAACCTAATGTAGACTTTTTGCCATATGGACAAATAGTAAAGTTAGAATATTTGTACCCAATCAGTTATAATTTCTTAACTTTCTTATACTGATATAATCTTTTATTCCTTGAAGATATTTCAAAACTTATTTAACTACATTTTAGTGGTATATATTTGTGTATGATAAATATTTACCCAATAGTTCAATAATGAATGCAATATCTAGTCTAATGTAAAACTAAGCATACATTAGGTTGCCAACTCTACTACAATATAAAACATTTTTCATAGTCTCTCTTTCTATTTCATTTTCTAGATATTGTGCCAAAAGATAATCTCTCTCATTGAGAGATTGGTGTTATGCAAGGTTTATAATTTTTCTTTTAATCCTTTACAACATACTAATAAATGCTTTCTCACTTATCTTTTTAGGTTTATATTTAATGCATTTTATTTATTTAATTTTGTTTATGGTGCTTATTTCATTCATATTTGGTCTTTAAGTTTTAATTTCACTTACTTCGAGTAAAAGGGATGAGTCTAAATAAGTTTAGAATGATTTGAAGTCCTTTTGACCAAGTTATGAAGTTGGAGAGTAAGAAAACGACCTATTATACATCTGGGTACTTTCCTTTATTCTCTATTATTTCTAAATTTCAGCTTACATGGTTGGAGTTTGAGGCATGTTGATAGATTATGTGTGTTGCACGCCCATGTTCAATAGGTAAATGCCCATTTGGTAAGCTAATGAATTCATATTCAAATTTTGGGTCAAGTTTATAAACATGTTCACTTTGAATGAGACTTCATGTTTCTTTTAAGTACAAGGCCTAGTACACAATTGAGGATTTGTCCTTGTTTCCACCCAAATATAACATTTGATTTGTAAAAGACAAAACAAGGGAGCAAATAGAAGATGGCAGGCACAATTCAATGACCTAAAATGGAAAAGGAAACTAAAAATAGCAAGGAGATGTATTTGGAGTGTATTTCCCTCAATATAAAGTGAATCTTGTGATGATTAAAAGGGAATTCATCATGTTTCTTTTAGTTTCCTATTTTTCCTTTAGTTTTGATATTATGTCTTCCACGAGGATTTTTTAAATAAGCTAATGCAGCTATAGAAGTTTTAATTAAAAAGAGATTTGTATTAATTAACATGGGATTAGTTGTTAAAAATCCTAATAAAGTTATTAGCATAATTGAGGAATTTCTATGGTCCAATGGACTTTAGGTTAAATTGAAGTGTGAATTCTTAGAGGGATTCATTATCAGGGTACCACTATTTTTATTAATTATTTCTTGATTTAATATTTGTTCTAGTTAGTTATTTATATTGATTTGTCTTATTTTATTACTTTAATTTTGATTTTGATCAATCATCATCGTCATATTTTGTCAGTTAATTAATAGAAAAAAGGGTTAATATTAGTATTCAAAGTCTTTGTAGGATCAGCACTTGGTACTTTATAAGTTGTACTATAAAGTGATAAGTACACTTAGAAAAATCTATACAATAGAAGATTGAACATTAAGTTTTTAGCACTGTTACTAAGGAATAGGATATTATGCATCTTTAATTTCATTAATATAGCAATTATTCTTCTTTTTCTTTTGTTTTATTTTATTTTTAATTACTGGATTCTTTTTATTTTATCATTATTTTAGGAGTTCAACTCACTTATAAACTAAAATAATGCACTTGAGTTTATTGAAGAAGATATTGAAATTAAGAGAATATGTTTTCATAACCTTGGAATAAGACCTAGACATATGCAAGAAGAGTTAGATTGAGAATTTGAAGTCGAGCAACCAAAAACCATGGTAGAATCATAGAGGACCATGTTTGAATATACTAGACCATCGTTAATTGGAATTGAATCTAGTATTTTCAAGCCAGTTGTTACAACAAATAATTTTGATATCTATCCAATATTACTGAGATGATATAGTAGTTTGTTCAGTTTGATCGGTTACAAGATGAGGACCTTAATGTTTATATAGAACCTTTTTTAGAGATCTATGATACATTTAAGATTAATTAAGCCATTAATGATGTAATTAAATTAAAGCTATTTCCTTTTTGTTTAGGAACTAAGTTAAGTGCTGTTGCATTCTTTTTCTTGGGGATCTATCACAATATGGGATTGAATGGCTGAAATTTTTTTGATGTACTTCCCACAAACTAAAACTAACAATATGAGAAATGATATCTTTTTTATGCTCAGATTGAGTTAGAAAAATTATATGATACATTGGAGATTTTGAAGGAGTAATTGAGGATATGCCCACACCATAAACTTCCTATATGGTTTTAGGTTCATATATTATATAATTGCCTAAAACTATCAATCAAGCAGATGATAGACACAACAACTAGAGGTACCTTAAATAGTAAGATATATGATGGAACCTAGGAGTTAATTGAGGAGATGGATATAAATAGTTATTAACAACATTCCACTAAAGCAAAGCCTAATAAGCCAACTGGTGCTTATGATGTTGATGCAATTACAGCTCTGACAGTTCTGGTTGAAGCTTGTAATAAAAAGATAAATGGATTATTAACCAACTCAGGTGATGTAGTGTGATACGTGTAGGAGAGGACATGTAGGCTAGGAATGTCAAGTTGTTAAGGCTATGACACAACCAACATAACATGTAGATTATATGGGCAATGCATCTTGTCTCCAAAACAATCCATATAGCAATATATACAATCCAATTTGGAGGAATCACTTAAAATATTTTTGGAAAAATTAGGGACAACAAAGTTAAAACTCTCTACTAAGATTTTAGCAATACCATCCTTAAAAAAAGATGCCTAACTTAGAAGATCTTATGAAAAAACTTATTCAGAGACCGTATGAAGGCTTACCTAGTAATACTGAAATAAATCCTAGAAAGCATGTAAAGAAAGTTTTCATTAAGAGTGGCAAGGAATTGAGAGTGGAAGAGAAACAAAGTGAGGAGGAAGAGAAAGCTACTGAAAAGAATAAAGAGAAAGAAAAAAGATAGTGAGTGACCTTAACCTATGAAGAAGTTCAACATACCATCCCATACCCAATAAAGTTGAAGAAAGATCGTGTGAATGAGCAGTTTGGTAAGTTTCTTAAACTTTTTAAACGACTTCATTTCAACTTGCCTTTTTTATGAGGCTATTTCTTAGATTCCTAAGTATGCAAAATTTTCAAATCACCTATTAACAAACAAGAGGAAGTTAAAGGGGATATTTAATATGATATTAAATGAAGAGCACTTTGCCATTTTACAAAACAACCTGCCCAAAAAGCATAAGGATTATGGGAGTTTTACTATTCCTTACTTAATTAGTAGTTTCTTGATTGAGAAAGCTTTGGTTGATTTAAGAGTAGGTATTAATTTGATGCCTTACAAATTATTTAAGAACTTAGGGTTAGTAGAGCATAAATTAACTGAAATGAGCATGCAATTAGCTGATAGGCTAGTTAATATCTTATAGGCATTATTAAGAATGTGTTCATTAAGGTAGATAGATTTATTTTTATAGTTATTTTTGTGATATTAGATATGGATAAGGATGTTAAAGTACTTTGTTTTTATATCTATCCTTTTTAGCTATTGCTAGAGCTAGAATTGATACTTCTGATGGTATGTTAGTACTTATAGACGTGGATAAAGAGGTAACATTTAAGGTATATAATATTATATGATATTCTTTTGAATAGGATTATATTTGTTATTTTTGTGATGCTATTGATATTTCAATTCTAGATTATGTGCAAGGAATCGTCTATGATGACCCAAGGAGAAGCAAGTTGACCCTATGAAACTTGAGTAAAAAGCCTATCTTGATGCTATAAATGTAATATCCTATCTCCTAAATTATTGAGCGTTAAAGGGTTTAGAAGATTAAGCTCATGCATATTGCATTAAATAAAACAACTTATATCACTAGATGATTAATTTGGTGCATTAGGATACAAAATTTGTTATTTTATGTACATGCATGAGATTAGCATACATACACATACATTATAGTTTATAAATATGAGAAATAAGTGACAAATGTTTTATCTACACTTAATTGAAATTTTTTGAGATGTTTGGATATGATTTTGATGAATTAGAATAAAATTAGAAATTGATGGATTTAAGTTAGTGATTTGGGGTTAATTGTTAAAAATCAAAAATTTGAGGAGTCAATGTATGAATTGGCTTAGTAGAATTCCTAAATGGTAAAAATTGGATACAAGTGGCACTTTATATTTGTAACAAGTAACACTTTAAATTTGTGAAGTGACCCTTTAAATTTGTGACAAATGAAACTTTAGACTTGTGACATGTGGAGCTTTAGAATGGTGACATATGTAGCTTTAGAATGGTGACATTTGTAACTTTATGAATGGTGACATATGAAGCCCTACAATTGGTGACATGTGTATCCTTACAAGTAGTGAAATATGGAGGCTTAAATGAGTGACATGTGCAACCTAAAGTTAGTAACACATTGACCAATAAAAGAATAACACATGGTCCAATAGAGGAATAACATATGGACTAATAGAATGGTGAGATATGGATTAGTTTGACTTACTTTGAACCCATGAGGTTAGAAGAGGAAAAAAAACAAAGATAAGAGAGAGAAGGAAAGAAAAAAGGGAAGAGAAGAGGTGAAGGAAAAAAGTTACCAAGGTAGGTCAAAATTCTAGTTTCAATTTCATCTTCCTCTTTCGATCTATTTTACACATCTTTAGAGCATGAATTTGAAGCAACTCAAAGTTGACCTAGTTTTCTTGATCCAGAGACGTGGAAAACATGAAGAAATCATCAAATGATCCAATAGAATATATCATCAAACCTCTACCTGCAAGAATATTCGGAAAAAAAAAAAAAAAGAAAGGAGATTTAGAATTATGAACTCTTTGTTTTCTAATCATTTTTATTCTTATTTATCATTGATTTCATTTTCTATCATATTATAATAGATCCAAAATATTAGTTCATAATCTAATTTCATAACATAGAGATTGAGGAATATTATGTATGAATAGATCTACCATAATTGAAAGGATTTGATTGCAAACCTAGAGATAGGTCGACAGAAATCCTTTAGATTAGGGACAAATCTAATACTAGATTCATAAATCAGTAAAGCAAGATTAGTTATTAGTTGTCTTAAGTGAGTTATTAGCATATGATATGAATTTCCACAATACAATAGTTAATGAAATAATTGCATACAAAAGGTTAATTTTCTAGTAGTTTTAGGGGGATTCATTTTTTAGGCACTAATTCTTGATATTGATTATTTTCTAAGTATTTCTCTTTGTTCTCTACTCATTATTGTTTCCTGTTTATTTTAATTGTTTAAGTTTAATTTTCTTTATTAAAATCAAAATTAAATTCGTAAATTAAATAATAAGATAACGGTAATTACTAGTATTCATTGTCTTCGTGGGATTCATCTCGTACTTGCCTATGTTAACTATAGCTATGCCTTGCACTTTTGGTAAGATTAATATTGGTATAAAAACAACCAATCATATTGATTGATTTGAATACTTGCTTGTGTTTAAAGTTACATGCATATGTTGTATGTTGATAAGCTTTTGTTCACATTTTAGGTTGTGTTTATTAATGCGCTTGCTCTGGATTGGATTTAATGTTTCCTTTAAGTACAAGATCTAGTACACAGCCATATACTTGCTCATGTTTCCACTCATAATCTAATTTAAAATGAGAAGGCACATAGAAAAGAGGTTTGGGAGATATAATAGGAAGAATAGAACGACAGAGAAACTGAAGAACAAGCAATGACATATATTTGGAGAAGATTTTCATTGATCTAAAGTAGATTATGTGAAGATTTAAAAGGATCTCATCATATTTCGTTTAGTTTTCTATTTTTTCTTTAGTTTTGATGTTATGTCTTCTATGACTAGGAACTAAATCTTTATAGTATCTAGATATGATGGACCTTCCGATGGATTTTGTACAGATTTCATTTTAATTACATTTATTCTTCATTTTTATTGAGATTCAATTTTTTTAATATTCTTGAATTTTTTTATTCCATTATATTGATTTATGTTTTATTTTATGCATTTAGGATTGAGAATTCCTTTGTATGAATTGATTTAGCACAATTAAAAAGAGTTGCATGAAATTCTAGAAATATGTTGACATAAATCTTCCACATTGGTGTTAAATCTAATAAAGGAATTTATAAATTAGTTAATGCAATTCTAGGATTGTAATTATAAAAGATAATTTAATTAATCAACATAGATTATAATAATCTTGAAAAATATTACATAATTGATAAATTTTCACGATCTGCTGAACTTTAGTTTAAATTAACGTGGGAAGTCTTATTTATATGAGAATTCCTAGGAGGATTCGTTATATAAGTATTACTCCATTTGTTTATTATTTCTTGATTTAGTCTTTGTTTTAGTTAGTCAATTGTGTTGATTTATTTTATTTTATTACTTTAATTTTTGTTTTGGTCAATCACCATCATCATAATTTGTCAGTTAGATAATAAGGAAGGAGTTAACACTAGTACTTTTAGTCTCTATGAGATTGACATTGGGTACCCTATAACTTATACTAACGAAGTGATAGGTGCACTTTTCAAGAAAGATCTATAGTATAGGAGATTGAACATCACACATGCTAGGTGTATGCTCTCTAAAAGAGACCTCAAAAATTTCAAGCTCTGTCTCATCAATTTGAATATCACAGACAAAAGATGCTTCACAAAAATCATTTGTATTAAAATGCGCAGACAACAGGTGCTTAACCATATGTAACATGACAAATGATCATGCCCTTGCTAACCTTGTAGTACAAGCATCTTTCAACTTTATTTTATACAAAGCTAAATGAAGTGATAACTTTATTAAATTTTAGGTACCATTTATAGGAAGCTTGTTTCAATCCATATAATGATTTCTTCAATTTAAAAACTAGATGGGTCTTGTAATCATTATAAAACCAGTCGAGTTATACCATATAAACCTCCTCATAAAGGATACCATTTAGCAAGGCAGCTTTAACATTCATTCAATGTAGATTCATATCACAATGAGTTACTATTTTCATAATCATTTAAATGCATCTTTAGACGATATAAGAGAGAATGTAACATTAAAGTCAATCCCTTATCTCTAAATGAAACCTTTGGCAACCAATTTGGATTTAAATTGCCCAACCTTACTCTAGGAGTGTAACATTTCAAATCACCCGCTTATAGATATTGTCCGTTTTGGGCTTTGGCCCAGCCAAGCCCTCACGATTTTGTTTTTTCCAAGGCCTTCCCAGGAGGTCACCCATCCTAGAACTACTCTCACCCAAGAACATTTAATCTCAAAGTTCTGATAGGATCCGGTGCATTAGGCCATGGAAAACACGTCTGTAAGGGAGAGGTATCCGTACCCTTATAAGGTGTACTTCGTTCCCCTCTCCAACTGATGTGGGATCTCACACTCTCCACCTCCCTTAGGACCCAGCCCTCTTTTGGGATCCAACCTATCTGGCACAACGGTTCAGGTATTGGCTCTAATACTACTCTGTAACATCCCAGATCACCCGCTAACAGATATTGTCCACTTTGGGCCTTGGCCCAACCAAACCCTCACGGTTTTGTTTTTCCCAAGGCCTTCCCAGGAGGTCACTCATCCTAAAACTACTCTCACCTAAGAACATTTAACCTCGGAGTTCTGATAGGATCCTATGCATTAGGCCATGAAAAATGCGTCTGTAAGGGAGAGGTATCCGTACCCTTATAAGACATACTTCGTTCCCCTTTCCAACCGATGTGGGATCTCACACACTTTGAGTGGTATCAGAGCCAGTACCCGAACCATTGTGCCAGCTAAGCTGGACCCCAAAAGAGGGCTGGGTCCTAAGGGTGGTGGAGAGTGTGAGATCCCACATCAGTTGGAGAGGGGAACGAAGTACGCCTTATAAGGGTACGGATACCTCTCCCTTACAGACACATTTTCCATGATCTAATGCACCGGATCCTATCAGAACTCTGAGGTTAAATGTTCTTGGGTGAGAGTAGTTCTAGGATAGATGACCTCCTGGGAAGGCCTTGGGAAAACCAAAATCGTGAGGGCTTGGTTGGATCAAGGCCCAAAGCGGACAATATCTATAAGCGGGTGATCTGGGATGTATTTAAATTGGTATCAGAGCCATGGTTTTGTATTTTCAAAAGTGTTATTTCTATTTTCAAAAAGTTCATGGGCCTTAGGAGTCGAGTCTGGGTGTCAAAAATCTTTAGTCGAGAAGTTAAGTCTCGAATCGTCAAGTTGACGTCCTTAACGATCGGATGATTTTGACCTCGATTAGAGTACTTATTGACATTCACTGGGATGTTACAAGGAGTCATTTTTTGATATTATAAATTTATTTATAGTTAATATATTTATAATTATGAAATAAATTAATAAATTCCTATATATGATTATACTTTATGGACTATATTTTATCTCTTAACACATTCCACCATTAATTTGTATAAAAACTAAAAAAAGTAAATAGATTGATGATATGCCTAATATCATAGTTATTCTCACCAAGATAAATTATATAATCATATGATATAGCTAGCCTCCTCACCTTAGAGGATCTTCCTAATTGAACTTGTTCAATTTTATCTTGTTCCAAACGAACCTCCTTTTATGTTTATAGTGGTTCGTATCTTGTATTAGAATGACACTAAGTCCAAAATCTACTAACCCTAAATGAATGGATGAAGGATATGAAATTCCAGTAGTATTAATTCTATTATCCCTTGAAATGTGAGAAGGATCAACCTTGTTATTTACATTATATTTTATAAGGTTATTTATTTCTGGTTTTATAATTATGCATCCTCTTTCCCAATAGTAAAATATGTAAACTTTATAAATGTTCTGGATAACCAATAGAATAGTAATGAGTATAATGAAAGTAGTATATTTTATAAAGATCGTATCAATATAAATGTAGCGCTCCCTTACCATAAGGTAGACACCAGAATACTCGGAGGTTATTTCGGTACATATCCTACGATAAGGGCAGGCTACTGTCGATCGCTACATTCACTTCACATGGCATTATATCATTATTCACTTATACAGCATCATAAGAAAATCACAATATTTTAAAACCAACTTTTTTCTCATTTCATTGCATTAAAAAAATCGAAGGTCTACATTGTCTTTCAACCTTTACTACATGTACATCATCAAAACCTAGTACAAAAGTACTACATGAAAAAGGAAAATATACAAAGTCTATCTAATTTGTCTAAAAATTCTAGCTCACCGATCTTTGAGTCATGACTTCTCTTGCCAAATCACAATCTACACTACTGGTAGAGCCTCTCAATAGCTAGAGTCATCTCTCGGTCCTGAAAAGACAACGTTGCAATTTTGATGAGTTTTACAAACTCAATGAGGTAACCATCATTGATGGTTCACTAAATTCATGCAACACACCATTTCACATAACATGTAATCCACAATTTTGCATAATAGGTCATGTAACACATTTTCACTCAAGCATAGGCAATTACTCATTTCAATCAACCAATCATACTTATCAAAATGCATATGGAATGCTTATGAGACACTTTTTCAATTGTTACGTTGTTGTGACCGAATGCCTGAACTGTCTCGTATCCATTTTGGATACCAGGCTCATTACTAACTATCCCTTATCTGAGGAGTATACAGGGCTCATTATACATAGTGAGCCTTAGGCTCTTAATCACTGTCTGAGCTCAAGGCACTTTTCACTCGTTGAGCTTTAAGTTCTGATCGGTGGCTACTATGGTCACAACTGCCATTATCTGATTATGCTTTCATGTATAGAATGCATGTACCATAACCACTCACATTATAAAGCACTTAAGTCTTTACATTCACATTTAAGTAGCACTTTAATATCACAATCCACATTCACATTCATCGGACCTTCTGTCTGGAATCCACAATTAAACACATTCAATTATCATTCAAAACATAAATTAAGTAAACAAGTAATTAAGTGAGACGGTCTAAGTTACTCACCAGTTTCTCCCGAAGCTAGTGCTTGGAAATTTCGGCAACGTCTGGAGATTAACGTTTTAGTTGCTCCTCTATATCAAACAACATACGCATATATCACAATATGCACAGTTATAATTGTTCAATAATGCACATGTATGAAACGAATTATGTACATTGCATGTTCATAACAATCTCGAACATCTTTCCTTTAATTTCATTACAAAATCATTCCCACATCAAAACTCATCTAACTACAATTTATACTTAGGTTTACACCTCACTAAAACCATTAAAATCATATTTCATTTCTCATTGAATCACTTTAGATTTTTCCATGATACACTTTTGGGTCTACTTTTCACGTTAAAACAGAGAGTGAAATTGATGTAATTTGGTTACTCTCTCTTCTAAAATAGTGTTCCTCTATGTCTTATGTTTTCATTGACACCAAAATCACTCAATTTGGTTCAGTAATGTGAAAGTTATACTCGAAATATTTTCGGACTGCTTTTATTCTAAGATAACACTCTATATTCAACTTCCACCTAGAAATTGAAATTCTTAAAGTCCAATTCAGAACTTGATGTCTTCATATAATTTGTAAAAATATGTCTCTAGTTTACTCCAAATCAATAATTAGTCCATTTGGATAACTATAGAAAACGATATTCCTAAAATACTAAACCATGTTTAGTGTAGAGAAAAGTTGGCCGCAGTACAAGTTCGCCACGGCGAAACCTAGAGTTGGCTGCGACAAACTTTACCTGAAAGAACTCCTAGCTAAACATTCAATTTTGCCGTGGCGAACTTCCATAGAAGCATACGCAATCTAGGACTCTCTTCCCATTTTCCAGATTTTTCACATCTAACAACTTACACCTAACTCATCTTATACAAAGATCATCCTTTCTACCTCATTTACTCTTCATTCTCTACTCCATTTCAATTCAATAACATTTACAAACCCATTCAAAATCTATATTTGATCATTAACCCAAAAACAGAACATCAAACATGTTCATTCATTCATCAATTCAATTTACTCATCCAAACACCATTATAATGATCATTCTACCTCAAAAACATCTCTATAACAATTTATGGGTCATTAATGATCATTCACAATTACAAAAACAAGACATTTACATCATCTATTCATCATTCACGTTCATCAAACACAAAACACCATTTTATGTCATTTAACTTGTAAAAATCATCATAAATGCTTCATTTAACCATGGCCATAATGATTAAAGCCTAACTTACTTACTTTAGCTTCCAACTCTTCAAGCATCTTTAAGATCACCAAGAATCCCTAGCTCCACCAACAACCCACGATCATCATCTTCCAAAGGTGGTGGGGATAGGTTTATGGTGAGAATGAAAGAGAAATCAAGGTGAAAGAGTATCAAGTAGGAAATGGGAAAGCTAGCTTCAATATAGGTGAAGGTGAGAGTAATTAGGGCAACGAAAATGGAGAAGAAGAAGAGAGAGAGAGAGAGAGAGCCACGAAATGGAGAAGAAGAAAACTAAAATGCAAGAGCCACTAGTGGTCTTTCAATTAAAAGCATCGTGAGAGACCAAACAAGGAGGGTCCACATGGTCAATTTTTTTTATCCTTTAAACCAAATTCTTTTATTTAACCAGTCCACTCAATTCCAATTCTTACTCCAATTATCTCCTAACTTTCAATGACATTTGTCATTAAGCCCCAATGTCACATATTAAAAATTTCTATTGCCATTTATCATTTGTTTTGCTACTTAACATTTTTCCTAGTTCAAAAATATTCAACAAATTTTTAGAAATTTCTCCAAAAATCTCAAAAATTCTAAATCCGTAAATACACCCTCCAAATCAATTTTCGACATATAAAAACCACAATTCTCAGTAAAAATCACGTTAAAAAAATAATTATACCCGAAATATCAATGAATGCATGTACAGTCATTTTTATGTGCAAAATTTCATTATTCACGTGCAAAAATTCAGTATTCACGTGTATGTTCATGTCATATTATGCATAAACATGAAATGCATTTTCTAATCTCTCGATGATCTCTCACATATTCTATTTTAGCCATAACATGGGTAACGGGATGTTACAGTAAATAGGTGGGATAACCCAAAATTTAGAGATGAGCGAGAATAGGTTTCGATTCTTTCCACAACTCAAAAAGCGTTTTCAACACTAATTTGTTTAAGACTCTATTAAGAATGTACAAAATGATCTTAATAGATCTAAAGGAATCTAGAAGGTTAGTCTTACTTTGTATGCTACTCATTATATCTTTTAAAGTGTGATTTTATCTTTCAATCATGTTATTCTATTCAAAACTATATGACATAGTTAATTGAGCTACTATTTTACAAGTTTCCACCCATAATACCGTCTTTATGATCAATCTTGATTGATCTTCCCAATTGGTTCAACATCAATGTTAAAGATTTTGAATTTATTAAGAAGTTTAGACTTTTCTTTAATTAAGGATACTATTTATATAGTATTTTATTATATACTCTTTTATTCATATATTAGATATATAGACTATAATATTTTTTTTCGAGTAGATACAATTCTGGATAGATAGAATTATTAATGGCTAATATCAATATATATATAATTGTAATTTATATATTATTTATTATTCTAATTCTAATTATGTATTATTATAACTATTTATTCTATTTAACTATTTAACTATTTATTCTATTTATAATTTTAAAATTTATTTTATCTAATTTTATCTAAATAGATTCTATTTATAATTTATTTCTTTTTTCTTTTTTATATAATTTTTCATAATAAAAAAATTCTTTTTATAATTTCTAAATTTTAACAATAACAAATTGAATCTATAATTGAATTAATTCAATATGCAATTCCCTAAATTTTTGTCAATATTTTCTCTTTTCAATATTTTCTCTTTATCAGCACGAAAAAAATAACTAAGAAAAGACAAAATTGAAAAGCGTCCATTGTCTAATGGATAGGACAGAGGTCTTCTAAACCTTTGGTATAGGTTCAAATCCTATTGGACGCAATATTTTTCCAGATATCCATATAGAATATATATTTTTATTTCATTTTTAATTTAATTTCTTTCTTTTTAATAGATTTCTTTAGATTTCTATAAAATATAAAATAAAAATTATATAAAATATAAAATAAAGATATTTTGAATGGTTTGAATAAAAAACATTTATACTTATCACCAAGAAGTACTGGATTCTCTTTCGGGTAGGCCCTGAAAGGAGAAGGAAGGCTGGAATGCCAAAAGACGTCTATTATTGAATTCACCTGACCCGATAGTCCCCTTTTTTGGAGGAACATCCAGTGCCAAAGTCATTGAATGGGTAAGTCGTCAATCCCTCAAACGGACTTATGTTTCGTAATCTAATAATCCAATTTTTCGTTTTCTAAGTAACGCTTGGATACAAATCATGAGAATATCTATTCTTCCTCAAATTTTTCATTGAGAGGTAAAGAAGTTAATCTAATTCTTTTAAGAAATAAAGTTTTGATCAGAATATGATCCAAGGGATCCCTTAACTATTAGGGATACTAGAACGAATCGCACTTTTACCACTAAACTATACCCGCTATGATGCGATTATTGTATATAAATGAACCTTTTGTCGAGATAAAAGAATTTGACAGAATTAAGATAGAATACTAAAAGAATCATAAAGCTTAGAATTAGAGTGTTCACAGATTTGATTTCTTCATGGGACGTAATGAGATGAAGAATCATTGATTCAATATCATTTAATACTATCGCATAGGAATGGAAAGTGTCCTGCTTCTGATTGTTGTTTCAACAACCCTTTTAGTTTCTGAATCAAATAAGCCATTGTAATTGTATTTCCTAATAGTTAGTATTTGTTGGAACAAAAAAAGACCCGTAATCGTGGGCTCATTCATGAAAATAAAAATGATCATTAGAAGTTAAAAAAATATCCAAATTATAAATGGTAAGCCAATAAGGACCACAAATATTAGTATGAATAATTACTAGAAAATCATAACTATGAGCTTATTCCTGATTTATGTTGGTCAACTTACCTCCAATAATTAATACATCTCAAGATCATCAAAATCAAGAGTTGTAATAATGTTTTCCTTTATAAATTTTTTATCTTTTTCTCTAGAGATGTAACCCAATCTTTTATGATACAAAATAAATAATATAATTTTTATCAATGGTCTTTTACTAATAACATTTTTAATAATATATAAAGCATTTCATTAGGAATTAAACATATTCTATATGAATCGTATGATAAGAAATATACCAATATGTTTTCTGTTAAAAGGTAACTATACGCTAGAGTTCTTGATTAAAAATTATGGTCTTCGTTATCTAAAGTAGATACAAAGATCAATTTTAGTCTAAAAGATGATAAATATATAAAAACATGTTATATATAAAAAAGTTAAAAACTATTACAAATTAAACAAATAAGTCCTATAAAATCGACATCAAGTTCTTTGTTATTACCAACCATCATATTAAACTTATTTTTATTTAGTTGTCTCCTTAATATAAGTCTTTACATTATGAAAACAACATGATTAGAAGTTTTACTATCTAACTGTCAATAACCTGATATGGTCATATCAACATTATATTCATGAATAATATAGGCCAAAGAGTTACCCGATAGTTCTTTTTATCTTTGTAGGCTTTATATCTCATGCAATCTAATTTTTTATAATCTTTCTTTTTTAAAAAGAAACATTTCATATTATTTATGATATCTATAAGATCATTTACAATACTAGTCTAGCCTTGTTATTTAAATGATGTATTTCTAGGAGCCTTACCTTTAAGCTTTTAAGTTTGGCTTTAGTTTTTAGTCTATGGCTATTAAGGTTGTTTGTGATGTGCTCTTTAATTTTTTTTTCTTAATCTAAACAATAGATAATCAAAGAATTAATGTCCCAAGTTTCATTTTATGGGTTGTAAGTGGTAATAAGGATACCACACTTTGATGTTAACATACTCAGAGCTTCATAAACAATGCAAGCAGTAGAAATCAAAATGTTTAAGGCTTTAAGTTTACTCTATAAATAAACCATCTCGATAATATAATCTATCACTCTCCCAACCTTAGTATATCTCATAGAATATAGTTCTTACATAATTGTTCTGATTTCACATTGGAAGAAATTTTTTACTTTGAGAAACACCATTATGAAAGTCCTTTATTATGTTTGTTTTTGGTAGTCCACTAAGCACATGATTAAGTATGGATCTCTTGATGTTCTAATAGCACATTATATTTGACTTTTCCTAAGCCATATAGGTTGCCTTTTCAAGTTTAGTACTAACAAGTGAATAAATATGTCTTTTCCTTTATCATGGTTATATTAATGTCCTCCATCTCCAAAGCAAATTCTACATCATATTTTCACTTCTTGAAATTGAAACTAGTCAGGGTTTTAATGATAAACTATTGTTATTTATAGAAAAGATGATTATAAAATAGAGAATGTATACAATCTTCACAAATGTAAGATAACAACGATACTAGAAGTCTTAAACAATATATGTAATGAGCATCTTATCAAAAATATTATGAAATACATGTGGGTAGAATGTATGATATACAAAGATAAGAGATATTATCATAGTAAAACTCTTATGATTCTACCACCTACAGGAATATAGATCATTCAAGAAATGATCATCTCCTATTAAATGCCTTTTATGCACATATTAAAATTTCATATAAGGTTAACACCTAAGAGAAAAATAACCAAATATAAAATTAGAGCCATCACCTAATATACAAGTAAAATAGTCCAAATATCAACTTTAAATACTATTATGGTACATTGTTATTAACATTCAATCAATTCTACAAGCATAAGGGATAAGCCCAAATGTTATCATCACATTTTCTTGTATGGCCATAAACCTATAAGAAACATACCTTTATATAATGCATAATCTTGATGTACCTACTCATTTTAATATAATAATGTTGAAAAACATTATCAATAACTTTTATTAAAAAATTTACAATCAAATATCTCAAAGAGTGATAAATCATGCAATATAAAATAATAAACAAACTTATAAGACAATAAAACAACATTTATCTCCTTTATTTCATGTCAATAGCATAAAAATTTACTCAATTATGAATTTCAAAATTTTATTTAAACTTCTTTAGAGCTAAACCTTAAATCAATTTAGAGCCTATTATGCAATTTTTAAAAAGTTTAGACCGTTTTATACTATAGTGAAATGATGTTAGTGTGTGCGTAAGAGCTATGCATACATGTATGCTACATGTGCCAGGCCCTACGTACTGACTAGATTGTGTAGACGCATGTGATTCACATGCCACATGTTCTCTAACGTAGTCTAAACCTTTATGACATGTGTGATGCACGTGCTTAAAAGTTATAAACATGCCTTTAGTATAGCTGCCATTGAGGACGGAAAATTGATGGCTGATGCTGAGACTGGAGAATTCTTGGGTCTCTTTGGTGGCTTTGCTCCGCTTCCAAGGAAAACAGCTAATGATGATTATAAGGCTGCTGATATTTCTTCTACTAAACCCTTTAGGTAGCATAAATTCCCGAGTGTCCTTTATGTCTTTACTCGAGATAAAAAAAATTTGAGTTACGGTTGATTCGTATAGAAGGCTAGTAATAAGAATGAGAATAAATATAGTAAGAAATGAGAATGGATATTATCATTATAATTATGATGGTTGATTAAGAGAAAGGAATGATTACCATTATTATTAATAGTGATTGGTTTGTAAAAATACTAAGAAATAAAATTTTATTATAATTAATTAATTAATTAATTATATTATATTATATTATAATTAATTATATTGTAATTAATTAATTGCAATATAATTATTAATTAATAAATGAATTATATTTTAATTAATTATATTGTAATTAATTAATTACAATATTTTAATTAATGAATGAATTATATTTTAATAAACTATATTGTAGTTAAATTAATTACAATATTTTAATTAATTAATAATTATATTTTAATTAGTTATATTTTAATTAATTA
>JANVCQ010000231.1:33452165-33468297 GCA_025531925.1 Erythroxylum plowmanianum
GCCACCCTCGCGGGGCACGGACTCGGATATCACCAACGATATCGGGTTCGGGTCACTCGGGAGTGGGGTGTTACATTCAATGAACAAAATAAGTCGTCAGAAGATTATTAATAAATAAATGGATGGGCGGGATGGATAATGGACGGGCGGGATGGATTGCGTGGTCATCTGCGTGGTCGTGTGAGGACACAACATTCAATGAACAAAATAAGCCGTCAGATTAAATGGACGGGTGGGATGCATTGCGTGGTCGTCCATCCTAACTCGTCCTTAGTATATATACTTAAGGAAGGGAACATCTTTGACTAAATGGGCTACGTAGGTGTGGTTCTTTAATTGAAACATAAAAACCTGCTTAGGACCACATAGACTAAATACAAGAAAAAAAATATTTTAGTAATGGAGCAATAACTCATGCAAAGGAGAGAAATGCGGAACAACCCCTTGCATAATATTATACCGGTATAGATTAATGTTGAGCATCGTTTCAGTTTATTTTTTAAATTTATAAAGTAGTCTGAGTTCTTTTAGAATTGCAAAATAGTCTTTGAATGTATAGTACTGTATAATTTATAATTTTACATGAATCTAATATTTAAAAATTATAATAATAAAAATTTAAAATAATAACTTATTTATTTTTATTGATATTAGTTTTCACATATTTCACATATAAATAATAACCACAATTAATATGAAAAAAACATTTAATCATTATACAAATATAAAACTAAGAACAGTATAAAGTATTTAAAATATTATAATTTGATCATATATTAAATAATAATTACAAAAAATATCAAATAAAAAATAAATATCCATGACTAACAATTACAATTTATAACAAGAGTCCACACTGAGAAAATAATTAATTAAAAGTGAAACTTGAAACAAAAAATTTTATAATTTTTTTAAATTGCATATATAGAATTTAACATATACATCAAATATAAGTGAAATTAAAAGAAGAGGAAAAATAAAAATGTGAAACTTCATGTAATCGAATACTTGCTCAAATCACAATGACCTCAATTCTCACTTGGTATAAAACCTTCATCATTAAGAGGAGCCTCATCATCATTGTTATTCAAATTCATTGCACCAAATGACATGTCAATACTTTTTTTTATATCTAAGATTATCTTCTAAGTCACTCTCATCTATCGAATTCTGTTTCTCAAAAACCTAATAAGCTAAAAGATCGATATGATCAAGGGAAATTGAATCTACATAATTATTTGTTCTAGTAAGAGTCCTGGTAAATAGTAAAATTAAATTATTAAAAATTACAAAAAATATATCCAACTTAATAATAAGAATAAATACATTTTTTAAGAGTTTTAAATTGTATCGAACAAAGACCAAATAGTTCAATCTTTTGTATTCTAGTCTATATGTTCCAATTCCTTTCACAATATGTTCCAATCACGCATTAAATTAAAATTTGAATTGCACACCATTGTAATTCTGGAATGCCACTTCTAAATTGGTCCCACTAAGCAATTGTAAGATAGTAATATTAGCGTTATAAATAAAATAAAGTGATGATTAATTTTCAGCAAGTAAGAAAAGTGAAAAAAGTATATATCTAGATTAATTTTATCTCTTTGAAGAATAGCAATTGATATCCCAAAATCACTAGAAGCATCCTTACGAATCTCCATTTGTGAGCTTAGGAGATCTTGCATCTTCTCATGGGCAACAATTGTTGTAATAATTAATAACATTCCCCTATTAACTTCAACTTTCTTTGTGGAACTTAGTCTGAAATAGACACTATATTAAAAAAAATGTCCCAACTGTAAATAACAGAGAGTAAAATTGTCATTTCCATCTCTCATTAATGACAGCAAGATAAGTTATGTATATAGATGACCTATTTTTCATATTGACCTTGATTGCTTTCTTATATCTTTATATGACAACATAAAAGTAACTCATTGATGCCTTCTCTTTACTATCAATTAGATGAAGTACCCTCACTAAAGGCTCATAAACTCGGAGGCCAAATTGATATTAGAACTAAAATTCATTATCTTCAAATATAATTCTAGAAACCTCTAATCCAACATTATACTTATAGTGAGTTCAGTTTTTAAGTTGGTTAGTCAACTTACTTTAGTGGTAACAGTTGTAATGACATGGTATTTAACTTTAGTAGAAGAGCGAGCTATAATATATTTTTTAACCTCCATGTATGGGATTAGAGCTAAGGAATAAAATATAGATAGAAGTAAAGCAATGCTTATTAGCATTGCCAAACTAATCGACATCGAAAAAGACATGAAAAGCATATGGTGAATGAGCTATGAGAAAGATATCGTAATGAGATGTTTCTTTAAGATATTGAAGGAATCTTTTCATAGCAAGCTAGTGATTATATTTTTTGTTAAGGAATTAAGTCAATTTATTGACAGTATATCTAACACGAGGTCTTGCGAGAGAAAGATACTAAAGAGAGCTAACTAATTGTCGATAGTTATTTGAATAATATCTAGGAGAGCCATCAATAAGTTTAAGTGGTATACAAGGAGAAAAAGTAATGGCAACTTCGTTAGATTTATGAATTTTACTACACCTGAGAAGATTGATGATATATTGTCGTTGAGATATGAACATACCTTTAGACAATTTGGTGTTTTCAACTAGGGATGGCAAGCCTGAGTCTGAACCCGACTTGAATGTTATTTTTCTTAAAATCGAGCCTTACCCAAGCCAGGCTCGGACTGTTTGCATATCCATATTTCAATACATAGGAAGTACTTAAGTTAGCTAAGACCCTTAAGAGAAATTTGATTAATGAGGCAAGTAATGAAATTTTGAATATTTGGTAAATGATTTCTAGTGAGTATGATATCACTTAAGTAGTTATATAGAGCCCATATTATATATAACAAGAGAAATGTAACTTTTGGAATTGCTGAACCATATACAATAACAAAGGATTAAATTTCATTACACCTTGCCCTAGAATCATGCCAAAGATCATAAATTGTTTTTTAAAACTTGTACACATGATTCAAATATTGAGGATCAATAAAGCCTTAGAGTTGTTGTAATATCCTAGATCGATTATTGTATTGTGTAATATGTTGTATATGTATTTTATAGAGTATGCTCTATTTATGGTATACTAGATTATTTTGAGCATTTAAATGTATTATTGAGGTTATAATGGAGATCATAGATAGTTTTGAACTTGACCAGAAATTTCTCAGAGAATTTTCGGAAACTCTGAAAAGCTACAGAAGAAGTCCGAACAAGTTTTAAAAACCTTAAAATGTGCTTTGAGGATTCAAGTAACACTTTTGAATGAAATCTGAATGATTTTGATGAATAGTATTTTCAGACGAATAGTAAATCTAGGTGAATAGTATTTTTACTTGAATAGTGATTTTGTGGACCCAACTCTGAAAATTTGAAAAATACTTGGAATAGGTATGAGAGTCTAATGATACTGAAATGTAACAAAAATAAGTCTGATCGGATGAATTTCGAGAGTTCTGAAAGTTTATGACTAAAATGCCCCTTTTGGAAAATAATGGGTATGAATGATTTTAAACCCATTTGAAAATTTTTAAAGGATCTAATCAATAAGTATTGGCCCTAATTAGAGTGTTTCGAGGTCAATTTGATGGTAAGACAGTTGTGGAAAATTTTTGAGATTTAATTCAGATAGTTGGTAAATTAAATGCATTAAAGGACTATTTGGTCATTTTGCATAAAATGACATGAGTGGATCAGTGAGTCGCAATTAATGACCAATAAGAGGATTACATGTGTAAGGTGAAAAGTCATTAGAGTAACCAATTAAATGGTAACAAGTGGTAGGGATTAAAGTGTAAATATGAAAAGTTTTGTTTAAGGGTGTAATTATAAGAAATTTTTAATAGAAATGGGGGAAAACTTGTAATTAAGCAAAACATTGATCTTCTTTAAACTTGGGTGGTTGGCCATCGATGGTATAAAGGAAGGTAGAGAGAGAAAAGAAAAGAAAAGAAAAAGAAGAGGGAGTTATGGCTAAGCCATAAAGAACTAATCCAATGAGTTTTTCATTCTCTTTTACCTCCAATCAGGCATCTAATAAGATCCCATGGCCATCCAAGTGAAGAAGAAGAATAAAATGGTTTAGTAAGCTTACTAATTATGTTGAAAAGTTGGATTTGTTGTGATGTAGGTTAGATTTAGTTTTGATGGTGTAAATTGCACCCTTTTGATGTGACATCAAGTTTAGATTGCATCGGACGCAATTGAGAGAAAAAAATCAAGAAAAGAAAAGTGTGGAGCCTTATTCAAACTTGGTCAAATATGAGATCTATCGCCTAAAATGGTTTATTTTTCCTTTTGATGATTTAAGATTAATGAATTGCATTAGGAAGTTAGTTTAATGATGAAAGAATGGAAGAAAAACAATCATTACAAGAAAAAAGAATTTTAGCAATGGAAATTATAGACAGAAAACTTATACATTTCGTCAGTAAGCTAAGTTAGCGATAAAATTTATTGACAGACAAAGGCGTCGGAGAAATGAATGTAGGTAATAATTTGTGACGAACTACAGATTTTTCGTCACAAATTTACCAACGGGCATTTTGTGTTACCGCCAATGAATATACCGACGGTTATTTTATGCTGCTGGTAAGTTTAATGACAGAAAGATTGTTTTGATCATTAAAGTTACTAACAGAATTGGTTATTCTATCGGTAAGTTAACAACAACATTACCGACGATTCTTAGTTATCCGTTGGTAAATAAAATAGATTTTACCGATGAACTTCATTTTCTGTCAGTAAATTTACTAAAAATGTTTTTTTAAAATTTTTCTTTGCATTTACTTTTATTTGATAATCTTATGGTTGATGCATAATTTATATATTTATTATTATCTGTTGATAATATTTTGTTTCTACATTTAATTTGTTAAAACAGAAAGTTAATTGATGATATAAAGTAAAAAGTATCTTAATTGATAATAAAAAATTATTTTGTACATAATAAGTATTTAATTCATATGAAATGACTACAAGTATGCTATTCATTTGGTGACTGCAGATGCTCTGATTGCTGCAATGAGGTGCTGCCCTCTCTTTTCAACTCATCAACCTCATTATGGCACTGAGATATGTACTCTATCGATTGTTGTAACTAAATTACCAATGTCTGTACTGTGCTTTGAAGCTCATGGACTTCATTGGGTGTGAACTGCCTACTAGATGCTGCTGTACTAGATGTGGAGAATTGTTAATAACATGTGTTCGCAAATGAACCTAAGCTAAATCCTTCCACTACAGTTCCTACCACCTACTACATGAAGATAGGTTTGAGTTTCATTAACATCTTCAAACTACTGAGACTATCATTGAATGTTTTCTTGTATTTGATCCTATCAGAAGGTAATGTTTATGTTAATAAGTAATAATTATTAAGTATTAATATTAAAGCATAAATTTAACATACACTGAGTTCTCTACATCGAGTGTTGACGAAGGTCACACCATCATGTTTCTTAGTGTGAGTGTACAAAAAGAACTGACAGGGACTTTGTGCCTATAGACTTTTCCTGCATTAGAATAAAATGTTATAAGTGAATTACAATTTATAAAAATTTTAGTAGAATTTCCTCTATTTTTATGATATTTACCCCCTGTTGAACAAAGAAAGTAACTCAGCAATACAACCATATATGACACCAGACATTTATAACATTATCATTTTTCATAATACACATGTTTTCATTCCAAAATTCACACATCAAATTAAATTAAAATACACCAAAGTAAAAAAACAAAATATAAATGTAAAGTGTAGATACTTACAAGTCTCTTTGCATGCTCATGGTGGGTAATAGATCCTCTAGTATGTATGGAAAGACTCTCTCCCCCGATCCTCTACGTCTGTTGGTAGAATTACGCTCTGAAATGGAAATTACCTCGGGTGATGTCCAATACTTCTACCAACGACTCCATATTTGTTCAGAAATATAAGGCAGTCGTACATTAGTCTTGTGTATCGTACTAACAAAGTCTCAATAGCGTGTACGTGCTCATCTCTCCCGTGCTTTGTAAATGATCGCATCAAATTCAGAATCTCAAAAAATTCTTTCTGAAATAAAAGGAAAAACATATGATAAGTACTTATAATGTAATATTTATCCAATTACTATATAAAAATAAATTAAAAATACAAAAATATTTTTTACCTCAAACTCCTGATGGTAAAATTCCTTTGTTGCTTGAGAGCTGTTCTTCCATATATAACCCTCAAGATTAAAATTCTCTTTGAATTTGGACATCATGTTTCTGGAGCACGGTTAAGCCAATCAACCTAATATTAAAACAATTAGTTTTATATCATTTTGTAAATTTAAACCTATAACTTAAATTATAAACATATGGTATTTCATGTATTTTCACTTATAGATTGTTAACAATTATGATGTAAATTCTTCCCTCAACTCCCTTAGCTCCAAGTTGAAGGCTGCCTCCTTCATCCATATCATTTACCCCTGATATCTCTGTCAGTATAGGGGTGGTAGATGGTGTAACAGCAGGTACAAAACATGATGCCTCTTCTGCAAGTGTAGTAGCTAGAGGTACAACATCTGATTTGGTTGCAGCTGCAGAATGTGATGTTTCTCCTAAACAGTAACTGGCTCCAAATCGTGGTATGAACCTTAGTAGCATCATATCATGTTTTCTCTTAGGTGGCATTTTTCAACCTGAAATTCATATTTGATTGAATATTCTAGAAATATGAAAATTTCAATTCAATATTTCACACAATATATTGAAAGTTGAATAATTGGCTTGTTGAACATAATATTCTATTACAAAAAATTAATTGTTATTAGCACTTAATTGTAAATCAAAGTCATCATCATCTTCTTTTTGTGAAGAATTAGAATCAAACTCAGGCTCCTGTTCAGATCTCTCGCCCTTCTCAATATATTCATTATTTGGATCGTTCAAAGTTTCAGTCTCGTCATATGTAATAGATGCATTTATTTCATAAACATCTTCCTGAAACGCTTCACTTTCAATTATGTGTTTATACTTTTCCATATGATTCAAAAACACATCTCGGTTTAACTTTGCAAACGACCAACTAATCTGACTTATCTCGTCATAAGTTGAGAAAAAAGGGACATAATAAACCTAGATCGCTTGCATTGCCAATACAAAAGGTTCAAATTGTCTAAATCTTCTTCACTTGTTGAGTTTAACTAGATTGTATCGGCTATGCACTTTTGTAGCAACATTTGGAGTTGGATCAAACTAGCCACACTTAAATATCACACTTCACTTAATTGACAATGCACTGAATTTTAAGTATCTCAATAATTTTACCATAATAATCCATCAATTCTCCCTGTATGCAAACTCCACTATTTATTTTTGCCATGCTATGACCATGATATTCTGTATGACATTTGAATCTATTAACGAAATGCATCGGATACGATTTAACATTTCTCAAATGTCACTTTGCAAGATCACATATGAACTTCTTTATTAAATTTTCTAAGGCCTACATAAAAGAAATTATCATATTAAACAGTGTAATGTCATTTGAGTACTTTAATCTTATAATTCAATCATTTCAATAATTGTAAGTGAAAACTTACATATTTCTATAATCGTCAAAGAAAGTGTCTTCCAACTTCTTTAATGATATCATCCTATGTTTTCTTGGGCATTAGCTTGCATAACCATTCCTCGTATAATCTAAAAACATTATTATGTATTTCAGTTGTGAATAACACTAAATTTCAAAGCCCAAACATTAGCTTACATAACCATTGTCGTATAATCTAAAAACATTATTATTTATTTCAGTTGTGAATAACACTAAATTTCAAAGACCAAATAATTAATTTCAACTTACTGCACGAAAGGTTGAACCTCTTGATAGTTCAATAAAATGTAACTATGGGCAACCTCAATTTCTTCCTTTGTTAACATTCTGCTTATTAAACATCCTTATGGATTTGTGAAAATGGATAAGTTACCATCAACATCACTAATGGTCCACATCAAAGATGCTCTTAACATAATATTTTGTTTCAGAGACACATCATACGTCTCAATACCATATTCCCAAAGATGCTGCAATTCAGATATCAATGGTTGTAAGAATACATCAATTTTATGCTTTGGATTTGTAGGCTCTAGGACAATCACCGTCAAGAACATATATGTCTCATTCATACACATCTATGGAGGCAAATTATAAGGAGTAATTATGATTGGCCATAATGAATATTGTTTGTGGGATTGACCAAAAGGTTGGAATCTATTCGTCAACAATCCAAACCTAACCTTTCGACCTTTAGCTGCAAACTCATAATGGGTGTTATTGAAATGTTTTCATGCTAGTGCATCTGATAGATGACTCATTATTCTATCTTCCTGTTTGTGTTCATTATGCCATCTCATATGAGATGCAATAATATAAAAAGCATATAGTTTTTGAAGTCTCGAAGTTAGAGAAAATTAATACATCCACTTCCAGGGTATAAATTTCTGTTTCATATAATACTTTCTAGGCTTAAACCCAGATTGACCATAAAATTTGCACTCTTGTAATTCCATATCATCTCCCTAATACAACATATATCCCAATTTGCAACAATCAATCTTTTCAATAAGCAAACCAAGACCCATAATAAATTTCTTCATATTGTAAAAACTATCAACCATTATATGATGAGGAGGAAATGATTCATTATATCATCCAAGAATTTTATCAAAACTATGATCAGAAATATGCCCTTCAGCCTTTATGTTCAATATTCGAGCAATTAAAGACAATTAAGTCATTGTCTCATAATTTGGCCATAATTCTTAGTCAGCTGAGTATAGTAAGTCAAAAAATTGTTTTGCATGTGGGTTTTGTTCTTGATCATGGTTTTTCAATGTATGTAAGTTTTAGTTGATTAACTTTGATAATCCGCAAGCACACAAGTCGTTCATGTAGTACCTAAAGTGTTGATCCCATAAGGAGGGATAATCTAATCCAAAACTCTAAGGCCAAAACAAATCCCATAATTTCAAATGTAATGAAACCAAAACAAGAATGCAATTTAATCAAGCAAATCAATTCAAGAATCAATTATGAAAATATTAACAATTTAGCAATTGCAATGCACACTCAAGAATCAACTTAAACAACTAATAATTAAGAGAGAGATAATTTTACCTACCTTTAATGCTAACCTAATTGATTATGAATTATTGGATTATTAGTTCTAGATGATCCTAAGGATGATTACTCTCTCTCGAGTTATAACCATTAACCCTAATTTATAAATTCTAATCAGATTATGGAAGTTGCAATTTCTCAATTAATAATCTATCCAAAACCCTAACTAGATCTAAAGTTGTCTAATAAAATATCAGGAACTATTGCAAGATCTCTCTTCGCACAATTTACTAATTTAATTTAATTCTTATTCTATTAAACCACCTAACTCTCACTAGCTCAATTTAATTATTTTTCACTCTATTCATCTTCTCAATTTATCATCGTATTAAGCAATTGTATAAATTAAATCACAATAAATCTAGTAAAAAGTTAACAATCAAATTTCATTAAATCAAAGATAAAACCTTGAAAGTGAGTTTAGAAGCAACAAAAACATCCAAAAGTCCCATCATCAACTATTATTCCAAATCTATACAATAATAAAATTGAAAATAATAGGAAATATGAAATTGAACGGATGAAAGGAGGTAGTGACGTCGGGAAACTCTTGATCTGGGAAGTACATCGAGTCAGCTTCTTTTCCACTTCTCTCTTCCTTCTTCTCTTCCTCTATCTCTCGATAATTCACTCTAGGGTTTCTCTCCAGATGGCTAATACAAAAGCTGCCCCCTTTTCTTTGTCTTATTCTTTAAATACCTTTTGTGTCCTGAGCAACCCTAGGGTTTTTCCAGGATCCAAAAGGTCTGAAAAACCCTCAAAACTTGACGTTTTTGAGTATCTGTGCGTTTACTGATGAAGGGCACGATTATGGGCCACATCTGAGCCTTCTGTCATGATCGTGGGCCATGTCCTGAGCTTCTGTTATGATCATGGCATATAGGTCACAATCGTGGGCTGAATCCAGTGCTTTTGTCACGATCATGACCTATTGTGCCACGATCATGGGCTGTTGTTTCAGCTCAAGTGTCTCTGAAACTTCTCTATTCTTCGATGTTAACCTTGAAACACTAACAAACACATCAAGGTACCTCAAAAAGATAATAGTTAAGCTCAAAGACTTGTATTAGTGTAACATCCCATCCCCATACTAAGGATCTAAGATACAACACATGTGAGATCAATGAGAGATTAAGGAAAATACATTTTTCGTACTCATGCATATTTTAGCATACACGCAGGTAAATTTGGATGTTCTGCACACATTTAAATGACTATACATGCACTCATTGACATTCTGGGTAAAATTGAATTGTAATGTGATATTGTTGAGAATTGTAATTACGGTGATGAATATTTTAGATGGTGGATTTGAGAATTAGGAATTGTTTACAATTGTATTGAATGGATTCTAGATTGTGATATAAAAAAATTTACATAAGTTAATGAAGAAATATTTGTCTCTGTTATGGTTTAGAAGATGGCGTATATGGTTGATGTACTGTTCATGCATGAAATTATACGAATGTTAACAGAGGTAAATTTGAATAAGTAATGTAGTGTTAAGTATTTAAATTCAAAGTGTATAATGAAAAGAAGTTGTTGTTAAAAATGTATAATATAGAAAAATGGAAGTGCATGAACTCTGTTTTTGGTGTTAGTGTGTAGTCTTCATTTTGATCTATTGTGAACATGAATTTAAGCGAGTTTAATGATATGAAATGAAGAGTTAGTGAGGTTGTGGTATAGAGTGATAACTTGCTAAGTTGTTGAAGAATTGAAAATGTGGAAAAACATTGGAAAAAAGCATCAGATGAAAGTAGAAAGAGAAATAAAATGCAAAAAATGGAAATTATATGCATGAGAAATTAGATTTTTGATGTTTTTTTATGAACCTTGGATTTTTGATTTGTTTGTGTTGTTGAGCTAAAATGAAGCTAGAAGAATGTGTTTCAGTATTCTATATGTTAATTGAAGAAGATTGAAATGAGAATAAAGAAGTGGAAAACTATAGTAGAGAGTAGTAAATATGAGTTTTGGATTTTTAAGCTTTGGAGTATAAGTTTGATTTTGTTTTGTTTAAAAACTATATGGAGTATAGAAATGCATTATTAATAAGCTAGAAAAATTTAAGTTGGAAAAGTACAAATGAGGATTTAATGGAAGTAGAAGCAGCAGTGAATGAAGAAGAGAAGTTAGGAAAGTTAACATTGATATGAAACTTCCTTGATTAAACTGTATTGATCTAAGGAGATTTTAACAAAATTGTCTTTATGAAACTTGTAGATCTTTCTATAAAGTTTGCAAATTTTGGAGTTTTGGATCAAAAGTTATGAAGGTTTGAAGTTGGATATGTGACTAAGTAAATTCAGGCTTTCACATAAAAACCACTATCGTGCAAATGCACGATAGCGACTTTAAAGGTTTTAGGTGAATACACGTTCGCGACTTTGAAGGGTTGATGGTGAAAATCGTGATTGTGCACATGTATTATCGCGAGTTGAAAGACTAGGAGGCTGACAAACATCCTTTGGTTTTTTGGCTATAAATTGTTAGTCCGACCTCCAAATGACATAAGACTTTAACCATTAGACTCATAAGACATTGTTCTACCTCTCCACCAAAAATTATAGCCATCTGAAATAAATTGAGAGAGATTAAGTGTTAAATATGGCACGGGTCTGATTATTATGCTCTCATCTAACCTGTTTGTCTTTATCTATCACCCCGGTGAGTTTTTCTCACGCCCTTGACTCTTGCATAGGCTTGATTGATCACTCTCACACCTATGAGTGTCAATTAATAGACACTCATGACCTTAATTGTCTTTTCATGCTACAGTACCCTTCAATTGTGTGACCTTCTGCACCCGAGAGTGGTTGTAATTTGAATAGTCTTACTTCTTTTGACTATAACTTCTTATCTAGACCTACAAATGACTTGATTCTTAAGCCAATAGATTCCTAACATATTATTCTATCCCTACATAAAAATTGGTAGCATTCTGAATTGATTTGATAAAGTTTGATCAAATGAAAGTGTGGGAATCTGTTGGAACAATGTGAATAGGAATATTTTACTGAACATCCTTTGGTATTTTGATTATGTTTGGATCTGTAGGATTCCAAATGAGATGAATTTTAATTTGGAGTAAACTAGATAAATAGGGCTATAAATCATATGAGAAGTCAAATTGTGATTCAGTCTATAAGACTTTCAAATTTCAGATGGAATTTGAATATAATGTATTGTTTCAAAATAGAATAAAAATAGTCAGAAATTATTTGGGAATTTTTTTTATAGAAGAAAATAATACCAAATTACTTAGTTAGCATTGCTGAATTGATTATGGAAAAATAGACCCAAAGGTCTGGAAAATTTGGAGACAATTGAAATGAAAAGATGGGAGTTAATAGAACTAGTTCAAATAGAACTAGTTAGTATGGGGAATTGGATAAGAGGCTAAGAAGGAGACAAATGTACAAATTTTAAAGTTAAGTTTTCTTAACCTTGAAAGACAAGTTACTGTTCTTGTCTTCATCTTTCTCGAAGCTTTCTTCTCTAAAGTCGTTTCTCTAACATAGAGTTTCTCATCAAAAACTCCACCAAGATTTAACTTTGCTTACACTTATCTTCTACCATTCTCACTTTGTCATCTGCTTCTTTTTCCTTAAGAAACCTGACCCAAACCATTTGTAAGATGAAGTACGTGAGTTGCATGAAAGTTAGGGCTTCGTTATTGTTGAAACATTTAGAGTTTTAATAAGTAAGTAACGTGTGAATCTTTATGAGAAGTATGAACATGAGATGAATTTGATTGTTTATCTAATCCAACATAATTAGGGGAATAGTGGCCATTTTCATGAATACTGTACAAATTCAATAAAAATTCATATGTGTTTTTTTTAATGTATTTGAGGATTTTTATGTGATATGATAGTGTAGAGATAATTTTTGAGTATAAAGATCATTGAATACATGATGGGGAAGACTAAAGAAATTATGAAAGTGATAGGGACATATACGCTCTATTTTCCATATATATATACATGCTCTATTTTCCATATATATATATATATATATATATATATATATATATATACACAGACATAATTGTTTTTGGAAATTTGAGGATGAACAAACATGGGTTTAAAGTTAAGGAAATCATAGAGTGAGATGATGTCGTGCTTTTAGTGGGATTAAAATGGAAAGTTGATAATAAGTATATATATATATACTCTGTTTTTCCTTTTAGCTATTCACATACATGAATATATTGGTAAATTAGTGAATGAATAATTGACATCAAAGTACCAAAGATATGAGTTGGTTTAGGAATAAAGATATTCACATGATTAAAGTTGTGATTCAAAGAAGAGGAGTAAGGTGTATCTAGTTTAAGTAAATGAGAATTTGATAATAAGAACAAGTAATGCTAGAAAAGAAATGATGAGTGATTGAGTTATGAAATGAAATTGAGCATAAGATATGAAGTTTGATAAAGTACCTAGGATTGTCATTGAGCATGCATTGTATATAGTTCGTATACACATTTTGTGCATAAATAAATGCTTATAATTGTGCAATTATTAATGTGTGTACAACGTGTGTATTGCATAAATAGGATATGCAGGATAAATGTTAGCTTTCAGACATCTCCAAAACTTGGAAACAAATGCGAATCTGGAACGTACTCTGAACATTCCTAGTTGGTCTTACTTTATTATTTGTTTATTTACATGATGTATTGAATGATTATGAATGTGATTTGATTGTTGAATTCCGGACAATGAAGGTCTAATGATTGTGATATATAAATGGGATATTGAAGTGCTACTTGTATGTGAATTTGATTAAAATAAGTGTACATAAATTGATTGTTAAATGCTAGACCACGATCCGATGATAAACATGTTCTGAATGAGCATTTGCATATGAATGAAAATGTGAATTCTCAACTTTAATGTTGAATGCCGGACTAAGGTCCGATGATATGCGAATGTGATTAAATGAGAATATGCAAATGTGATTGATGCATTTCATTTCATGAATGCATGAAAGATAAAGGCAGTTATGACCAGAGTAGCCAACGTGGAAAGAGCTTTAAGCTCAATATTGGCATCAGAGCCTCAAGCTCAACGTTTAATGAGCCCGGTATCTCCAACGGATACAGGACAGTTATCAATAAACCCGATATCCACAATGGGTATGGGACAGTTTAGGCACTCAGTTACAACAAAGTAACAAATAGAAAGTAGGTCTCATATGCACTGCATATGCATGATATGAATGATTATAGTGTGTTAAATGTAAAATGCGAACTGATTGATTAAGTGTATGAGATCCAATGTGATTATTATATAAATGATGTGAATTATGTATTATGTGATTGGGTGAGCCATCGAGGATGGTCACTCACCGAGTTCGCAAAACTCACTCAAAATTTGCAAATATTTTTTAACCTTGGAAGAGTACCCCATTAGACAAACAAGAGTATTCCTACTGCATGCAACTAAGGAATAGAGGTCAGTATTAGTTCGTGTCTACATTTATACTTTCTTATTTATGTATTCCGCAACTTTTGTATAATGTGTATTTGAATATGTTTCTGCATGTAATAACTTTCCATATTGGAAGGGTTTGTAAATGAGAATGAATTGGAGTGTAGTTTTAACAAATGTGATTTTTATGTTATGAAAGAAAAGATTGGGTTCGAATTTGATTACTAATATCTGCATATGCTTATATTGTTTTTTTTTAAATTGCACTGAGTTCTGAATGTTTGACCGGTCTAGCATGCCAACCTCGTAGGGCACAGCCTCAGACATCAATCAGGATGTTGGGTACGTGTCTGACGAGAGTGGGGTGCTACAATTAGACCCATAAAACACTTAAAATATAAATAATTAACAAACTAACACAATTTTAGCCTAAACACATACTAAACGATTGAATTAACCATTACATACATATCAAACTAAGCTACAACACAATACAATTCACGCTTATCAATATCCCCACACTTAAATGTTTTCTTGTCCTCAAACAAACAAAACAACAAATACACAACATACAATGCAATAATGAGAACATGGCTTTAACTTTGTGATATAAATTTAATTTAAAACACAATCATTCAAGTTATATCAAATCATTAACATGCAGAATCTACATCTAGGGGCTTTGAACTAAATATACATATTGATCTAGATCCAAGTGTTAATTTATTTACCCTTTTCAACTGCACACAAATATTAATAATTCTTTGGTCATTCAAACTTTATAACTACTCTTAAGTAGGTTTTCATGAAAAGCCAAGCTATTACAAGTTCAATAGGTTTTTATTAAAAAACTTTTTTATATTTATTTAAACAAGGACCTAGTCTTTTACTCAGAGGCAAACATTGGTGATAAATTTTGATTTGGTTACTCGACTAAGTCAATTTTTATTAAACTACTAAAATGTCATTATATCTTTTAGATGCAGAGGCACACATTTGTGATGCATGTCGATTGGGTTACTCAGCTACTTCACGTTCTCAACTAGTTACTGGCTCTATTCATAACCTGAATGTCAGTGGAATAGTAATTTATTTAAAATTAACAAACACAAAATTTTTTATTGCCTACCTTGTTGCTTTAGCTACTCATTTCCATGAAGAAAATACTAGCAAAGCTAACTTAAGTCCAAATACCTCAAATTATGAATGAATGTGACAATTTAGAGGGCTACAACTTAACATTAAATCCTAATTAAGCTACATATTTAACCAAATAACTGAATTCACTAATTTTGCAAGCGACTGATTCTTTACAACCTAATAGAATATGTTTAAAATTAAATCAATTTCAATCCATCTAAGCGATTGACACATTAAAAAACGCAATCTAACAACTATCATATATGTTGGACCAATGGTGGTTGACAAATTAAATCCTTTTATGTTTTGATAATAATAAAATGTATATAATTGATTAAGAAATTATTTC
>JANVCQ010000231.1:33490145-33501527 GCA_025531925.1 Erythroxylum plowmanianum
AACCAACAAAATAGTTTATTTCTAAGGTTAATCTCATTTTCACTAAACAAATTAGTATTGAGCTAATTAGAAAATAATCCAACGAAATTAGTTTATGTCTAAGGTTATTTTAACTAAACAAATTAGTTATTTTTCTTAAAAAAAATTGTCTAAGTAATTAGAAACTTATTTCTAATTTAAAGTATAATTGAACTAATCAATTTCTTTTGGTATAATATTTTAAAAACTAATTTAATTAACTAAATTAGTTAGTGGAAATTAGAAAACTAATTTCTAATTCATTACATTATATTATGTATAAGTCCATTCTAATGTGGGCCACAAATAATTATTGAGTATATATAGCCCTCAATAGCCCAAAACACAAACAAAAACCAACCCAAAAAACGAAATTGGGCCTGGAGGCAGCGTCTGGCGCGTGTTCTGAAGGTCGTCTGGCACTGAACGCGCCAGACGACGTTGGTAGACGCAGCATCAGGCGCGTGTAGCTTATCGTCTTCCTCTGACGTTTCTGATTCTTTCTTCCTCCTTGTGTTTTTTTTTTCTTTTCCCTTCTCCATTCGGAAATCAATTCAAGCAACAATTAAAAAGCACAAATCCAACACAACAAACACCCATTAACTTCATAAATACTGCAAACTCATCAAGGTTTGTTCTTTGATTAACACCGAAAAAAACAACATTGTAGATATACCAGAAGATTAAAACACATGTATATATGTTGCTTTCAACCAAATACAGCACAAACCCACAATCAGAAACTCATTTCGTTCGGTGCTTTCTCATAAACTTGAACCATCCATACGACGTTGGTTATTTTTGGATTGATTATATATAGCAGTGAAACGTAGAGAAAGAGAAAAAAAACAACGCATGCCATTACAAAGACAGAAAACACAGCATATCGTATACAGTAGAATATATATAACAAATCATGCAAAACCAAATGCTCTGATACCAATGTTAGAATCAAATGAACAGATCATAAACCATAGGATCGATTGTATATGCGTGGAGGAACAAAACATACATACTTGATGATTTATTATATTCCACTGGTTAGAGAACGCAGAACCAATGTTTCTCTGTAAAAAACCAAGTACCCAGAGTCTTTATGTGTTCAAACTGTTGCCTTATATATCATCTGTGAATAACTACCGGTAGTAGTTATTCATGCCAGATGACCATCTGACACATTATGGGTGTAAAACGACATCACCATTTTCAAGAATTATCCTTTTATTGAATAATTAAGGAATTTCTATTATTAATATCGACATTGGTACTATTTTCTAAACAAAAAGAATCGAATAAAAAATAAACACAATGATTGTGAATTTTTAGAATACTACATTTTGATGTAGGTCTTTAATGATAATTGAACTTCATGTGTTTGGCACTTTTAGAGAAGGTCCTTTTAGAATTGCTCAAGTGCTTCTGACCTTTACTTTAGTAAAATTCGTGGGAGTATTATTTATGTATTACACCTTGCATCTAAAACTTGCATATAACCATTAAATTTGAAAAAAAATTAATTTAAGCAATTATTGTATAAACAATAATGCTAACCATCTTATCATTTTAAATATTAATGGTGAAAACTGATAGTTAAAATTCTTGAAAAAAGAAATAATTGTAAAATTAAATTCTAAGATCGATAATTGGAATAATGTGCCTTGTAAATGAATTCCATGTAAAGGATAAGTATATGAATGATTTTATTAATAATAAGGTGTGACATTGTTTGAGTCATCATCATAGTATTCAAAGAAGCCTTCTTACTTAATTACAAATTAACTTTTAAACTAAATTTGGGGGCCCTATTATAATAGTAAAATGTTACTTCTATTTTTTAACAATGAGAATATGAGGGATTGATCTATTTTCTAAGAATTGACATAGTTCTCTTTTATTTTAGAGGAATGTCTTGGCTTTTAAAACTAAAGAAAAAAGTCCTATAGTGGTTTCTAAAGTTTGCGCAAAGTGAGTATAAATGTCAATAAGTCCTCCAACATGCAAATTTTTAAACTAAACATTTTGGAAGTGTCATCATAATAAAATAGGTTTTCATGCTAAAAATTAGAATTAAGGACGTAAAGGGGTTTTAGTTACATAGGTTAATCTTATTACTTGTCCCTTATTCTTTGTCAAGTGTCATTTATTATTTCAATGTTGGTGGCATATCTATCATATTGCTGTAGCCACCATCAGATGAGAGGAAGGTGATTCTTGAATTATGTAGTGATGACATGACATTTGAAGAATCTTATAAGTGAAGAGATTGAGTCATGCCAATGGTTTATTTTGGTAGCTTTGTGTGAATGTAGAAGGTGTCAACTTTATATCAGATGAAATTGCCTATATAATAATATAAGAGAAAGTCTAATAGTCAATAAAGCATGCTCTATCCTCATATTATGACCATACGAATTGTTTCTTAATTTTTGATACATATATAATGAAAATTATTTTTATTTGAAAATTTTATATGTCTGATATAATTAAGGGGTATACTAGAGATCAAGATACTCAAATAATTATAGGTTATATAATTGCAAAGCTCATGGTTTAAAATGTCAACAATAAAATGAGAAGACATCTTCTTGCATTGTTATGTAGACGAGAGCAATTCTACAATATTTATTTCATTAAATGAATCTTGAGCTCTAGTTTGCTAGATCTATTCATCATTGGAGGTAAATATTCTTGTCTATTAAAAGAAACACTTGCTTAAAGAACAAGATGGTTAAAAGGTTAGAAGTATTATACTTCATTTATGGTTTCTTTGGCTATTAGAAAAGTTTTGTTGCCTCCTAAAATAAATAAAAGTGTAGTGGATTAACAATATAATAAAGATTTGCGAGCTACTTCCTAATGGAAATAGGTTGATATAAGGGTAAGGTGGTTAAAGGGTGGTTCGATGATGAAACATGGGGGTGAAAGTTACTATCAGCAAATGTATGGAGGTGTATAATATGATGAAGGAATATTACCATTTAAGAATGTTGATATAAGAGTAGTAGTGATTGAGTCAAAAAGAATAAGAATGGAGATAGAAAGCCTATATGAAGGTGATAGGTATGGCCTTAAAGAAGTTGATGGGTATCAAGGGATAGGGAGTAAAGGTAAGAATTTGAGTAATGTTGGTCCAAAAAATGATTTATTGTATGGCTATGGAAAAGACTGGCCTGTTAGAACCAATCAATATATTAAGATGAAATTACCATGGACTTGGCAACCCACATATAGTTCAAGCCTATAAAGGGTTAGAAAACTAGAAAAATGTTAGACTTATTATTTATTGTGAACTTTACAACTCAAACAAAGATCAAAAGGATCAAATCTCTATTGGATTTGATGGGCTCTTTATGGATGATAGCAAGGACCATTGTGATGGATTAGCTATTTTATGGAAGAATAAGGAAAGGGATAACTTGTAAGGTTATTTTACTTTCTTATCGAAATAAAGGTGGATTTAAATGGAGACAAGCAGAGTTTCACAGGACATTATAAAAATCCTGACAAAGGGAAAAGGCAAGAGTTTTGGGAGTTGAAATGTCCTTTAACAAAAATCTTCCTTTGAATAGTGTTGTATGGGGGATTTTAATGACGTTTTACATAAAAATGAGAAAATGAGTGAAATAAAGCATCTAAATTAGCTTATAAATAGGTTTAGAAAAGAGATAGAGGAGGAGTAGCCAATTGATTTAGGCTTAGTAACATATCAATTGACATAGGAGATGGGTACGAACACAGAAAGTTGAGTGTAAGAGAAGCTTGACAGGAATTTAGGTGTAAGCTTTAGGTTGAATGGTATTGCAATGCTACTATGACTAGGCTTGAGTGCTTTGTTTTGGATCTAACCATTCATATGAATGTTTATGGTGTGACAACAAACAAGTAAGTTAATGCATACATTATCCATTAACTTTAGAACTAAATTGGGTAATAAATTGTTATGAGATATCCAAAGAGTTGGATATAATCTTACAGACTAATTGAATGAATTGTTTAAATTCAATGTATACTTATAGGAGAATGGTTCTCAAGATAAGTAATGGGAGTCAGATGAAATTTGAAAAATTCAAATCTCATAACCATACATCAAATTGGAACTATTTCCTTTATTGATACATTTGATGTATAGCTGAAAGGCTACGAGACGTTGAAAGATTCACTTTCATGATAAATTCAAAAAGTTTGTTTTTGAGATGATTGTGAATTTATCAAGTCTACAAGCAGGTTAGTGGGAGTATGTTTATCTTCTTTAATAGGAGTATATGGATACATATTGCTTATAGATAATAACAATTTTAATTTCTAATTGTTCAAAACATAATTGTCCAAGAACAAATCTTATTGAATATGAAAATGTAACAACTTAATTATGGAAATTAGGTCTAAAGAGGTAAATTGGAAGCTGCTTACTTATTCTAAATCCAAATACATGGATAATGTACTAAAGGTGTTTAGTATTTGAGATGTCAAATACTTGCGAAGTATTAATGGTATCCATTATTATATGTATAAGTTGTTATTTAAGTTCAAGGAGATAAGAATATTTACTTTAGAAGTAAATCTAATTAAGGATTATTTACTTAGAAAAATATCATTAAATATTGGAAAGGTTCCAATATAGCAATGGTTGCTAATTAAGCCATAATATATTTTTCATTTAGTGGAAATGATTAATCAGATCAATAAGTTCTTTGGTGAACTTGACATAGTTCCTTGTATTATTTAAGACAGTAATGTACTGTAAAACATTAGAGCTATTGAGAATGCATAAGGAGCTAATGTTTCATTAAAGATCCAAGAATGTGTTTAGGTAATTTTTATAATTAATATTTCTTAATTATAATGATAATTAAGATAGGAGTTGTAGGATTTAAGCAAATACTCACTATAGAGAATCTTATAGAATTCTCTCATTAAACTACTATCCTAGGAGTAGAATATTTGTTGTATGGTGATATGGTATGAAGTACTTAAAAGATTGGCTTAGTGCAAGTGAGAGATTATTGGTTTATACCCTATGGCCAATTACTTTGGTTGTAGTTTAGTGACAAATTATTTAAAGATATTCTTTATCTTATACATGTTTAGATGTATGTAGAATATTTGTTGTATGGTGATATGGTATGAAGTACTTAAAAGATTGGCTTAGTGCAAGTGAGAGATTATTGGTTTATACCCTATGGCCAATTACTTTGGTTGTAGTTTAGTGACAAATTATTTAAAGATATTCTTTATCTTATACATGTTTAGATGTATGTGATAAAGTCCATGGAATAATTGTACATTGCAAATGAAATTAAAATGAGATTTTAATTATGAGATTCATATTGCATTTATGTCATCATCATCATACCCCAAAGTCCCGCAATGAAGCGGGGTCTGGGGAGATCTGATAGTACGTAACCTTACCCTTACATAGTAGAGAAGTTGTTTCCTGTAGACCTACATGCAGATGTCATAGGATAATAATGAAAAAATTAAAAATTAAAAATTAAAAATTAAAAATAAAATAAAATAACATAAAATAAAATAAAAATAAAAATAAAAAATCTTGCACCCCTACAAGGACTTATCTTCACGTTGCTAGTTGTGCTAGAAATCTGGACTAAGCATTCTTGAGGATACAACAATCTTGCAGTTTGCTACGTCCATCACAATAATCTTCCCTCCTACACCTGAAAAAAAATCCTATGCGGCAAGGATGAGGCGCGAGGACTCTGAATTATGTCCTTTACCTTTATTCTATCCCGCCAGACTTTTTTAATTTTAGCCACTGCCTCAGTAAGAGCCAATCTGACATATCTTTCTTTATCACTTTCCTCTAGGTTTTGTAAGGCCTCCCTTATCTCCTCCTGTAGCCATTAAGGTTTATGTGCTCATAACGTCATACTGGAACATCCAAAGGCATCCTGCACACATGCCCAAAGCACCTAAGTCTTTTCTCTCTCAACTTATCAGCAATACTAGTCACCTGTACTCTGTCTTTCACTGCCCTATTCTGTACCCTATATCTTTTGGTAATGTCACACATCTACCTAAACATACGCATTTTTACTATTAAGAACTATCGCATATGCCTATGCTTAGTAGACCAACACTCTGCACCATATAACATGGTTGGTCGAATCACCATTCTATAGAACTTCCCTTTGAGTTTTAAAGGAACCTTCTTATCACGTAAACACCTTATGCATTTTGCCATTTGACCCACCTAGATCGAATTTGATGTACTATACCGTTATCGATACTACCCATATCATATTGCATTTATGTAATATTCCTAAATTTTTCTAGTCATTGTCCTATTAAGATTGAACATTAATAGAACATAAAAGGATAAGCATATGTTTTGTTTTTCCTTATAAAGGAAGTAATCGATCTCATAGGCTAAAGTATAGAGATACTTAAACAAACGTGTAGGTGTTTATTAGAGAACAAGTTCATTGAACAGACATGATATGAGAAATATATTTGGAACATCACTTGTATGTTCATGGAATTCTCATTGTGATGATTATATAAGTGAACCTTTGACTTGAGGTCACCAAAGTTATCTTATATAGGGAATGCTATGTTTTGATACTATTTATGACATGTTTAATCATGGATTCGTCAAATGGTAGTCATTTGATGTTGCATGAATTATATAGAGATAGTTATGTGATCAAGATGAGATTCATCATCCTAAAGTAATTAAGGAGAATGTTTCATTGTTTTTGATTAGTATTGATTAGGGAAATCCTTGGCCAAGGTGGAATGATATTTTGTAAATAGTTTACAAATATCATTAATTGAATCAATAGCTAATGGTAGAGAACTAATATGATTGGGCTCAAAATAGAGTAGACATTAATTTCAAGTTTTATGTCTAATCAGAGCATTAGTTGATGAATGATTGAATTATACAGAAAAATCGTGTATAGAGAGGTTAATCAAAACCACTTTGACATTCCTAAATATTTGAGTGGTCATAATGTCTTGCTAGACGCCAATCTTGATCTATGATTATTAATTATTTAATTAGATAATTAAATATAAATTAAAAGGAGTTTTAATTTATCTAATTCTAATTATGAACAAGAATTTATAATCATTGCCAATATATTTGAAAACTTAATGAGTCTCACATATAGAATTAGTTAAAGAGAGTAAAGTTAATTTAATCAAGTTGGACTCGATTGTAAAGTTTGAGAAATTTTATGATTAAATATGAGATATTTAATTAATAAAGATCAATATAAGATATTGAATCTTAATTGGGCATAATTAATATTTAATTAGAATTATTTATAATTTTAATTAAAGTTTAATTAAAATTTAATTTCAATTATAATTATAATTTAACAAATTGCTAAAATATCCAAAGCTTATTATAAATAGGTTTAAGCTCTATAGAGCTAGCACTTCTTGCTTAACTCTCTCTGTAAAAGTTACAGAGTTCTTTCAACTTGTTCTGTGGATACTGTTAGAGGCCGAACATTTGTACACCTATGGTGATTGAGATGAATCAATTTTGGGAACGGTTCGAGCGATACGACAAGACAACTACTAAGCTTTAAAATAATTTACGAATTAAGTTTCCACTTTCTTATGATTTGTGTTAATCATTTTATAGAATTAAAGAGATCTTGACTTTTAGGAAATCAAAGATTGCGAAAAAGTTTCGTAATTATTCCACTACGATTGGAATCAGATCTTGACCTAGTTTTTTAACATCTTCCAAGAACTGACCACCTGTGAATAAGATATGTAGAGGTTGATTCGTTGTACAACATATGTACCTTAGAGAATGAAATGGTGATGCACAAGATACACTTTTGGCAAAAGCGTGATGGTTAGCATTGAACATCAACTTATTGAATTTTGCATGTTCATTTGTATTGTATTTAATAGGTTTACTGCTTGGGGGAAAGGATGAGAAGGTTGAGAATCTGATTGTTATGGTGCATTGGAGTATTTGGGGCCTAAAGAACGATTGGATTTGGAATGGTAAACAGTCATATGTTAAATGACTGATAAAAACAAAATTGCCAAATGACTGATGATGGGAGTGTGGAGGTTTGGGAGTGCGATAAGAAGTGGTAATATAGTGCGGCAAAAAAGAGATGTTAGAATGCTAAAAATGTACATGAACACAACATATTTTGCAGATAATAATTTCATTAGTGATATAGCGGTCATTCATAATTCAGAAGGAAGAGGCAATATGGTGTCATGAACTTGAGAGTCATCTTTCACCTATATCATAACTGAAAGAACAGCACAAACCAAAGGTTAAAGAGAAATTGGATTGTCTGCAAGTATTTGACTCTAAAATTTGATCTTCAACAAAATTATTATTTTTATATTTAATTGATAATTATAAATATTTACGACAGAATATATTCAATGTTAGGATTAGCTCTATTTACGACAGAATACATACCCTACTGTTGTAAGGACTCCTTGGAATTAGAAGTTTTTCATGTTATGATTTAATTATTAATGGGATGAAGTTCAATTTGAGCCATAGTCTGGACTGAGCCTAACATTTTATAAAGGTATCCAATCTTTTGCATGTTCCTTACTTTGCAACCTAAGCTGGCATCGGAGTTGTGAATTGCAAGTCAAGTTGCTACAGGCATGTAATAATGTCATGTCACCCATTGCAATAAAGAATCTGTAATACGGATAAGAACATGACCAAGTCTTCCGTTGATTGAAGTTGTTTCCTATTCCTTAGGTGTAATCTAATTTGTTATTTTTTTTGATACATTATGTTATTTCCCTTACTTGTATCTATTTAAACATACACTCAATCTTGTAAACATCATTGGAAATATATGTTTATCACAATCTCTACACGGTATCAGAGCCCTAAGCTAATGGCAAAATTTTTTTTTCCTACCTCTTGCGTTGTTTTGTTTTTCCAGCCATTATGACCAACGAAAACTCTTCCTTCTCTGCTACAATTGTTGCTGCCACTCCTATGTCAGAATCAAATCTCATTGTTCTCAATACGGGTATTCAAGGAGACTCAAAACTTGATGGAGCAAACTATCCGTCATGGAAGATTCTCTTTGAATTGTTGTTGTTTGGCTATAATCTCATGGGATATATAGATGGAACATATCTGTGTCCTGCCAAGAATCAACCTCTGCGTAATTCCTGGATTCGACAAGATCGCTTGATTCTGTATACAATCTTGTCATCTGTTTCCTCGTCTGTTGTTTCCTTGCTTGATTTGGCTACAACTTCGTATCAAGCCTGGTCTCTTCTCTCTCGTATGTATGCCGGCAGGTCCCATTCCAGATTGATGTCACTGAAGGAGAGATTGATTAATCTCAACAAAAATGATTCTAATGTCGCTGCGTATCTGAACAAAATAAAAACCATAGCTGATGAAATAGCCATGGTTAGCACTTCTGTCGATGACATATATTTGGTCATCCATACCTTAAATGGTTTAGATGAAAGTTTCAAAGAAATCAATGAAACTATTTGAGCTCGTGAAACACCCATTTCATTTTCGGATCTCTATGACAAACTACTTGATCATGAGAATTTTCTCTTATGACAGAATCGACAGTCTCCAAATCAGCCTCATGGTGCCGCTGCAACTGCCTTTCAAGCTTCCTGTACACCAGCAACAAGGTCAACACTCTCAGGACAATACCGAGCCAATAAGTCCTCTCCGCAACACCCGGGTTCGCTGCAGTACTATTCTAATAGGTCTAGGGTGCCTAGGCAACAGCATCAGCGTCCAGGTCTAGCTACTCGACCAGCTGTTGTGTGCCAATTTTGTGAGCGACCAGGCCACACAGCTAAAACTTGTTGGGACCTTCACAGGAAACCAACTAGATTTCACTCATCTCCCGCTGCGAATTACACCAATGCTGGTCCTTCACAATCAAGCAATTGGATTCTTGATTCTGGCGCCTCCCATCATGTCACCAATGACCTTCAAAACTTGTCCATAAGAGCACCATATTCTAGTTCAGATCAGCTACAAGTTGGTGGTGGTTACAGTGTTCCTATATCCAACACTGGTAGTTTCACTCTCTCGACTCAACTCAAACCAATTATTTTCAATAATGTTTTACATGTTCCACATATTAAAAAAACCTTATTTCTATCAAACGACTTTGCAAAGCTAATGGTGTCTCGGTTGAATTGTTTTCAGGTGAAGGATTTACAGACGCGGTCAGTACTTTTAACGGGGTCTAGTCATGGTGATCTCTACAGTCTTGGTTCCTTACATGTTTAGCTGTCGACTTTTATGTCTCAAGCTCTCCCTTCGGATGTTTTGCATCACGTTTTAGGACATCCTTCTCATAAAATTCAATCTTTTTTACAATCTTGTCACAACTTATGTTCTAGTTCAGTTCCGTCCAAAGTTTGTGTTTCGTGTCATTGTTCCAAGAGTCATAAACTACCATTTTCCAAACAGCATTTGAGTAGCTCCAGACCATTAGAAATTATTTTTTCTGATGTTTGGGGTCCTGCTCCAATAAGTTCCTTTGATGGTTTCAAATATTATATTATTTTTGTTGATCATTTTTCACGCTATGTTTGGATATATCCGTTGAAACTCAAATCCGATGTGTTCCCCACCTTTGTTCGTTTTAAAAGTCTGGTAGAAAAATATTTCCAAACCACCATTAACACGTTATATACTGATAATGGAGGAGAATTTGTCAAACTAAACAATTATTTATCTACCAATGGCATCACGCACCTAAATACCCCACCTCATACAGCTGAGTTAAACGGAATGTCTGAAAGACGTCACCGTCATATTTTAGAAACTGCTCGTGCCTTGTTACATCACAGTCATCTTCCCTCCTCCTTTTGGTCATATGCCTTCTTAACAATTGTTTATTTAATAAACCGCTTACCAACTCCTATTCTAGATATGAAGACACCCTTTGAGACACTTTTTGGACAACCCGTGTCCTACATTGACCAAGTCTTCCATTGACTGAAGCTGTTTCCTATTCTTTAGGTGTAATCTAATTTGTTATTTTTCTGATACACTCTTTTATTTCCCTTACTTATATTTATTTGAACATACACTCAATCTTGTAAACATCATTGGAAATATACGTTTATCACAATCTCTACAATCTGAGCATAGGACATTCTTGAAAAACAGATTAGAAGTCTAATAGAGTTGTTGCGTTAAGAGATAAAGGTCGCCTAGCTCTAAAACAACAAACATGCTTTAATACGTACTTTTAAATTGAAGATAGGGATAAACATATCTAGAAAATGATAATATCCTTTCATTAGTTGAGTTACCCAATCTAAGTATGAGTGTACTTTATACCAAATCAGGATTCCGTAGCTCTATTAATATCCAAAAACCGCAGATGGCAACGCAAC
>JANVCQ010000231.1:33511729-33526978 GCA_025531925.1 Erythroxylum plowmanianum
TGAATTAGAATTAGAATTTATAATCATTGTCATCATATTTGGGAACCTAATGGGTCTCACATATAGAATGGGTTGAAAAGAGCAAAGTTAATTTAATCAAGTTGGACTTGATTGTAAAGTTTGAGAAATTTCAATTAAACTTTAAACAAAATTACAAATAATTCTAATTAAATACCAATTATGTCTAAATAAGATTAAATATCTTATATTGATCCTTATTTATTAAATATCTCATATTTAATCATAATGGACCCGATTTTGCATCTAATGTGGTAAACCAATTATGTCCTTTTAGTTTACTAATAATATAAACTTTTTCTGGGTAATTTATATGCATCACCTATAGTAGCTTTATTTAATTCTTTATAATTAATTATCATTCTTCTTTTTCCTCTTTTTTGTTAAAAATGATTATTTACATAAGAGGAAGGAGCTGAATGTTTACTTGTAGTTGGTGAAATTAGTTGTTTTCGTAAAATGGTATGATTATTAACAATATTTTATAATGTTTGAAGAGTATGTATAAAAGCTTTAATAGATCGAAGGAAATTATAAGTTTGAGTAAATGTTTTGATACATTGTTGGCTAATTGTAATTTTTGTTTCCATATGTATCATTAGTAAATGAATCGCTCTAAAAGAAGCACAAATAGGCATAATTACTAAATTTTGTTAAAAAGAAATCTAAGAAGAATATTTCTAAAACCATAGTTCAAACAAACATTAAAAAAATCTATAAGACTAATTTTATCTAAATAAGTAAAACTAGCGTATAGAAAGATAATAATAGGTCTAAAATAAGGAATGATTAGTAAATAAAGATATATTATAATTGATGAAAATAAAAAAGCATAAGTAAGCATACCTTATGTTTTCTTCTCCTTTTTCTCTGAAATGCCAACACTTAGGCTACGACGAGAGTTTGAGAGTAAAGAAAGATATGAAACCTTAAGAGTTTTATTTTTTATATTGGAGTAATGCTCTATTCTTACATTATATAGGCTGACGAGATATGATAGCTTCGAAAGCAAAAATAGGAAAAGTATATGGTCAGAAAAGTAAAAGTAAAAAAGTGAAAAAGAAAAAAAGCCAAAAGCAAAAGATTCTAGATAACTGGCCAATAGATAGCCTATTTACATTATTGTTTACATTGTTTGGAGCTTACATCATTCTTCAATAATCACGCCCACTAAAGAGCTGTCATCTTTGTCTTTGGAGGTGGATAGACAGTGGGTACATTGATAAGATGGATATTGTTGTAGTTGATGACAAAGAGATTGCTTCCAGTCATCTGATAATATGCTAAATATTCCAGAAATAGTTAAGAAATTTCCCTTTATTTGTTTGATGAGTTAGAAGGAATCAGTAGCTGTGGGTGTATGATAGGCTGACGTCATCAAAATGTTTGATCCTTTATAATTGAGTTTGATTAATGATTCTGGTGTAATCTTTAAGCATTGTTGATAGACTCCTTCCAGGCATTGTAGATTAAACTGATTAATGAGATCCCAGTTGAATTCATACTTTGATGGTTCGTCTGTAGGTGGATACATACCATTACTAATACCTATTTGTACATATGCTATTCAAGATAACTGTACATTTGAATTTTGTAAGCTGTCTACTATTTTAAAGATGAGGTAACTACTAAAAACTTTGATGAATATTTCTCTTTCTTTTGCAAATCTTTCTTTGTAATTTTTAATTACCAGAGTGAATCCAACTAGAAATTCAACAAGGCTATTTAAATTAGTTAGGTAAATGGTTTCGACTAAACCACTTTGGAAAAATAGATAGGTAGTGAGTGCATCTGTTTCAGGAAAGATGATAGCTTTAGGTCTATAACGTCCTCTATTTTGGGGATAATATTGAAAGATTTTTTGTTCTTCCTTCCATTCATTAAGTGCTTAGAAACAGTCATAAAATATCTCAGGAGTAATTTTTTCATTTTTTTTTCAAGGATCGAGTGGGTACAGCATTGATCCTTTCCATATTGATTAGTTTTCCAAAATTTTTCACAGTAGTGGAAGTTCATGGTTTTTGAAAAACTTGTTTATATTACAGTTTTAAAGAGGGTTATCTGAATTTTGCCAATGCTATTTCTGCTTCCATGCCGGTATTAAAACTTCGATGAATAATGGAAGATTTTTCGGTGATACGAACAACAACTTTATGCCATTCATCATATATTTCGACCATAGGTCCATTGAAAATGAAATAAGTTTTACTTTCTTTAAAATCATCCTTTTTCTGAGAGATGGGTAAAGGTGTTTGAGTGATTTGTTGGGGTGTTATTAGCTGGATATTTTATGGTTGTGGTTGAATATTGGTTATTGAAAGATTTGTAGAGTGTGATTAGTCAACGGATATCTGTTTTTCAAGGAGGGTAATAGTTTCTCGTAACTAATTAATTTCTTTGGTTACTTTACCCACTTGTTGTTGAAGCTCTATTAACTCATTTTCTTTTTTAACGAGTGAATCCTTCAGGCTGAGGATAGCTGCTTCCAGTCTCTTGTCAATATATCTGCAAGACTATTAGTAAAGGATTTTATATACTTAATATGAAAAGTATATTGATTTAACTCGAGTTGCCATCGAATTAATCTTCCTTGATTATAATTAGTTAATTTTTTCTTTATATTTATTTTGGTTTCTTTTTGGACAAGTGTTGGCAGAATGACTTCTTCTTTACATAACTAACTTCTACATTTTTTCTTATTTTAAGGGCAATATTTCTTTTTTGGTTTATATTGTCTATAAACCTTTTTTTCTAAAAAAGTTTTATAAGGTTTAAATGGAAATTTTTTATATGTGTTTTTAGGATATTTTCACCATTTATATTTATTATATTTTGTTTGTTTTCTTTATTTATGATAGGTAGAAAATTCACATCCATATTGTTGAGGAACCTCTAAATATTTACAACAACATAATTGAATATCTCTGTGTCATAAGTTTTTGTGTAATTTTGCTTCTAAACATTTTTGTGATAATACTTCTTTCGTTATTGAAATAGAACCACCTAAGTATAAAAAATTACAAAAAATTCTTGAAGATAAGAGGCATAAAATAGGCCATTTACACTTATCTACTATTCAAATCTTATTAAAATATACTTTCCAAGAAGGAATAGACTCTCCAATAAGAATGACCATTATTGATCAACGCATGAATAATTTAAATGATAAAATAATAGGAATAATGAATGGAAATCTAGCTTATGAAAAAATAAAATTTAATACTCGTTTAAAATTAGGAATTCCCTTACAATCACATAATTTAGATAAAGCTATTACAATTGCTTATAAATTCTATAGAGAAAATTTAATGACTATAGGACAATAGCCATTTTCAATAACTTATCAGATTAGTTATGCTTTAACTAATTCACATCATAGTATTGAATTAAAAAATACAGACATAATTTACATTGATCAATTGTTTAATGAAGTAGCAAAAGTAGGTACAAATCTAAGAACTAATTTATGAGAAATACCAGAAATAACATACCTTATTAAAATATTAGAGTCAGCTAAACCAAGATTATCATTTTTTGAAAACAAGCCTCTAAAAGACAATTATTTATTAAGATCACAATCTGTAAGATTAGAAAGACCTATTAGATTTACCAAACCCAGTATAAGCTTAGAAAAACCTATTCAAATAACTAAACCAAAAATAAAAAATGAAGAACTAGATTTAAATAAAGAAATATTTATGATTAAAACTCAACTAACAGAATTAACAGAACATCTTAAAAATACTTTATGAGTATTACTAAGCAATTTAATTTCAATTAAATTACTAAAACATCCAGAGCTTATTATAAGTAGGCTTAAGTTCTATGGAGCTACCACTTCTTACTTAACCCTCTTAGGAAGAGTTAAAGAGTTCTTTCAACCTATGCTGTAGATACTATTAGAGGCTGGACACTTGTGCAGCTATGGTGGTTAAGACGAATTAGTTTCGAGAACGGTTTGTGGGATACGACAAGACAAAGATCAAGCTTCGGAATAAGGTAAGAATTAAGTTTTTTCTTTATTATGATTTGTGTTAATCATTTTATATAATTAAAGAGATCTTGGTTTTTAGGAAATCAAAGATTGTGCAAAAGTTTTGTAATTATTCTGCTGTGGTTGGAATAAGATCCTGACCCGGTTTCCTAATAGTGGTATCAGAGCAGGATTTTATTTCTATAATTTAATTAAGTTGATTGATTGTTATTAGTTATAATTTTGGAATTGAGTTGCAAAAAGTTTGCAACCTAAATCTGAAAAGGTGTTTCGGATTAATACAATATGAACCCTAAACGAAAAAAATTAGATATCTAGATTGAGAATTCTGGAAAAACTCAATGGCATTTGGGTTTGTATGGTGTGTACTACCTAGGATACTGTTGGTTGATATGTTCTGAAAATTGAGTCCTCATTATCTTTAAACACTTAGAAGTAGTTTATGAAACTTTGTGTTTTTAAATATGAAAAGTTTAGATTAAACACCCGAAGCCTACAACTCAAAATCTGAAAAGAAAAAAAGCATGGAATAATCCTTCTAGAAATCATAGAAATTGGAAGAATAAATGGTTTTGATTTTCTGGTGTGCAATGTATGAGAACCACGACAATTGCTAAGCATTCTATCTGTGTTTTGGGTGTTGCATGCATCTTTGATTGTTGGCTTAAGATTGCAATTTTTTTCTAATTGTCTTTTTGTGCTAGATTTGTCTTTTATGTTGATTCTATCGCTACCTGAAAGCCTTGATTTTTTGGGTATTGTCGGTGTTTTGGTGGTTGGTAAGTTTTGAAAACTCACCAGCTACAGTCACCCATTAGCTGCGGTCGCTGCTGTTGAATACTTGGAACTAGTGGAGTAATGCCACTGGTGAAGTAGGGTTCTCCCATAACTGATACAACTTGAAGGCAACAATGTGGCGGCGTGGAGGCACAGTGAAGTACATCGGAGGAGCGATAGAAATTGCCCTGTAGAGACAAACGTCACCATAGGGACCTAAGCCCAACGGTTGCGTGAGGCAGAGCAGGAGGCATGGGAGATGCAGTTGGAGAAACGTGTATACGTTACCCGGCAGTTTGGAGAAATTTGGGAGTGGCGATTTCGGAGCGATGGATGATGGTTTGCAGAAACGTGGAGACATTTCTGGAGAAGACGATGGGCGAGTGTAAGTCACGTGCGCAACGTCTTCTGGGAGCATATCCATAAAGACGGGTCTTGCACGCGCCATCAGACACTACCCACCTTATTCTATTTTTTAATGCTTTAAAAACCTTTAAGTTGGCCCCCGAATTTTTTTCTTGATAAATAAGAATGATTTAAATTATTTTGAGTTCTTGATAGATTAATTATTTTGGAGTAATTAGCATGTAAATGTTAGGAGGATTTATTGCTAGGATTGATGGAATTAAAGTATAAATGTTGTAAGAATGCATAGAGGGCAATCTTGGTAAATCACTTAAGTCTAAAAGGTTTAAGGCATAATGGAAGGGCATAGTGGACATTGCTCATTCATTTAAGGTATAAGTGAAAGAAGTTGTTGTCTTGCTTTAAATTAAGAAAGAATCGTAAGTGAGGGAGAAGAAAGGAGAACAAGAAGAGAAGAGCTAGGGTTTTGGAGATTCTTGAAGAGTTTGAAGACATTGAAGGTAAATCAAGTAAGTATAAGCATTAACCCTTCTTGATTGTTGGATGAAGCATATCTAGTGATAGTTAGAAGTGAAAAGCAAGGTTGAATATGGGTAGGAAGTTGTTGATGGATGGTATGAGTAAATGTTTTACATTTTTGGGTTAATTATCAAAGATAGATCATGAATGGGTTTGCGAATGATATTGGGTTAAAATGAAGTAGAAGTGATGGTTTAGGTTTAATATGGGCTATATGAAAAAGGTGGGAACTGAAAAAATGAAAAATGTAGCAAAATATGTCCTCGGAGTGGGTTTTTGGACAAGTTCACCGCGACGAACTTCTGACTTTGCCATGGCAAAGTCCATTTTTCCTACACGGACATGCTTTGGTATTTTTACGATAACGTTTGCTACAGTTATCCAAATGGAATTATTTTTGATTTGGAGTAAACTAGAGACATAGGACTACAAATTGTATGAAGGAATTAAGCCTAAATTCACTTTCTATGAATTTCAATTTTGGGATGGAATTTAAGCATAGAATATTGTTTCAGCATAAGAACAATCTGCAATTGTATAGGTAGTAACTTTCCGATTTTTGAACCAAACTGAATGGAATTTTGGTTATTGTTTAAGGAAATCAAGTAAGGCAAGAGGAGCAAGAGGAAGGACACATTTGAGCAAGTTTATAAGCAAGGAAATCAAGGTGGGTTTCACTTTTATAATTAAGTAATAAGCCATGAATGCTTCTTTTGAAAGAACAGAAATAAGGGATTTTTAACTACTTTATACATGTTCATTTATTGCTTTTTAAGTGCTTTAAGAAGGTGCAACATGTTTGTATACGAATTGTATATTTGGTTTATGAAATGAATGATGGAAATGATTTTGAAAGAATATTGAATTTTTTGAAACGATATTAGGGTTATGAAAACAATTTTTGAAAGAAATGTGCCATTTTGGGTAACAAGTTTACAAGATATGAAATACATGTTATGTGAGTTTGTGGTGGTCCCCTAAGTTAAGTCAAGTGCACTTTGACAAAAGGCTTCTCCCGCCTACCTGTTAGTGGCATGGAGCTCCTTTATGGACTTCCATAAGTTCACAGCTACGCAAGACCGTTAAGTGGGATTGCGATAGTATGTTCTTCTCACAGCTACACAGGACCCTTATGGAAAATGTATAGTACGTTCTGTTTTGGATCCACCCAAACCATTTTGATGTGCCTATGTGTTTATAATTTGTGAACAAGTTGATGAATGCATGATTTATGTTGCTTATGAATTGTTTGATAAATGAGAAATTTGAGAAATAAGTGCTTTATGATTTAATGTGCATTCTACTATGAAAATGAATATTTCAATGGTTTTGCTTGTTACCGGTTATAAAATTGTTACTCATGAGCTTTAAGCTCACCCTTATTTTCATCCCCCTATTCAGGTGATGAGCAAGAGATCGAGTAGGTAAAAAGTTACGGCATCACTCTGAATTGGCATACTTTTGTATTTTTAAGTTAGATTTTTGGGAATTCAAGGCTTTAGCCGGATTTCAAGTTTTACTAGTTCAAGTGTATTTTGTATTTTTGGTTCTTGAACTCAACTGATATATTATGGCTTGAAATGTCATTAAAGCTTTATAAAACTTTTATCTTTTGATATAAATGAAATATATTTGGGATGTCCATGATTTTCTTGTTTTCACAATGTATCTTGTTTTAAAAATGAGATTAAGGTTTTGGGAAGTAGTTGTGTTTATGTTGATGTTTATTGTGTTTTTGGTCTTTTAGTTAAATTGATGAGGGTGGTTGAATGGATTTATGTTTGCATTAAATAAGGTAGGTTGCAAGGGGTTTTGGGTTTTGCATAAGGGGTTTTTGCCGCGGCGAACCTCGAAGGAAATTATACTTTTCTCGTGGTGACATCGCCGCAGCGCAGGCTTATGTTCGTTGCGGCGTTGTGAATCTTCCAAGGTCGCCGCGACAAAGCCAGCCTTTGCTTCCGAAGGACTTTTCTTTTAAATTTCCAATTTCTAATTCTTCCTCCACGCTCAAGCTTCATGATCCTATGTCCGATCTTGGGCTTCAAAAATGGAGTCCAACACTTTAAACAATTAAATTAATTTAATGAAGATTAAATTAGTTTATATTTCTAATAAAATTAAAAAAGTGTTTTCTAATTTTGAAAAATTTTATTAAGAATGCTTTGGAATTTAGTTTAATTTTTCAAGGAGTTGGATTATTAAATTAAATTAAATTATCCATTCAATTCCAAAATTAAAATAATTATTTTCTTAATTTGATTAAGATTAATAATTATATTTATTCCTAATCAATTTTAGAAAAGTAGTTTCTAAAATTAAAATTAATTAGTTTCACTTAGATTGAAATTAATTAATTAGAAAAGTAGTTTCTAAAATAAGATTAATTAGTCTCAATTAGATTGAAATTAATTAAATAGACTTCTTAAAATTAAGAAAATTGTTTTCTTAAATAATTAAGAAAATTGTTTCTTAATTAAATATATTTATTTCAAATTAATTGACATAAATTAAAATTAAAATTTTATTTGTTTAGAGAATTATTATTTTATTTATTTATAAATTGTTATTATTTTTTATAAATAATAAGTTTCTTGATTTATAAGAAAGGATATTATCTTAATTAAAATTTTAAAAATGTTTTCATTTATTTATCAAGGAAAGGAGCTTTATTTAATTTTTTTGAAAATAGTTTTCTAATTTATTAAACAAAGGTTTTCTAATTTATTAATAAATCAATCTATAAATAAGTAATATAAAGGACTTTCATAATTAAATTTAAAATTTTTTATTTAATTTTGAAATTAATTTCCTTTTAATTTTAGAGAATAGTTTTCTAATTAAGGAAAAATAATTTTTGATTAGATTAGAAATAGTTTTCTAATTGGATTAGAATGTGTTACTTATATAATTTTAAAAAAGAAGTTTTCTAAATTATAATAAGTAAGAAGAATAATTTATTGAAAATTATTTTTAATTAAATTTTGTTAAAGCAGTCAAGATAAATTGGAAATAGTTTCCAATTTGATTTGAAAATGATTTTCAAATCAAATCAAATTTCTAATTAGAATAGGAATTTAATTTATTTAGGAATCAATGGTTTTAATCTAATTTAATTTTTCTAAAGAGTTAGAAATGTTAATTTAGATTATAAAGATCAATAACTAGAATCAAACGAAACTTGATATTTTATGCATATAATTTGATAATGAGTGTAAAAGTTGCATACTTTATTTATATGGTTGATATATATATTGGATGCATGTTAAATTATATGTTTTATATGTTTGATATTTTAATTTTATGTTTGATGAGATGTACAAAATTAAAATCCCTCTTTAAAATATTAAGAACACGTTGAGAACGTGATTGTTGCCTTCCATTGTTATAAAATAAACTAAGTTTTGTTTATTATAGGCTTGTTGAGCAAACTCAAGGCCATTTTAACTCGAACATGTTTAATCTTATGACAGTGGGTTCTACTTAACTAAATTTGTGTGATTTGGATTAGTAAACTCATGATCACATAGATTTAGAGGCAAGGTTAGGAATAACATATTAGATATATTTTGGCAAGAGTTGTCACCTAACAGATCTAGGAGTCACATGAGATGTGATTGATAAAGTTGTTATCTACCTAATTTAAGTTTAATTGATTTGTTGAGCAAACTCAAGATCAACTATATTTGAATGGGATCCTAACTCACTAGAAATATTAGAGTAATCTTTTCGAATAGTAATGAGGGCTATTATTTTGAATAAAATAGTGGAAGTAACCAAATGCATGATTAAAGTTCTAATCTTATTTGGTAGTCATGACATATAATTGAATACTTGCTTTCTTACATTTATTTTGCTCTAAGTGGAATTTACCTTGTTTAGTGTAATTGATACTAAGTTAGTGAACCCAAGTTTTTAGACATAGGATATGTTTGAGAAGAGTTCTCAAAGTTAGAATAGAAAATTGTATGCCCATTACGCAATATTGCTATAATCTTTGTTGAGGATTCGGTGACAAAGTTTTAGAGATATGTTAAAGTCATATAAATGACAAAATGTATTACATTTTTAGTTAACTAATTTCTCATAAACTTTGATGACAACATGTAAGATATATGTCAACACTATGATAGCAAGATGTAAGAAGTTGCATGGAGTAAAGCTAAAAAGTATAGTACCTTGTTGGAATTGTTGCAATTAATTTAGCCTACTAAAAGCATAATTATGGACTACAATTATAGAATTCGCTATAGTATGATAATAGTTTTCATAAGAAGAAAATGATTGCATGACTTTTATTGCCTATATGTGATATGATAGAGATCATATGTATTTATAATTCATACTTATGAGTATGTGATATTGAATTTAGATTTAACATTATTATAATGTTCAATGCATGGTTAGAAATAGAATGATAAGTAAAAGTAATTGATCCAAGTTTATGCAAATAGTTTGTATATGTAATGGATCAAAGGAGACTTATGCTTAACATAAATGATGAGAATAAAAAATTGGATAATTGAGGCAATCCTTTTATGCTATATTGGTTAAATCAACAAAACGAGAATCATAAAGTTATTTACAAGGATATGTGTATCTTTTTGATTATGAATCATATGAAATTTGTGAAACTTGTCAAGTTAAAGAATAACCAAATCAACCTTTGGTGAAAGGATGATGATGGTATTAAATTATTAAATCTTATAAATGTGATGTATTAGATAGAATAATAATTCATAAAAAAGATAATACTTATATTTCATTAGATTACTAATGACTTTATGTGATGTAGTCATACGTAATAAATTCAGTAATGATTTAAAATTTTGAAAAGTGCATATTGTGTGAATCTAAGTAGAAATTAAGCATTGAGAGTGCTGAAGCATTTCAATGAAATCGATTTGGTGAGTTTTAAATTTTTGGTTATTTATAGAGAAAGAGATTCTCTAGTGAATACCTTAATAACTAAATTCATAAGAGTATGGATTTATGTAATGAGAAAAATTATAATATGAGATATTGTATGATGCAATAGTATTTCTTCTATAGCGATGCCTAGTACAATGACTTACCTTCAATAGTTTCAATTGAATAAATGAGCAAGATTTCATATTAAATATGAAATGATAAGTCTTTGAAAGAGTCAAAGTTAATGCTTTAAGGATGTAATGCTTAGTTAAAGCATATATTATCCATTAACTTTAGAACTAAATTGGATATAATCTTACAGACCAATTGAACGAATTTCTTGATTCAATGTATACTTATAGGAGAATGGTTCTCAAGATAAGTAGTGGGAGTTAGATGAAATTTGAAAAGTTCAAATCTCATAATCATACATCAAATTGGAACTATTTCCTTTATTGATACATTTGATGTATTGTTGAAAGGCTACGAGACGTTGAAAGTTTTACTTTCATGATAAATTCAAAAAGTTTATTTTTGAGATGATTGTGAATTTATCAAGTCTACAAGAAGGTTAATGGGAGTATGGTTATCTTCTTTAATGGGAGCATTTGGATACATATTGCTTATAGAGAATAGCAATTCTAATTTCTAATTGTTGAAAACATAATTATCCAAGAACAAATCTTATTGAATATGAAAAATAACAACTTAATTATGGGAATTAGATCTATAGAGATAGATTAGAAGTTGCTTACTTATTTTAAATCCAAATACATAGATAATGTACTAAAGGTGTTTAGTATTTGAGATATCAAATACTTGCGAAGTATTAATGGTAGTTGATATTTTAGTTCAAGGAGATAAAGATATTTACGTTAGAAGTAAATCTAATTAAGGTTTATTTACTTAGAAAAATATCATTCAATATTGGAAAGGTTCCAATATAGCAATGGTTGCTAATTAAGCCATAATACATTTTTCATTTAGTGGAAATGATTAATCGGATCAATAAGTTCTTTAGTGAACTTGACATAGTTCCTTGCATTGTTTAAGACAGTAATGTACTATAGAACATTAGAGCCATTAGGAATGCATAAGGAGCTAATGTTTCATTAAAGATCCAAGAATGTGTTTAGGCAATTTTTCTTAATTATGATGATAATTAAGAGGGGAGTTGTAGGATTTAAGCAAGTGCTCACTATAGAGAACCTTATAGAATTCTCTCATTAAACTACCATGTTAGTAATAGAATAATCGTCATATGGTGATATGGCATGAAATAATTAAAAGATTGGCTTAGTGCAAGTGAGAGATTGTTGGTTTATGCCCTACAACCAATCACTTTGGTTGTAGTTTAGTGACAAATTATTTAAAGGCATTCTTTATCTTGTACATGTTTAGATGTACATGATAAAGTCTATGGAATAATTGTACATTGCAAATGAAATTATAATAAGATTATAATTATGAGATTCATATTGTATTTATGTAATATTCTTAAATGTTCCTAGTCATTGTCCTATTAATATTGAACATTAATATAACGTAAAAAGGCAAGCATACGCTTTGTTTTTCCTTATGACTAAAGTAGTCAATCTCACAGGCTAAAGTATAGAGATACTTAAACAAATGTGTGGGTATTTATTAGAGAACAAGTTTATTGAACAGACCCGATATGAGAAATCTATTTGGAACATTACTTGTATGTCTATGAAATTCTCATTGTGATGATTATATAAGTGATCCTTTGACTTGATGTCACCAAAGTTATCTTGTATAGGGATTGCTATGTTTTGATAATATTTATGACCTATTTAATCATAGGTTCGTCAAATGGTAGTCATTGGATGTTGCATTAATTATATGGAGATTTTGTGTGATCAAGATGAGATTCACCATCCTAAATTAATTAGGGAGAATGTTTCGTTGTTTTCGATTAGTATTGATTCAGGAAATCCTTGGCCAAGGTGGAATGACATTTTGTAAATAGTTTACAAATATCATTAATTGAATCAATAGCTAATGTTAGAGAACTAATATGATTGCGCTCAAAGTAGAGTAGACATTAATTCTAAGCTTTATGTCTAATCGGAACATTAGTTGATGAAATGATTAAATTATATGAAAAAATCATGCACAAAAAGGTTAGTCAAAACCACTTTGACATTTCTAAATATTTAGGTGGTCATGATGTGTTATTAGATGCCAATCTTGATATATGATTATAAATTATTTAATTGGAGAATTAAACATAAATTAAAAGGAGTTTTAATTTATCTAATTCTAATTATGAATTAGAATTTATAATTATTGCCAACATATTTGGGAACTTAGTGGGTCTCATATATAGAATGAGTTAAAGAGAGTAAAGTTAATTTAATCAAGTTGGACTTGATTGTAAAGTTTGAGAAACTTTATAATTAAATATAAGATATTTAATAAATAAGGATCAATACAAGATACTGAATCTTAACTGGGCATAATTGGTATTTAATTAGAATTATTTGTAATTTTAATTAAATTTTAATTGAAATTCTAATTTAATTTTAATTAAATTACTAAAATATCCAAAGCTTATTATAAATAGGTTTAAGCTCTATAGAGCTAGCACTTCTTGCTTAACCCTCTCTTTAAGAGTTACAGAGTTCTTTTAACTTGTTCTGTGGACATTGTTAGAGGCCAAACACTTGTGTGACTACGGTGGTTGAGATTGATCAATTTCGGGAACATATCGAGAGGTACAACAAGACAAATATCAAGCTTCAGAATAAGGTGCGAATTAAGTTTTCGCTTTAATATGATTTGTGTTAATCATTTTATAGAATTAAAGAGATTTTGGTTTTTAGGAAAGCAAAGATTGTGAAAAAGTTTCGTAATTATTCCACTGCAGTCGAAATCAGATCTCGACCAATTTCCCAACACCTTCCAAGAACTAACCACCTGTGAATAAGATATATAAAGGTTGATTCGTTGTACAACATATGTACCTTAGAGAATGAAATGGTGATGCACAAGATACAATTTGGCAAAAAAGTGGTGGTTAGCATTGAACATCAACTTATTTAATTTCACATGTTCATCTTTATTGTAGTTAATAGGTTTAGTGCTTGGGGGGAAAGGATGAGAAGGTTGAGAATCTGGTTGTTATGGTGTATTGGAGTATTTGTTGGGCAAAGAACGATTGGATTTGGAATAGTAAATGGCCATCTTTCAAAAAAATTGTGAATAAAGTTGGTAATATGCTACATTAATAAAAACAAAATTGCCAAATGACTGATGATGAAAGTTAGGAGGTTTGGGAGTGCGATAAGAAGTGGTAATACACTGCGACAAAAAAAGAGATGTTGGAATGCTAAACATGTACGTGAACACAACATGTTTTGCAGATAATAATTTCATTAGTAATACAGCGGTCATTCATAATTCAGAAGGAAAAGGGCAATATGGTGTCATGAACTTGAGAGTCATCTTTCACCTATATCATAACTAAAAGAACAGCAAAAACCATAGGTTGAAGCAAAATTGGATTGTCTGCAAGCATCTGACTCTAAAATTTGATTTTCAACAAAATTATTATTTTTATATTTAATTGATAATTATAAATATTTACGACAGAATATATTCAATGTTAGGATTAGCTTTATTTACGACGGAATATATAGCCTACTATTGTAAGGACTCCTTGGAATACGAAGTTTTTCATCATGTTATGATTTAATTGTTAATGGGCTGAAGTTCAATTTGAACCATTCAGTCTGGACTGAGACCAACATTTTATAAAGGTATCCACTCTTTTGCATGCTCCTTACTTTGCAACCTAAGCTGGCACTGGAGTTGTGAATTGCAGGTGGAGTTGCTGCAGGCACATAATAACGTCATGTCACCCATTGCAAGAAAGAATCTGAGCATAGGACACTCTTGAAAAACAGATTAGATGTCTAATAGAGTTGTTGCGTTAAGAGATAAAGGTTGCCTAGCTATAAAACAACAAACATGCTTTAATACGTACTTTTAAATTGAAGATAAGGATAAACAAATAATTAATTAATTAGGTTTTATAAATCCAATCATTTAAAATTAGTATTAAATTTTGAGGGAAAAAGAATGAGATAGGTACCAAAGTCTTCAACAAATTTCAAATTACATCTAAATAACAAATAAATAGAACTATCATTATTACTATAATTCCATCACTAATAAATTAATAAAAACTCATATGTATAGTTTAAGAGATGGTAATAAAGATGGCTATGTTCCTGAAGTTGAGTTTGGCTCCTTTGTTGTCCCATATTGGTTAGGGACAACAATTGAAGCAAGATTTTTACCTATATAAGGAGGTTGCTACCTCCTTGTTTAATGCACTAAACAAAGTCAAGGATTTGTATGACAAATTTGACTCTAGTTAAATTCCTCTTTTGAGGTAAGAGTTGGAGTGTCTTGGGTATTTCTTTGTGAGTGTGTTGGTGTATTAGGGGATTAGGTGTAGCACCCCACTCCCGCATGACCCGAACCCGACATTGATGGCGATACCTGAGTTCGTGCCCCGTGAGGGTGGCATGCTACATCACTCAGTCAAAACTTAGTATAATTTTTTTTTGAAACATACACATACATGATATATTATGCGGAAGACAATTTACATAAACAATCATCGGTGAGTTCAATGA
>JANVCQ010000231.1:33552153-33563407 GCA_025531925.1 Erythroxylum plowmanianum
AAAGAAAGAAAAGAAAAAAAATTTACACCGATTTTGATCCGTTTCGAATAGGAATAGTCCAAGGTTTCCAACGCTATAGTTGTTTCTACGATATTTGTTCCCGGATGTCGGATATTTGTTCATTTCTGTTGCTCCGTTTGTATACTTTAAATTCGATCTGTATTCGTTTCGCATTTCGTTTCCGCATTTTTATTATTCATTTTTGCTTTTGATTCATTTCGTCGCTTCGTTTTTCATTTTCATTTTTTGTTTTTCGATTGGGGTCCGGTTTCGAGATCGGGTCCCAACATCACCCTTCCTTGTGAAGTCATAGTTAGCCTATCTATCTTTTTACTTAGGGCCTCCACTTGAGTTATGTTGAGCAAGTTTTAATCTTATAAAACCCTCAATGTTTCCCAAGTGTACAGGTCATAAGCATAGTAATTGAGGTGTTAGTCCAACGAGGAATTAGTGAACTAAATGAGTCCTAAACTAGTCTAAGGTCCATAAATTTTAATTAGAATGAAAATAAAAATGAACAAAGAATTAAGCAATTGAATATGGATCGATTGAAATTGAAATTCTAAATTAACGCAAGGAAATCAAGATTGAGCACAACCAATTAACAAATTGAAAATCACACATGGAATATTAACTAATTATGAGAAAAGGGAATTTATCTTATCATCTAATGCTAACTTGATTACTTTTGAGTTAATTCGGTATCGATCCTAGAATCTTGAAGGTCGGATTCTCTCTCAAGTTCTAATATTTAAACCCTAAATTATAGACCCTAATTAAATTGAATTAAGGAATTGCAATCTCTCAATTAGCAAACAACCTACACATCCAATTAGATCTTAAGCATTCTAATAGACAATCGGGTCCTCACACTAGATCTCTCTTCGTATAAATTACCGATTTGATCGTTTATGTGATCTATTAGATTGTTTAACTCTCATTACCCAACTTAGTCATTTTGCTATTGGTTCACTCTCTCGATTTATTATCGAAGTATGCAAATACAACAAACAATCACAATACCCAACACATTAACATAAAAAACAATCAAATTAACATTAATTCAAGAACAAATCCCTAAAAGAGTTTAGAACATCCTTAAACCCCAATTCATCATCATCATCATCATATCCATCTTATACCTCAAATGAAAGAATAGCAAGATGGAATGAGAAAGATAACTTGGAGTGGACTGAGAGTGGCAGCAGTAACAATATCTCCTTCTTCTTATCTCCTCTTTTCTGCTCTTCTCTCCTCTTCCTTGGTTCTTTCCAAAACTGGCAAATGGAAGCTCTCTAGATTAGGTCATTTTTTTTGTCTTTTATAGTCCTAGAGCTTTTTTAGGTAAAGACTAGATTTTACCCAAGCCCAAATATCTGAAATAACTCTTAAAAATGAGTTTGGAAGTAATCCTTGTGTCTATTATCGTGCCTCTCATGATCATGATAGGTATGTCACGATCATGACACTTGAAATTGGGCTTCTATCACAATGGTGATAGATATGTCACGATCATGACCTAGTCCTGTTTGACTTCTGTCACAATTGTGACCCTAGTTGGGTTGTTTTTATCACAACTGTGACCTTAGATCCTCTTCCAACCATCCTCTAAATCTTCTCTGATCTTCTTTACCTAGTCTCAAACACTAAAAACCACATCAAAACACCTTAAAGGCATAAAATTAAAGCTTGAGAACATGATCTAAACCATATAACACTCAAAAACACCAACATATAATCACGCTAACACAATTCTAAACCTAAACATGCACAAATCATCTAATTAACAACTAAAAACACACTAAATTACTCATTAAAACATAATGCAACCTATAACTATCAACATCCCCACACTTGAACTTTTACTTGTCCTCAAGAAAAAACAAAACAAAACATAAACACACTAAATAATAACACATATAAGTATGCATATGAAATAATGGTATAATGGCATTGAACTTCCCGACACTAATTTAACTTCAAACACAATCCTTCAAGTTGCTCTAACTTATTAACTTATGAAATCTGTGGCTAAGCACTTCAGATTAAATCTACATACTAATTAAGAACTTATTGTCAAATTCATTCACCCCTATCACTTGCACACACACATTGATAATTATTTAATCAATCAAAATTGTAACTATCCCTAAGTAGCTTTTCATGAAAATTCAAGCTATGCACAAAGATTAGTACATTTTATTTATCAAAGTACTATTTTTGTTAATTTTCATTGACATTGACCTAGTCTTTTGACGCAAAAGCAAACATTTGTGATGAATGTTCCCGGTTACTTAACTAGGTCATGTTTTATTAATTTGCTTGGTTGGAATGTCATTTCAGTCTTTTGACATGAAGGCAAATATTTATGACTAAACTAAATCACATTCTTAGCTGACTACTAGCTCTATTTATAACCTGAAGGCCAGTAGAATAGTTATTTATTTAAGAAATGCATTTTTTTTCTTTTTTTCCACATTTTTTCACCTACCTCATTTCTTAGCTAATCATTCTCATGTAAGGATACTAACGATGCTACATATTCAATTGACCTAAAATTATAAATGTATGTGGCAAATTCCTAAGGTGACTCATCATATCCTAAGTAACATCCATATTTAACCAAAACGACCTAGGATACTAATTTCACAAGCTAATAAATCTTTAAAACCTAAAAGACTATATTCAAAACTAAACTAATTCCATTAAGTCCCAGCCATTGACACATTCACACGAGTCACATCATGAAAACCTAAACAAAACTAACATGCAAAATTCACACTTAAAATAAAAACATACAATGCACGCAACCCTCCCCATACTTGGACAACACATTGTCCTCAATTTGAGAAGAACAAATAACATATAAGGTGGGAATAAAAACCAACATCAAGAAAAATGTAAGAATAAATTAAAATAAAAATAAAAAGATAAGGGTTAGAGCATAAAAATTTGTCATGACAATTGAGGTGGTGATGGTGATGGTATTGGAGGTGGGATCTCCATGTCTTGAACAATGAAGTATTTGTAGATGCCTCGAATGTCTTAACATTGTCTTCTTTGCTCCTTTGCTATCTCCTTTAACACGTTGGCATTTTCTGAAATTGTCTTGTTAGTTTCTGAAATTGCATTGAGTACCTTCTCCCATCCAGCTGTCTCTTCCTCTCTAGACTCTTCACTGGTTAACTCCTCCTCTTGTTGTTGCGGTGGTATCAAGCTCAAACTAGCCTATCCCACCCTATTCTTAACATGAGATTTTGCGATGATATCTTGAAGTTTCATACTGTGGACTTCAAGATCTTAGCTCTTATCAAGTGACGAGTGTTATGGAACCCAAGAAAATGCATAGTTAGTCCATCACAATTAACACCATAATACTCCACCATAGTTATAACCAAGTACCCCATGCCCAAATTTATTGCTTATTTTTTTCAGAGTAGCAATAATAACGTTAAAGGTGTTGGTGGAGGTGCAAACTTAGATGCTACGGTCCATGCACCACAATATGAAAAGTTTCTTCACCGAACATTTGTTATTTTCACTTTTGTCAAACATGGTCTGACACATGAACTTGTGTAACAACAAGTGCTTGGGACTACAAATTATGTTATTATGGTAACTTTTAGCATCAAAATTTTCCAACCTAGTCAGTTCAGTCCAATAGCGTGCGACATAAAAGCCATCATGTTGGTCCACTATGGTTGACTTCGGGAATCCATCGATTTCACAATAAATTTCATATTTTAATTCATACAGTTGACCCCGCAACCAAAACCATAGATCCTTAGGGTTAGCTTGCTCAAATTGGAGGGAGGTGAATAATTTTAGGGTGAGCTCTTCATAAATGACATAGTTAAAAAATATAAATTTTGCCCAGTAAATTCTTCCCCTTAAGTTTTCAACCTGTTCTCTTAATCCAATTTTTTCTAATATTTTAAATTCCAAATATTGAGGTATAATAATTTTTTTCAAACTGAGGTTTTAGAAATAATTACCTTCTTTTTCTGAGTAAATCAGAAAGGGTGCTCCGTAATCTGCTGTTTGATTCCTTTGTCCATAGTTTGACACTTGAACTTTACCCTTCGGTTGAGGGCGTTTGACTGTTTTGTTTAATTCTCGGATCCATTTAGAATGAGAGGTGTGAAGAATTTAGAGAGACAAAGACTTTTGTAGAGGGAAGGGAGAGTAATTGAGAGTTTGTTTCTAAAGAGAGAGTGAGAGAGTCTTATAGGTGAGAAAAGTGAGGGTAAGGATGAATATATAGGTTAGGAAGGAGAAAGGAGGTGTAAAATAGGAAAAATAACATAAAAATTGTGGGTCCTATTGTGCTCCCGTTGTAGGTCACGATCATGACCTTGTGACAGAAAATTCAGAAATAGGTCACCATCGTGGCGAATGAGTCATGATCGTGACACTAAAAATTTTCACACTTCTTTCTCACTTTTGATTATTTCCTTCGTGTCACTCTCGAGTTCGTTCCATACCTTATATTTGCATCATCACCTCATTGTTTTCCCTTCCACACCATTCCCATCTATTGTGAAAAAGAAAAGGATAAAGAAAACCCAAGTCATACTTATGTTTGATTTTTTCAAGGTGTTCATTTGTATCGAAAACACGCAAAAACAGAATTGGAAACATAATCTATTATGAAAGATGAAACAAAAAAAGTTAAAAATCATAGGTTGCCTCCTATGCAGTGTTTTATTTATCGTTGCTAGCTTGACGTACTTTTTTTTCTCACGGTGGTTCAAATGGGTCATATAACGGTAGTGCTACTATAGATTTCATAAACTATAAGCAATCTACTTGACTATGCTTTCTACTACCTTTGTTCCTCGTTTTCTTCTTTCAAGTATTCTTTCGAATTTGTGGTTATTCTAGCGAGTCCTTATGAGTATAATTCTTCTCAACTTTTTCACAAGGCCCGTTTCTCTTGATAGCCTCCAAAAATTTGAAAGAATTTCATTTATCATCAAACATCTTAAATGACACCTTCTCATCCCCCACTCTTAGAGTTAACTTGCTTCCATCAACATTTATAAGAGATTGGGTGGTGGCTAAAAATGGTCATCCAAAGATAACGAGTGTCTCCAAATCTTCCTCAATGTCTAAGATGATGAAGTTCTTAGGAAAGGTGAATTTGTCAACCTTAACAAAAACATCCTTGACTACACCTCTAGGACGGTGGATTGATCTATTGGCCATTTGCATACATATCCTGATGGGTGTTATTTCACCTAACTTCGTCTTTTTGCATAAAATGTAAGGCATCAAACTTATACTAGCTCCTAAGTCTATAAAAGGCTTATCCACTTTGACACTACTAATAGTGCAAGGAATGTAAAAATCTTCAGGATCATCTTGCTTTTGTAGTAGTGCTGCCACTTTGTTGGAGTTCCTTGCTTACTACTCCACGCTTCCACTTCTCCGGTTTGTCTCTATTTACCAATTTCTCTTTTATGGATTTCGTAAGAACAAGTCACATTTTTAGTTGTTTTATTATATCAAGAACCTCATTAAGATCTACTTCTTTTGACTTCCTCTGCGCTAGGATGGGATATGGAATTGCAGGTCAATATTCATTTATTTCTGTCATTCTATGTTTACTCTACAGGGAATGCTCATTTTCCCTTTTCTTTTCTTCCTCCCTTTCTCCTTTAATTTGGTTGAGCTTCTCTTCAGTGGTCTGGATGATTACCATTATCATTTCCTTTGAATTTTTCTTTTTATTTCTTGGAAGGCTTTCGCACTTCCGGTCGATAATGCATCTACCAATTGGCTCATTTAAACCTATAATTTGTGGATGGAAGAGGTGTGGTTCTTTTTTACTTGTTCAAATCTCCAACCTTTTGTAAGCATCCTCTACGTTCCCAATCTTTTCCAAGATTTTGTCTAACTTAGAGTTCATATAGTTGGGTTTCTCCTGTTGAAATCTAGGTGGCCCTTGAGGTTATAATTGACTCTCAGCATGTTTTGACCAGGAAAAGTTTGGGTGTTCTTCCTTCCTGGATTATACGTGTTTGAGCAGGGATTGTTCCCCTCCTCGACCAAACTAGGCTTCCATGTAATTTAGTTACTCCAGTTCATTGTTTTTCTTCAGAAAGCAGTTGATGATATTATAATTGTTTTATCTGCACAACTCACATATCTGTTGAAATGTTTTAACATGAATTGAAGAGAAGACTTCTATGGTATTCAGCTGTAAGGTTAAGCCGTCAATTTTGGCTTACATTTCTGTTATTGTGTCAACAACTGTGGCTCCTTTTTGCTCTCAGAAGGTTGTGTGTTGTCTACTCTTATTCATCTTCCAAAGAAAACTGTTACTTGTCATTTTCTCCAACATCTTTCTCATAATAAATCTACCAGATGTTGCATCTACGATGCCTAGCATGGATGGAGTGACTCTATTGTAGAAGGTTTACAACAAGAATTCCTTGGATAAATTATGGTGAGGGAACCTCCTTTGCAAATCCTTATATCTTTCCCATGCTTCGTAAAGCGACTCCCCATAACTTTTTTGGAAATTCATAATTTCCTTTATCGATTTCATAGTCTTTGTGAGAGGGAAGTACTTGTCCAAGAATGCACGTACCAGTTGCTTCCAAGTTGTGACATTTACGGGACTTAGGAAATGATACTATTCTTTAAAGCGGTATATCTTAATGAAATCTTATAACATCTAATGATATCAAAAAGTGTCACATGTTTTCAGAAAATTATCTATATGAGCGATAGGATCCTCAATAGTCAATCCGTAGAATTGCACATTTATTTGTAGCATGTTTAGTAAGGCAAGCTTAATCTCAAATGAGGTTGCTTGAACCAGTGGTCAAGTCATACCTTAATTTGTAACATTGAACCACGGTCTCATGAAATCCATAAGGGTTCATGACTAGTTTCCTTGATTTCCTCCTTGATTGAATTCTTGATGAAATTCTTCTACCATTGATTCTTCAATTTCTTCTTCTTGGCATCTTACTCATCGAATTGCTCATTCCAAATGGGTGATGTCAAGTGCTAAGGTTTCAACGATTTGACATGAACTTCGAGTAACTCTTGTGTTCATGCAACCACACGGGCACAATAGAGGTGAAAATTCCTTAGACTAAAGGAATCCAAATAATCCTAGCTAACTCCTCGACAATGGCGTTAAAAACTTATTAATAAAGTTTTAATCTTATAAAACCTTCAATGTTTTGCAAGTGCATGGGTTGTAAGCATAGTAATTAAGATGTTGGTCCTGTAAGGAATTAGTGAACTAAATGAATCTTAACTTAATCTAAGGCCCAGAAATTATAATTAAAATGAAAATAAAAATGATCAGAAAATTAAGCAATTGAATATAAATCGATTGAAATTGCAATTGCAAATTAACGCAAGGAAATTAAAATTGAGTAAAAGCAATTGACAGATCGAAAATCACACAAGGAAGATTAACCAATTATAAGAAAGGGGGATTTATCCTATCATGTAATGCTAACTTAATTACTTTTGAGTTAATTGGTTATCAGTCATAAAATCTCGAAGGGTGGATTATTCTCTCTCTCGTTCTAATCTTTAAACACTAAGTGAATTGAATTAAGGAATTTGCAATCTCTCAATTGGCAAATAGCCCACACATCTAATTAGATCTTAAGCACTATAATAGACAATCACGTCCTCACACGAGATCACTCTTCATATAAATTATCGATTTGATTTTTTATGTGATCTATTAGATTGTTTAACTCTCATTACCCAACCTAATCATTTTACTATTGATTCTCTCTCTCGATTTATTACCAAAACATGTAAATACGACAATAAATCATAATTCCATATTAACATCAAAAGCAATCAAATTAACATTGATTCAAGAAAAAAATCCCTAAAAGAGATTAGAACATCCTTAAACCTAAATTCATCAACATCATATCGATATTATACATCAAATGAAAGAAAAAAACAAGATGGAATGAGAAAGATAACATGGAGTGGAATGGGAGTTGCAGTAGCAACAACAACTCCTTCTTTTCTCTCCTCTTTTCTCCTTTTCTCTCCTCGATTCTTTCCAAAAGTGGAAAATGGAGGCTCTCTAGATTAGTTCTTTCTTTTTTGTCTTTTATAGCCCTAGGGATTTTTCAGGTAAGGACTAGGTTTTACTCGGGCTCAAATGTCCAAAATTCCCTTTAAAAAATTTAGTTCAGAAGCAATCCTTGTGTCTTTTATCGCGCTTGTCATGATCGTGATACGTATGTCATGATCGTGACACTTGAAATTGGGCTTCTATCATGATCGTGATAGATATGTAACAATCATGACCTGGTCCTATTTGGCTTTTTTCACAATCATGATAAGGGTGTCATAATCGTGACCCTTGCCAGGTTGCTTCTGTCATGACTGTGACTGGTATGTCATGATCGTGATTTTGGCTACTCCTCCGAGCTTTCCCTAAATCTTATCTAATCTTCTTTACTTGGTCTCAAACACTAACAAACACATCAAAACACCTCAAACGTAAAAAATTAAAGCCCGATAACATGCTATAAATCACATAACACTCAAAAACACAATCTATATATGTCAACTTGACAACTATACCACTGCATCTACTTTATACACTCCTACTGGCCTAATAGTTTGTGCTCTAGCTGAGCACCACTAGTAGTTATTCATGGCCATATCTTCTATCAACTCTTAGGGTGCTTCAGGTGTTTTATTGTTTAGTGTCCCTTTAGCTATTACATCTATTGACTACCTTGTACTTTGAAATATCTCATTATAGAAGGTTTGGATTTGCATCCACAATGGTAGTCCGTGATGTGGGCATCATACAGTGACTCACCATCAATTTGGGAGTATGACGAGATATCATTCCTTAGCTTTGCAATTTTGGCAGGGGGAATGTACTTCAGTAAAAAAAATTTGCTACTTGTTCCCATGTAGTAAGTGATGAATATGTCATTGAATTCAACAACTGTTTAGCCTTTCCTCTTAGAGAGAATGAAAATAGATGAAGACTCATGGTGTCGTCATTTGCTCCATTAATTTTAAATGTATCACGAATCTCTAAAATGTTAGATTGGGGTCTTCATAACAGAGTCCATCAAACTGGACCGACTGTTGCACCATCTAAATGATGTTCAACATGATCTCGAAGTTATTCACTAGAACAGTCAGTCTCACTATAATTGATTCTGCACTAGTTATGCCTGGCCTAGCATAGTCAAACATTGTACTTGGTTAGTCCACCATGATGAAAGATTCTTACATCTCTGACAGTGCATGTCGAGTGTACTGCAAAATTTGACTGACTCTGTGTACTAAAATTTGTAGTTATAGTGAGTCGAGATCGAATCTGTAGGGAATGTTTGGTTAATTTCTGTAACAAAATTAATTGATGCAAGGAAAATATAAAAGGGGGGGTTTTGAATTTTTAAAAAATATAATAAAAGTAAACTATCGAAAATAAATTAAGACAAGTGATTGAAAATGATTAAACTGTCGAATATATGTAAGGTCCAGTTCTAGGTTTAATCTCGATGTAAACAAGATCAAACATACTTCATCATCCTAACTTCTTTACAACTCTCTTTAGACTATCGATCTGAGACTAATAGAACACTCTATTAATCCTAGTTTTCCCTTAGTTTTTGTTAATCAAGATACGATTATTAATTGAACCTAACTACCAAATAACCTAGGATAAGATCTCTAGATTTAATTTGGTAGCCACATTACAATGTGGAAAACGATTAATATAAGTAGTAACCTCACACGTTTGGGTTATCTAATTTAAGTTATGTTGTTCCTAATGATACAGAATCATTAGATGCTACTCACAAACATCAAAAGTAGTGATTACGAATTACATTCAATGTTTTAAGAATAGATTTGAAATAGAATAATCAAAATAACGTATTAAGATCATTCATCTCAAAACCTGATCAAATTAACACCGAAAGCACAACAATCTGAAAAGAAATTAAAACATTAAATGATAAAATAGCTTAACTGTGTCTTGACGTCAATGTTTTCCTTAAACCACCTTCAAGAAGCTAGCCTCCCATCTCTATTTTTATGCTTCAAGCATTAACCATCTTCTCCGTAATTGCTTTGGTGGTGAAAGAATGAAGAGAGAACCGCAATGCCTCCCCCTCCTGTTCTCTACATTACTCCTTTTTATTTACTTTTTGGTCTACCCTATTGTTCACTCCAGTTATTGTTCATTTCAATCTTTAAAAGCCCCGCATAATGCCTATGTTAAATGCAAACATTGTCTGAGTTAAATGTAGACATTGTCTGCGTTGGCATCAACTTGTCTATGTGTTGTTTGTGTTTCCATAAATGTTCACGCAAATCCTTCCTTCCTTCTATCTACTACGTCATTTTAACGTGTGTGTGTGCATCTACTGGAGTGTTTCCTTCATGTTGTGCTACTGTTTTTGCCTCTCTTCTAACTGCATTTTTTCTTTATTTAATTCCCATAAAACACGTTGCATGGGGCTATCATATACAATTTCCATGTAGCTTCATCATCTTGATTTTCTTGTCTTACTCCAATATTTATCATTTTTTCCATGAAGACAAGTGAATATGGAAATGGAAAAGATGGTTTCAATGAACATGCTTTTGGGTCACTTTAGCTTCTTTACTTCCAAAATGAACCTAAAATCAAATATGAGGTAAAGTGAGTATCTTAAGCATTTCTAAGGCATTAATCACTAAGTGTATATCAAATGAATCAACATTTAAGCACATGTCAAGTTCCCCTACACTTAGCTTTTGACTATCCTCAGGAAAATTGTCAAAATTAAAATCATAAACTAAAACTTTTATTCATTTTCCATGTTTTCTAAGAATAGATAGCCATAAGTAAAGATGAATGATTTTCAAAACCTAAAGCAAAAACTCAACATTCAAACTATTACTCATGATCAATCAATATTTACCACCCTTAAAAACTGAGTAATCTGGAGGTAGACTTAGAAAGGTGTTTAAATAAGATATTCCTATGGGTACACTCAAACACCATTCATGATCACAACAATCCACAACTTTGCATATCATTTCATTTCTCTACCACTAAAAGTCACATGCATAATCATGAATCAAAGGACTTTTCTAGGGTTATAATGTAGGCAAAGGTAAGGTGAGGTGTATTTTGGTTAATGTAGCATAAAATCCATCAAGCTTGTAACATCCCATCACCGATGGGAAGGGTAAAATGGTAATTTGGAATGGGTTACGAGTGTGTAAACGTATCTCGGCA
>JANVCQ010000231.1:33585608-33598508 GCA_025531925.1 Erythroxylum plowmanianum
CATTCCATTCTTAGTCTTTCTAACCAAAAACCCAACTAAAAGCTCTAACAAAACTTCATGACTTACCTTAAACTTCCCCCAACCAAGTGATGACTTGGTTCATAATGAAGCTCTAATGATTTCCCACACTTTTAATTCTTGGACTTTCTTCCAACTTTCTCTTAAACTCTTGAATCTTGGAGCCCTAGCTTCTCCCTTTTCTTCTCTTCTTCTCCTTGGCTGCCGAAAATCCTCCCTCTCCCTCTCTATTTTCGATTCTTCACTTCTCCTCTTCACCAATTCACTTAACTCTCCTCCTATTTATACTTCCTTCTTCATTTAACACAAGCCCAAGCCCAAGTCCACTTCATTTAATTCCTTTTCTTCTTTTACACTACTTACAACTTAAGCCCATTTCATTTCCTCTTCTCTTTTTATTCCATTTGGGCTCAAAGCCCAACTAACCCATTAAATTACATCTAACATATTAAGGTCATCTAACACATTTAATCCTAACTAACTCATTTTAATTCATTAACTCATGTCAACTAACTTCATCTTACTTAATTAAGCTAATCATGCTTAATTTATCATAAAAAAAATTATGGGGGTAACAGTTTTATTTTGTTTTGGAGTAGTTATGTAAAACCAGGCTGTAATTACATTTTGACCAATTATTGTTCAAGTGTCTTGTGTAATTTGGGGATGTTAATGAAATGTGAATTTGTAAACTCTTGTATTGTGATGTTAATGAAATGTGAATTTGTATGTGGATGATGATGATGAATGTTGAGCATGAATCGTTGGTATATATACATATATATTCACATTAATGAGAAGATGAGGAAAGTTTGTGGATACGTACTTGAATTGATATGGATGTGAAATTATTTCATGAATTGATTGAAAAAGAAATAGAGACATAGGTGCCAATGACGAGATTTAAGGTGTACAGGCAAAGTGAAATTGAGAGGTTGAACATGGAATTTAGAATGATTGTTTAATTAGTGTGATAAGAGTTATGATCTGATATAAGATTGTGTTAGTAAATTTGATATCATAATTTTAAGATGGCTATGCATCTATGCCTCTAAATTGATTAAGAATGCATGTATGGAAAATGAAACAAATGATAGTGATATATGTAGAAGTTCTCAAGGTTATGTTGGCCAGTTATTATGAGTACATATCCGATAATGTGGTTACATTGGTGAATGATGTGAGAGATGAATCAGAGTAATGCGATGGAAGTATGGTATAGGTGATTATATTGAAAAGATAACTGCAATGGAGAAATATTGTCTAGGATCCATGGAGATTAGAGCATCATTTGTGTAAGATATAAATTGGTGAATTGTCGAAGATAAATCTGTGGGCAAAATGGGATGACTTTGATGATACTCACTTAAGCATATGTGACAATAATGATGCCTACTACTTCGTCGGGCTTGGTAGCTAGAACACTATGACCGTGTAAGAAATGATAGAAATTGATCTTCATGATGTACTAAGAATGGTTGATAAGCAATGATAAAGACAGTTGATTGATAAGGATTACATGAACAGTATAGATGACAATAGCAAGAAATTTTCTTTCGAAGAAGAATTTTCATGAATCAGGTTAGGCAGATCAGATAGTTTATATTAAGAATGATCAATGAAAGAACAAATCATAAATGAATATGTACTGAATCAAAAGGGAATATTGGAGTCATATCTCTAGTGGAGACTCAAGCATAAGAGGTAGAGTATGCTACTAAGAGTGTATGCATTACAGTTAATATAGTGTATCCAACTATTTCAGTGGATTTTTGAAAGTTGAGGTAACAATATTGCTAACGTGAGGAGAACTTAGATCCACATTATATTCTATGCGAGTATGCACAGGAGATATAAATTAGATTTTGATGAATGTGTTACCAACACAGGAAGTTAAATTTGCAAATAAATTGAAATGTGTGGAGAAACTAGTATGAATGAGCAGACAGTAGAATAAGTCGATGTGAAATCTGAGAAAATCGAATTAATTGACAAAATCATTCGAGGAACGAAGTTAATTGGGAAATTGACAATGGCGTGAGATAATACTACCTCATTGAGGAGTCAGATATTTAAAGAATTACGAGGACCAATTACAGACACAAGTAGTTTTGGGTTATATCTGTTCGAGTAACAAATGCCTTGAAAGTACTATGATATTGAAGATTAAAGCGATCCAAGCAAAGTTTGATGATATATTAAATGTATTCAAAAAGTTTAAAAGAACAGTATAAATACTTAAGGAAAAATGTGTAAATCGTATGAGTAATGAAAGTAAAGAGAATTTGGAGGAATTATAACACTGATATTGATTCTATCATCTGGCCTTGGAGATTTTATAGTATACAATGATGTCATATAAGAGATTATGACAAAATCCAATGCAACATAATAAAGTGATTTCATATGCATGGAGACAATTGAAACCTCATGGGTTGACTATTTGATAGATAAATTGAAACCTGCTGCAGTAGTGATCGGTTGAAAGTTGGAGACATCATATGTACAAAAATGTCTTGGATATATATAAATATACAGATCATTAAAGTTTGAGGTAATTATTGAGTTGAGAGAATGGAATATGAGACTGAGACAATGGATAGAAGTACTAAAAAATTATGATGATACAAACGAGTATTTCCCAGTAAAGTTAGTGTTGTATTTGATACATTAAGCAAAAATGACCCCCAGCCTCACCAATGTCCATTTAATAGACATGGATGTCCGTTGAATGGACGTTCACATGACAGCTTCAGTAGATTACGATTTTTGACCCCTTTAGAGGTAAAATCTCACTTTATGGTCTTCATAAAGTTGTATATCTAGAATTCTACGTTTAAATAGTCTAAGAACGAACTCAATCCGACATTAGTACCAAAAGTTATGGCAATTTCTCGAAGACAGGTACAATATGAATCAGGACTTAAACATGTTGGATTCTTCTGGTCATAACTTCTTCATCCGACCTCTGAATGAAGTGATTCTTAAAGCAATAGATTTCTAAGCATGTTTCTATTGCTACACAAAAATTGGAATCTTTTTGTGTTAATTTGAAAAAGTTTGATTGAAAGAAAGTGAGAGGTCGGTTGGGAGAGCATGATTGGGGTATGAACACATTTTGGATTTTTAAGCATAACTTCTTCTATAGAGTTCCAATTGAGATAGCTCTTGCTTCAAATTAAACTAGAGATTTGGACCTACAATTTCTTTGAAGAAGTCAAATTGAAATCCTAGTTTGAAGATTTCCAAACTCTGTTCACAAATAAGATAAATGAGTTCGTGTATGGTGACTAATTTACGAGGGCACGCTATTGAACAAATTGTGAGGAAAATTATTGGGATGTTATGAGAATGAAGATTAACTGATGATGGCTTATGAGGGTTAAATGAAATGACCCTACAAGGGTACCCACTCATGCTTTATGACTTCGGATGTTGGTCTCTGGAAATGGGGTCCATCAGAGGGTGTTCTAAACTTATCTTTGAAATTTTATTCTTAAATTAATAAGAATATGATCGTTTATGTGTTTATTAGATATTGTTGTGGTTTGATTTTGCTATTACATAATTCAATAATAAAATGAGAGGGTGAATCGAATAAAAAATGATTGAATTGGACTAACAAGAGTTAGGTGATTTAATAAAAACGAGAACTAAATCAGATCGATACTTTCTATAGAGAGAGATCTTGTATAGGTTTCTGATAGTTTAGTAGAGAACTTCAGAACTAATTAGGGTTTTAGATAGGTTGTCAATTGAGAGATTGCAACATCTATAATCTGATTAGGGTTTATGATTTAGGGTTAATGGTTATAACTCGAGAGAGAGTAATCAACCCTAGGATAATCTAGAACCAACAATCTAATAATTCATAATCAATTAGGTTAGCATTAAGGATAGGTGAAATTTCCTTTCTCTCAATTGGTAATTTCCTTGGTTAATTCTTGGGTGTGTTGCAAATTTCTTAATAAATAGTATTTTCATGTTTGGCTCTTAATTTAATTGATTGAATTAAATTCTATTATTAGTTTCGTTGCATCTTGAATTTATGTTATTTGTTTATAGCCTTAGATTTTAGGATTAGATTAGTTCCCTTCTCATGGGATCAACACCTTGGTTACTATGCTAATGAATCATGCACTTATGGATTATCGAGGGTTAATAATCAAAACTTACACATAACCAAACCTTAATAAAGTTTTTGGTTGTTGTTGGGGAGGGGATTAGTTTAGTTATTTAGTTTAAGGTGTTTTAGTTATTTTTCATTTTTCATTTTTTCTTTCTATTTCTAAATTCGTACTATTGCATGAACACAAGAGTTATGAGAAGTTTGAGTCATACAGTTGAAACCTTAGAGCTAGATATTACTTGATTAGAATGATCAATTAGGAAAGCTCTATGCAAAGGAGAAGAAGAAATCGCAAAAGCAATCATGGTCGAGGAATTTCAGCAAGATTTGGATCATGAAGCGAACCAAGGATGTCAAAGAGAACCCTTATGGATTTCATGAGACTAGGCCTCAATGCGGCTAACCAAGGAGTAGTTAGGCCACCCTTACAAATAGCCTCTTTTGAAATTAAACAAGCCCTCCTAAATATGCTTCAACAGAATGTGCAATTCTATGGACTAACAAATGAAGATCCCAATGCCCATATAGAAAATTTCCTAAAAATATGTGATACCTTTCAATACCCTCAGATGTCGAAGGATATGGTAACAATTAGGCTTTTCCCTTTTACCCTAAGAGATAGAGTAAAGGCCTAGTACCACTACCTCAACCTAGCTAATGTCACCATTTGGGATCAACTAGTTCGTGCCTTTTTAGAAAAATATTTTTCCCCTACCCAGACCACGAAGATTATCAATGAGATTACCAACTTTCAATAAAGTGATAGGGAATCGATCTATTAAGCATGGGAATGATACCAGGACTTATAATGAAAATGCCCACACCATAACTTACCTAAGGAGTTGTTTTTACAAACATTCTTTAATAGAGTAACCCCACATATGATAAGCATGATTGATGTAGCTTTAGGAGGATCACTGATGAGAAAGATAGTACATGAAGAAGAAGAGCGGATAGAGGAGATGACTAGTAATAGTTGCCTATGGACGAATGAGCAAAGTAGATAACCCACTACTTTATGAGAACAAAAAGGAGTTGTAGTTGTTGATCAAATGATAGACATGCCTACAAAAATTGACAACTTAAATCAATAGTTAAATAATATGAAAGCTTCGTTCTCAACTTTGGTAAAAACCATGCAACTAAAGTGTGAACTCTATGGATAGATGGACCATGATACAGTGGACTATTCTTGATTAAGGATAACAATTCGGAGCAAGTTAGTTAAATGAAAGCTCAATATAGATAAGGAGGGGCAAACAATCCCTACTCTAACATATACAATCCTAGGTGGAAGTATCACCCTAACTTCTCTTGGATGAACAATGTTGGAGGAGAATTCAGACCCCAAAGACAACCAAGTTTCCAACAAGATAAATCGACCTTAATGGAATCCAAGTTGGATAGGATTTTAGATAAAATTGGATGTATGGAGGATGCAAATAAGAGGCTTGAAAGCAAGTTTAAGAAAGTCACTAAGAACCATGACTTTTCAATACACAATTTGGAGGTCCAAGTAGGTCAACTAGTAGACGCAATTTCAACTCGGAATGTAGGAACCCTTCCAAGCAATACAAAATCTAACCTAAAGGAATGGGTCATGATCACTATTCAGACCCAGGAAAAGAAACTCAAATATACAAAAGGAGATGGAAGCAATTGTGAAGGATAACAAAATATGAAATTCCTTCCAAGTGAACTCGTAATTAGGCCAATCGAGGAACCTCAACCTAAATTTTTGTACCCTATTCTAGCTCAGCGAAAGTTAAGTAAGGTGACAAAATTCTAAAGAGGCTGAATTAAACAATGTTGAGGACATAATAGAACAACTACAAATAAGGCTCATGTTAAGGGAATCAATCAAAAAGAAGGTAAAGGAGCTCATAGCGAAAGAAAACACTAATATAGAACAAAAGAAAGAGGACCCAGGGAATTTTTACATTCCTGGTAATATCAATGGAGTTAAAATAGGTAGGGCTTTCGCAGATTTGGGATCAAGTATTAATATGATGCCCTATACCTTTAGTCAAACATTGGGCTTAGAAGGGTTGGAACCCACTATGATGTTAGTGAAGACAGCGGACAAAACAGTTCATCAAGCGAAGGGTATTATTAAGGATGTGCAAGTACAAATCGATATATTTACCTTCCTGATATACTTCTTTCTATTGGATATTGGAGAAGATGCATAAACCCCTATGGTCCTTAGACGATCATTCTTGGCTACTGCTCACTCAATAATTGACATTGATGGGGGTGAACTAACTTTGAGGGTCAGAGAGCATCAAATAAACTTCACTGTGTCAAAGAATGACAATAGTTCACCCTTACTTCTAGCTAACATCAAAGAAACTGAACCTCGAGGACAATAGGAAGATATTAAGGATCCTAAGAATGCATTTAGAAAGAAACCATAGCGGGGGAGAAGGAAAATGAAGATGAAGAAGAAGGAAGGTGGAACTCAGGGCATCGTAGCTTATGTGCAAATTTTAAGATTGACGAATGCACTATCATTACAAGATTCATTTGAACTACATTGAGCATAAGAAGAGTGTCAAGTTACTGGCGTTAAAAGAAGCACTGCATAGAAGGCAACCCATGGATTGTTAGTTCCATCTTATTTCCTTGAAGTTTAGATAGTTTGAATTATATAGTTAGGTTATTTCATTTCCAAATAAGGTTAGGCAAGCATAGGACTTCGACATGAGTTAGATGATCGAGAAAGTAAGCAAAAAAGCGGTGAAAAAGCTATAAAAAAGTTAGGAAGGGATCTCGGGAATGTAGAAATGGATAAAAGAAGAAAAATTAGAAGATTGGTGGAATTATTGCAAGCCACGATCGTGGCCTATGGTAGGTAAAACTGTCCATGTGATTTTTAGCTAAAATTTTTACCATTTTAGCCTTCCTTCACCTATATATTCATTTCATACTTCATTTTTCACTCACTTTCATTTTAATTTTATCTCTCTAAGTTTAAAACCTCCAAATGCTCTCATTTCTCTATAGCTAACTTCCAAATTTTCACTTTATTCCAACCTCCACCTACTTGCAGTCTACTATACCACGCATTAATCAGTCAACAAAGTGCAACCAATCATAAGAAAAAATCAAGTCTCGTGCTGAGTGCAAAGGAACAAAGCAATAGATTTTTAGAGCACCCTTCCTAATACACATAAAGGAGGAAAGAATTCGATTCCAATCCTTAATGTTAAACAGATAGAAGTCCCAAAATTCTTTGATTTTGCTAAGTTTGATAGGCTAGAATTGTAGGATAGGGTAGAGAATTTAGCAAAAAGAATTTAATGGAGTAGGTTTGTACACTTCCAATATCCTGTTTACCAGGAGCTCACCCTCGAATTCTTCACTTCCCTTTAGTTTAAAACTAGTAACCTTAAGGAAATGTGGTTTAGGTTACGAGGACAACCTTATGAGTTGAAATTTGAAATTATTTATGATATTTGTGGTTTCCCCAAATTTTCCATATCAGTTAGCACGATGATTTTTGTCCTTCCCATTACTAGAATAAGCTTGCTAGGTTAGAGTGGTTCGATGCTAAGAAGGCCCACAACAATATTACACGAAGCCATGAGCACTTATTCTTACATAAATTCATGTGTTAAATAGTTTTTGACAAATTAGAAACCAACAAGTGCTCAACGAAGGAACTTTTTTTGTTGTGGTGCACGGATCACAACATCCTAGTGTGCACTCCACATATGTGCTTAATGCTATTGTTGAGACTTTACATAAGGGGAGAAACAATTTGGGTATGAGTTACTTGGTTTCTGCTATTGTTGAGTACTATGACCTAGATTGTAGTGGTTTATGTTGGCCCCAAATTTTTTGCTCTAGTTAAGCATGATTTAAATGAATTATGGGGTTTTGATAGATTTATTTTTGAAAGTTTAATTGTTATATCTATGTTTGTAGGATTTATTTCATTGGATTGTTGAATTAAATTAGTAAGAATGTTCAAAGGCATTTTTGGCAAGTCACTTAATGATAAAGAACATAAGGCATATAAGGAAGGGTAAAATGGACATTGCACACTCATTAAAGGTATAATTGGAAGATGAAAATCTAATCTTGCATTTAAGAGGAAGAAAAAAATTAGAAGGAGAGAAAGAAGGGAATACCGAAAATAAGAAAGAGAGGAAGAGTGTTTTGATGGTTTGAGAGAAAAGAAGGAAAAACAATTAGGGTTTCATCTTTCATAGTTTTAAAAGAGATTCTGGGGTTGCGTAAGAAGGGAAAAAGAAAGAGGAAGAGAAGAGTTTCCATTTGATCCAAGAAACTCTTCATTTGGTGAAGATTCAAGGTAAGTTTGATTTTAATCTTTTGGATTTTTAAAAGAGTTTTGGTTCATAAAGCTTAGGCAATGCATGCATTTAAGTATTCTAGAATCAATTTTAGTAAATGTGCTTTGTGGGTCTCTAATTTGTAACCCTATTGAATAGGAAATTTTTCAAAAGATGAAGGAAATCAAGAAAGGCAAAAGGAGCAAGAGGAAAGGCACATTTGGGCAAGTTCTTAAGCAAGGAATTCAAGGTGGGTGGGTACATATTTATAATTGTGTAATGGGACATAACTATCTTTTCAAATTTAAGGGCATTAAATGATTTCAATTTTTGTGAACGTTACATTATTGCTCTTAGAAGGCTTTGAGAAAGCACTATATGTTTGGTATGTGATCATTGTATCGATGATTTATAAAAAGAATAGGAAAATGATTTTTTAAAAAGATACTATGTTTATGAAATCCCTTTTTGAAAAAAGTGCCATTTTGGGAAACAAGTTCACAAATTATGAAATACATGTTATGTGGGTTTAGTTTGGTCCATTCTGTATGCCAAATGCGCTTCAACTAAAGGCTTCTCCCGCCTGCCCCCTAGTGGTATGGAGCTCCTTCATAGACTCCCTTATGTTTACGATTACACAAAACCACTATGTGGGATTATGTTAGTTCGTTCTATTCACGACCACACAGGACCATTATATGGGAATGTGTTAGTTAATTCTATTTATGAAATACCCAAAAAAATTTGATATGCTTATGTGTTGACAAATTTGCTGAATGCAAGAATTATGTTGCTTATGAATTGTTTGATGAATGAGAATTTGGAAAATATGTGCTTTATGATTTAATGTGAATTTTTACAATGGAAATAAATATTTTAATGGTTCTGCTTGTTACTAGTTATAAAACTCTTACCCACGAGCTTTTTAAGCTCATCCCTATTCCTCCTCATCTCTAGGTGATGAGCAAGAGATCAAGTAAAAGAGAGTTAAGGTATCGCTCCGATTAGGCACATTTTTGTATTTTAAGCTAGACTTTGTAAGCATAAGGCTTTAGTCACATTTCAAGTATTGTTTGTTCAAGTATCCTTTCTATTTTTGGATTTTGTAAAATCTTGTATTGTGACTCGGAATGCCCATTAAAACTTTTTAAAACTCTTATCTTTGGATGTTAATTAAATATCAATTGGGTATGGATGATGTTCAGTTGAAATTAGGTATACTTGAAGAAGTTACCAACTTGAGATGATGAATTTTGAGCATGAATTGTTGTTATATATATAAGTGGGATGTTATGGAAAAAGAAAGATAGGATTTTTGTGAATGATGATAATTAGTTGTAAATGATGAGTCAAATGACTAGAGATTAGAGAGTTTAATGAAGTAAAGTTGGTAGTTGAACGGCTATGCTCATGACCTTCCAAGTTGTACATTACATTTTCAAGTTTCATAGGGGAAAACTTTGTCATCTAAATTTAGGGGAAAATATGTATTAATCTCAGATGAGTTAGACAAATTCATCTAGTCGTTGTAACTTGTCTTTCTAGCTTTCCAACAGTATATAGTATGAAACTTTTGGACATCGGAGTTGAAAGTTATGACCATTATAAGTAGTGATGTTGCAAAGGATGTATATGCAGGACAGCTTCAGTCATGGTCGCGCCAGGCACCCTTGCAATCTCACCAAGCACTCTCCCGATCACACCTTCATTCCTCGTGATCGCACCTTTATCCTCACGATTGCACCTTCATTCCTCGCGATTGCACTAGATGGTTTTCTAGCTCTGAACATGTTTGATTCTTTTGATTTGAAAAATGTCAATGGAAAGAAAATGAGGGAATTGGTTGGAAGAGCGTGAATTGATTATTTTTCTGAACATAACTAGGTGTTTTAATTATATCTTGATTTGTAGAGCTTCAAATGAGATGATTCTTATTTCAAAATAACTTAGAGTCATAGAACTATGAATTTTTTTGAAGAAGCCTTACGAATTTTTTTGAAGAAGCCTTTTTGAATTTCTACTGCCTGATTGGTGTGGGCTATGGAATCGGGGCCCAACACTTTAGTATCAGAGCAAGAAGATGAACTGTTGATGGTTAAGGAGATTACATTGACATAACCTTACAGGAAAAATACGCTCACGTCTTATGATATTCTGGATAGTTGGGCTCCAGAAACGAGGTCCAACATCTTATATTCTTAGAGCCTAGCTTTAGTATCTTACATGGGCATTTTTCAAAGTATACGTCAAGATAAATGTATTTTTGTCATATTATAGTAGACAGTAGCAACTGATCCCTAGTCTAAGTCAGATAAGTATAAGTCACATGCATGAGCATATGTTAAGAGTTTGAGTTAATAGAATTAGTGAGAAAAGTGATGCTTTTTTTTAATGTGAGAAAATGAAAGTTTATGGATAATTAGAAATGAGAAATAATATATGGGTAAATATGACAAATAGTAATTCAACGTATTTGTACTGAGGGATGCATTATTGAATATGACATCAATATTGTACTGTGTTGATATATCCTCGAATGTGAAATAGATGTAAATATATTGTCATGGATTGGTTGAGGAAAAGTAGGGATATGGTAGAAATGACGAGATTTAAGGTGTATAAGCAAGGTTGGATGAAAACAAAATTTTATTATGATCTTATGAGGATGAACTTAAAACTAAAATGGTTGTTTGATTAATATGACAAGAGTTATGATCCACCGTAAGAAGATATTAGTGGAATTGAGATCAGAATTTTATGATGATTAAAAATCCATAATTTTGAGTTGATTGCGAATATAAATATGTATGATGTAATAAAGGATAATTGGAATATGAGATGAATGATAGCAACATATATAGAAGTTCAAAAGGTTAAGTTGAATTATTATTGTGAGTACATATCTGATAATGGGATCACCAACTTTTTCATTCATATGCAAATGGACATTCAGAATACATTTATCATTAGACCGTGATCTGGCATTTAACAATCAACTTATGTACACTTATTTCAATTAAATTCACATATAAGTAGCACTTCAATATCACAATCATCGGACCTTTATTGTCCGAAATTCAACAATCAAATCACATTCATAATCATTCAATACATCATGTAAAGAAACAAAAAATAAAGTAAGACCATCTAGGTCTACTCACAGTACGCTCTAGATTAGCATTTGCTTCCAAGTACTGGAAACATCTGAATGCTGACGTTTATCCTACACATCCTATTTATGCAACACACACGTTATAGGAACATTAATAGTTACACAATTATAAGCATTTATTTATGCACAAATGTGTATATGGACTATGTACAATGCATGCTCAATGACAATCTTGAGTACTTTATCAAACTTCAAATCTTATGCTCCTTTTCATTTCATAACTCAACAACTCATCATTTCTTTTCTAGTATTACTTGCTCTTATTATCAAATTCTCATTCACTTAAACTAGAGACACCTTACTCCTCTTCTTTGAATCACAACCTTAATGATGTGAATATATTTACTCCCAAACATACTTACACCTTTAGTACTTTGATGTCAATTATTCATTCACTATTTTACTAATATATTCACGTATGTGAACAGTGAAGAGGCAAAACAGAGTATATATATATACATGTATATATGTGTGTGTATATATATATATATATATATATACATATATAATAAAAGCATGACATTATCTCACTCTATGATCTCATTAACTTTAAACCCATGTTTGTTCATCCTCAAATTTTCAAAAACATTCACGTATATAGATATGCAGCTAAAAAGGAAACGGAGCATATGTGTCCTTATCACTTTTAAAATTTCTGTACTCTTCTTCTGTATAGATTCAATGATCTTTCTACTCAAAATCGTCTCTATACTATTATATCACATAAAAATCCTCAAATACGTAAAAACAACACATCTGACTTTTTTTATCTAGTTTGTACAGTATTCATGAAAATGGCTACTATTTTCCATGATTATGCTATATCAGATAAACCATCAAAGTTATCTCATATTCATACTTCTCATAAAGATTAACACGATATTTACTTGTTAAAACTCCAAAATCTTCAAAATCACGTGAACCCTAATTCCTCATGCAACCACGTAGGTCATTGTAGGGGTTGGTAGGTTTCAGTTTTCTTTGGGGCAAATGAAAAATATAACAAAGTAGGAGTGGTAGTGGATAGAAAAAAACAAGATTTTACTCTGGTGTAGATTTGATGAGAAACTTTGTGTTAAAGAAAAACTAGAGAAGGAAGCTTCGAGAAAGACGAAGACAAGAATAGTAACTTGTCTTTCGAGGTTAAGAAAACTTAACTTTAAAACTTGGACACTTGTCAACTTCTTAGCCTCTTATCTATTTCCTTATACTAAAACTCACCTAAGTATAATTTATACTTAGGTTTATACCTCAATAAAACCATTGAAATCACAATTCATAAC
>JANVCQ010000231.1:33620847-33639204 GCA_025531925.1 Erythroxylum plowmanianum
ATATGCTGTATGTTCATGCCGAAATATAATTCAATACTCCTAACCCGTCCCAATTTACTAAAATACCCTTCCCATCGGTGATGGGATGTTACATTTGACTTCCGTAAGGGACCTATCCGGCTCCAACGGAGATTAGTCTGGGTGTGGATGACTTAAACGTGCCTTCCTATAGTTGGGACTCTTTTAGGACACCTCGTGAGCAACAAAAAAAGGAACTTTGTGATTGATTATTTTAAAAATAAAACTAATATCTTTTTTATAGCTTAAGAAATTTTTAAATTTAATGATAAAATACACGTAAAATATACATCCTACGTGAACTAATTAAATATCAATGATATAAAAACTTAATTTAGCTCTTAAATATGAAATCAATATATTAAACTATTTAAAATAATCATAATAATTATTAATTTATGTTAATTAGTTTGCTCATTTCGTATTTAAGAATTAAGTTAAATCGTTAAGTAAATGATATTTGATTGATGAATATGTGATATTTATATCACTTGTGTTTTAATTTTTTATTAAAATTAGGGACAAGTAAGGCCTTTTTTAATCTAATTGACAAGTTTTTAAGGATTTTTTAAATCTAATTGACAAGTTTTTTTAATTCTTTAATTTAGTAACCAATTTTAAAAATCTTAGCATTGTAGTTCAAAATATTAGTTCCATTAGTAATTTACTTATTTGACTAATGAAATATTTATTGTTCGTGTTATATAGGTGTCACTTTGAAAAAAAATTTCTACACTCTAATTTAATGGCTTCAAGTGGACATTTATAAGTCATAAACAATAAAGATTCGAAAACCAAATCAACAGTTTTGATTACCAATAAAAATAACATTTTGAGGTGAACTGTTACGTATCGAAAAGATTAGTCACTTAATTAAAAAATTTAAAAATATGAGCACTAAAATGAAAACTTTTTCAAAAAATTAAATAATTTAAGATTGATTATCCCTTGAAATTATATGAGAATAAGTTTTATTGAAATTTTTGAAAATAAAATTTTTTCAATTTTATGTACAACTAAATTAATAACTTCACAGAACAAAAAAAATGTAAATTCATGACAATATTTTGAAAAGAAAAAACAAAATGGATAAGTAAAAAGGAGTCCTTCAAGCTTAAATCCAAGTAGAAGTTTTTTTTTCTCATAAAATCGACCTAATTCTTTTTCATAAATATGTCATGTTTGTTTTTATTTATATTTTTGATTTTATGCTTTTGTTATCAAATTTGTTATAAATATGTTTATTAAATTTATGATTTTTGTTTTTAATTATCAATTTTCTAGTTTTTATAAATTATATAACTGTAAAATGTAAATTTTGTTTCTTCATAATATGATTTATTATCAAGTAAATATATATTATTTAATTATTAATAAGAATTATAAATAACTTAATTTAATTTTTATAATTAATTTAAATATTATATATTTAAACAAAATTTAAATTTATAAATTTAAATAAAATTTGTTTACTCATTCAAAATAAATATTAATTTATAAATACAAAATTTTAATTATTATGTCAACTTATTTTAATTCATAATTTTCAATAAATAGATTAGTTTATTTAATTAAATAATTTAATTGTAAGTTTTGTATAATACGTAATTATGCGATATTAAAAAGTATATTTTTATTTTTATTTAAAAGAAAAATAAAAACTAAAAAATAAAAATAAGAAATGAAGGACAAAAAATAAAAGTGAAACAGTGTTAATCGAAAACGACAATTGTGTTCGGTTATTGTTCCTCTACAAACTTCTCAGTTTTTAATATTATACAGTCAGCAGAAGAGCAGAACAGCTAAAGAAAGGTAACTATTTCTTTTCCCAGTTCGCTTTTAGAATCCCAATTTCAGTCTCAATCCCAATCCCTCAATTTCTCCATTTTCAGCCAACTAGGTATTGATCTTATGACCCTCTATACGTCCTCTTTCTTTATCCCGGCCTATCACTCTGGTTTTTCACCGTTATTCTTTTTCTTAAATTCGATATTAGTCGACTTTGGAAGGTTGCAGTTCTGATGTGGTTCGTGTTTGATCCTTTTGATTTGATTGCGTTTTCAGTTGTCATAGTCCAAATCCCGTGTGGGTTTTATTAGGGTCTTGTTGTTGATGATAACGATTGTCAGTTGATTGGTTATGTCTTTCTAATGCAAATATTTTTCTATGATTCATATTTTATCTTGTTTACCTATTTTTCTTAATTGGAGTTCTCAGTTTTGACCTTTGTCATATCAGCAGAAAGCAGCATAAGGTATAATGCAGCGAAGTTTTGGATAAGTTGACGAAAGGACATGGGAGGTTGCTGCTGCTGTTCCTCCAAGGGAGCTGAATTGACCACTGAGCCACCTTACTATTATGTTGGTTCATATACTTCGTTCCTTTATATGTGTATTTCTTCTTGTTTCTTTATTTTGGTTAAGTTTTATTATATATTTGTATGTTCAGTTAAATATATCATGTTACAAATATTGTCGGTTTTGGTATGTTTCCCCTACTTGTATTGTTTTAGCTTAGTGGCTTAATGACAAGTCCTGCTTCAGACGCTTGGAAATTAATCATATTTGTTTACCTTGATATTCTTAATTCCCTGAAAAATTTTTTGCTGTTAAATATTCTTATAACATATATTGTACTTGTTTCTTTTCTTTTTTCCTTCTGTCAGAACGAAAAGTCCGATTAGAGTGTGTGATTTGTTTATCTATTTCCAATTCATTCCTATTCTAAGTTTCTGAGTAATTAATCAGTCCACTTCTTTGGTCTAATGGCATTCATAAGTTTCATTCTGTATAATGAATAGAGACGATAAACTGGTTACTGCTGGGTAATTCATTTTCTCTCCTCCCTTTTAATGTGTTTCTTCAGTTTAAGTTTCTGTTGGTTGGTTCATCAAGTACGTACTTGAATTAGAATATGTATTAATTAGTTTGCAAAAGAACCTGTGTTGACTACAAAGAGCAGTGTACTCATCTCTCTTTCATCTCATTCTTTTTTCAAGTATCCCCGAGCATCAGAAGAACGTGTGCCACTGTCATCTCAGCATGGCACTGCCACAGCGATATCAACAGGGCTCCTAGTTGATACTAATCTCGATACAATTGTTCCTGATGCTTATACCCCACCTCCTGCACCTATCCCATTTGATGTGGTACTAGGGACTCCACAAACTCCAAGAGGGCCTCAAGAAACTTACTGTCACAAGAATGATGGAGCAGTTCACACAACAAATTCTGGTATTGATGCAGAAACTGCAGGTGTGGGCACTCAAGAAACTGGACCAGAGCATAAAGAGTTGAAGGAATCAGATTGCAAAGAGGAAACCAACTTGGAACTTAATTCAGTGAAAGAACTTTCAAAGCCAGTGGAAAGTCTTCTTTTAACAACAGTGGATGAGGATATCTGCCCAATATGCCTTGAAGGTTGAATCTTCAGTATTGCCTCGTGGTTTGATACTTCATAAGTAGCAAAAAGTCTTGGCTTTTATCAACTATAGATTCGCTTTACCCTTTTCTTGTTGTTATTGATGTGCTTTTTAAGAACTTTCTTTTTTTCCCATGCAGAGTATGATGGGGAGAATCCAAAACTTACCACAAATTGTGAGCATCATTTTCATCTTGCATGCATTCTTGAATGGATGGAAAGAAGCGACTCTTGTCCTGTATGTGATAAGGTTTGTCCACGAGGTTTAGATTTTATCTGGTGTTTGGAAAATAACTTTTAACGGAAAAAGTAATGACTAGGTCATAATATGTGATGCAGGAGATGATAATCAACCCTCCTATTGATTAGCAGCTACACAAGCACGCGAAGAAAAATCGATTTCTGATATGCTTGAAATTAAGTTTGAGCAGTGGAAGCTAAAATCACGGTGGCTTTTTAAAGACTTGTTTCTTCATTTTTCAGGGGTCAAATAGGATAGGGTACAGCTGTTTCATTCATATTCTACTTTTGTTCTTTCTTCTGATGATAGAGTCTTCGAATGAATCCTGTCTTAGTGGCTTTACAGTAAGCAAACATTAAGAATACAAAAAGTAATCAGAGAAAAAGGGGATGAAGGTCTGGAAGCAAGGAGGCTTGGTGAGTGGTTGAGTGGTACATATTTGACGTGTCCTTGATGATTAACGTTACAATATAAAGAGTTGCTTAATCTTGTTCCCAGTTTGGAGGTGTGGTGTTTGTTTGAATAGTGCCCCTCACTATATCCTAGTACATATTTTCAGTTATTCAAAAATGGGAATACCTTAATGTTACTTCTATCTATTCGCTCGTAAATTGATTCCGTAAAGGGCATATGGTAGTACTCGTCTTTGTTCATCTGTTGTGAGGCTGCTTGATGGTGGAGGAGGGTTTATCCTTATGAGGAGGTTGGGGAGCAATCAAAGAAGGGCCTTCTGGTTTGAATTTGATAGTTTTGTATCGTAAATAATACTTCTGTTTGCCACATCAAAACTGAGTTTGCTTGTTGACTATTGTTTTATACAAAGGATGTTAAAGATTTCAGTATTCTGCCGATTTTTATTCTTTTGAGATCGTTAACGGTAGGCATCAAGGGGTAACATTGCCTAATCATTGGTAGCTAGACTTTTGGAAGCCAATTGGTTAGATTTACCTCTTGAAAAGTGAAAAGTGAGCTTTTATCTACACAATTTCATTTTAGCCCATAAAATATATTTTTGACCAACCATCAATAATAACAAGAATTATATATTGAACTCAGTAGGAACTAAAACAAGCGTCGTCATCTTACACCGATAGCTGGAATAATGTACTGAATTGGATCATAGGTAAAGACCAGATGGGGACTCCTGATACCTCGCAGCTTCGGCCATCACTATATATATATGCAGTATCTGGAAAGAAAGATGTTTACTTACAAGAAAGAGGATAAATATCAGGTAGCCGGACAACATAATTAATCATATCAGAGCTGATTATTATCTACTCTTTGTAATCTTCACTTCTTTAGATATTTTGTATTTAACGGTAGGCATATATAGCCTTGAACTCATTAATTTTGTAATGTTGTAATGGTTTTCTCTATAGTAATACACCATTCATTTTTTTTTTGAAAAAAAAGTATTATGTTTACGGCAATTTCAAGTAATAGATAGAAAGAACCAGAGTCAAAAATGGGGATTATTCGCTCTAGGAATGAGCTAGAGTCTAAGTTTGTTGCCATTTCGTACATATTCACAAAAAATAAAGTTCAACTGGACTGGAGTGACTCCGAATTTTTTATCTGAACTAGCCTGGACCAAATACTTTAGAAGCCCTAAGGTTCAACCCTATTTTCATTTTGGGTAAGTCACATAAGATTTTTTTTTCCCAATAAAAATTGTTAAAAAAATATTTTTTTTGTTGAATTTAAATAAAAATAAATTATTATTTAATTGAATACTACTTAACAGTTATCTGGACACCGTTATATACATATATAATGATTTATAATCTGCTTATAAAATCTTAAATATTTAACATAAGTTCTTTTTTAAAATTTCGGAGTAGTTTGAAAATAAATAAAATCACAAAAAGTGTGTTAAAATACATACAAATTATTCAACATTATCTTTTAGTAAATAAGATATAAATTGTTTATTATACCAGTGATATTTGCGTTATTTATTAATTATAAAAATTAAAACTAAAATGAGTAATTAATAAGTGTAAAATTTGAAAATTATTTAATCTTTAAATGCAAAAGAAAATCGACTGGTAGAAGTTATCCATCCTTACGTGACGTCTGACATATCTGTAAATATTTATGCATCATCAACTTTTGCTTTCGTACATTGACTTATTTTTCGATTAATTACTCTTTTGTTTTTATTATTGTCTCTTACTAGTAAATAAGTTTTATATTTTTCATAATTAATAAAAATGCCCTTATTAATTAATAAACTTTAATCTATGCCCTTGGCACCAGGGGCGGATCTACAATGGGGACAAGTGGGGGCACTTGTCCCACTGTCTCCAACAAATTCTCTATAAAAAAAATTATTATTTTAAGTTTTGCCCCCATTAAAAAAATAAAATTTTACTCCTATTAAAATTTTGCCCCCATTAAAAATAAAATTTTGCCCCCACTTAAAAAAATTTTTGGATCCACCCCTACTTGTCACAATCTTTTTATAACTTAATTATAGAGTTTATAATTGGATAAACAAGTATTTTCCTAAGAATTTTAATTTTGCTTATATGAAAGAAATTATATCCTAAAGGAAGAAATATAATCAATGCACTAACGCATAATATCTTCTTTAATCAAAATTATTAATATAAAATATTAAAACTTAAGAAAGTATATGAAAGAAATTATATCTTGAAGGAAGAAACGTGATCAATCCACTAACACATAATATCTTCTTTAACCAAAATTATTAATATAATTCATTAAAACTTAAGAAATTATATCCTAAAGGAAGAAACATTATCAAAGCACTAACACATATCTTCTTTAACCAAAATTATTAATATAATACATTAAAACTTAAGAAAATAAACTTGCAATACATTCTTTGAACTATTCGATCAGCATTAAAAAGTTGGAAATTATTGTCTTTGACACAAATCATCATCTCAAAATATATATAATGCTGAAATTTTTAATAGTGAAACCAAGTTATAAAAATATGAAATTTTCAATAAACAACACCTACTTCATCTTGTAACACTTTTAAAGTAAGCCTAATTTGGTGTTACACATCTAATTCAATCAAGACACATGTCTTTACATAATTCAACTAATAAAACAAACTTTCAATAAACTAATGAACAATTAACAGAAAAAATCCAGATATGCCGTAATACATATTAATCAACATTTTCTTATGAAATATCCGTTAGATAGTTCTTTTGAGTACAATACATTAAGTTATGTTATTTTTCAAGTTAAGAAGAGATTAAACATGCATAATGAAGCACGTCTAAAGGAAAAAATAAAAACTTGGACAGCTTGGACGGAACATAGATTTGATAATTCTTCATTTATCGTTAATCAATCATTATGTGCAATTTTAAACCCATTTTCATCCAATTATCCTCACATATAAGTTTAACTCTAACCAACCAGTTAGTTCTGACCTGTTCTTGTCACTCTTAGAAATTGAACCAGCTCAATTCTAATATCAAAATTAAGCCCTAGGAAACATAATCAACAACCGAAATTCATCAGATAAACATCAAAATTTTAGCCTATATAACCCCAAATGAATCATTAATTCTACTTATCATATTCAAATAATCGAGGATTCATCCAATCAAATAAAAACATGAATAAATACAAATCAAAAATTCCAACAATTGTACATTATTAAATCTACTTAGTAATTAATTGAATTAAATCAAAATAATATCCTAAATAGTTAAATTAACATGTGTAAACTAGAATTCAATAATTATTCATAAATTAAACATAAAAAACTAGAAACAAAGAGAGTAAGGTTTCCAAAAAACTCATTCAATATTTCTCCCTTCACAGTCCTCGAATCAACCCTAAAGGGTTGGTATTTCTTCATCTATTAGTCATGAACTAGCTCAATTTCAATTGTTTATGACTTTTTGAACACTCCCACACCTCCTTATGTTAGCTCTTTGCTTCAATCACCTTTGACAGATGAAAAATCCTATATGAAATCTCATCTTTGTATGGATTGCTTTCTCATCTTTCTCCTCCACCATTATGTTGTTTTTATAGCCTTGGAAATGATCTCCAAACACCGAACATCGCTGGGTTTACGATACGCTTATGCTTATCCTGGAGATTTTCTCTTATCTTCTTTTGTTCTATGTGTTTTGTTCTTCTACGCTATATGTTTTTCTTGTCTTCCTCTGCACTGCATTTTGACTTCTATTTATTACCAACCATTTTGTCCTTCTACGTTTTGTGTTTCTATTCTGGTTAACTTTGTTTTGCTCCTTCTTCTGTTGTGTTTTTTGTTGCTTCTTATCCTAGGTGCTGCATCGTTTTGGACTATCTTGGCTACTATGCTACTACTATGTCGTTTTTCCTATGTGTTTTACTGCTACGTTTTCTTTCTTTTGTCCAATTGCTGCATTTTGTGTTTTCTTCTATTGTGTCATTTTGGTCCTTCCTTTCTCTACTACTGTGTCGTTGCTCTTGGTAATGGGATTTAGGCCGTTTATTTTTTTTGATGGATTGCTTCTGGAAATTTTCTATTGGATTGCTTTTTTATTTTGAGACTTTCTTCTATTCCTTTCTTTAAGTCCACCAAGTTCATAAGAAATATTTGGTATAATTTAAACCCATTTTAGAAATAAAATATAAAATTAAATAACTTGAAAAATGCAATAATTTAACCTAAATGTACTATGTAAATAATATAAAATAGGGGGTGTAAAATATACTATGATTTCTACTTATCAAATTCCCCCACACTTAACTTTTGGTTGTCCTGGATCAAAATTTCTATAATGTAAAAAATGAATCTAGTTTACCACCATACCTCACATAAAAGAAACTAGATTACGAAAACTGAACACTAAGTTAGAAAATTTATTTATGAAAATCATAATGTCTTAGGATATTCACAATTAGTTTAATCATCAACATATCATCTTTTAAAATATCTTAAAATTTCAACTTTAACCTCGCACTTTAGAGACATTCACACCTGATCTTAATAAAGTTAGTCCATAAGCAATGTCAGTATATTAATTCTAAATATAAAGCATCTTGGTTTGACTTGAATTAAAAAAACTTTTAACTAGCTCCTAACACAATAGGCATATTACCCTTTGTGCTTGGCTCAACTTCTCACCTTACTTATGATCTCAAAGGAGTATTTGGTCCCTTGTCTTTAAGTGTTTCCCTAGTAACCATGTTTTGGCCTCACAAGGGCACTTGATTATTAAAATAATATTTTCATAGGAAATTATATTTTCAAGGTCATGTAAAATATTTCTTTAATAATCAAAAGTAAATGAAAATTACCAAGGACACTAGAAATTGTTAAGTTGATTAAAAGCATGACCTTAAGGCCATGAACGTAGAATTAAAATAAGGCTTCCAATTGCTTATAAACTAAATTTATCAAATGAAGGTTAATTCTTGTAAGTGTGAACCTAAAATTAATCAAAAGAGTTTAAAAACTTGTTATGTTAAAGAAAATAACCTATACAACTTGCTAATCCTTCACTAATTAATTCTTTTAGAGTTATTGGGCTAATAAACACTAAATATGTGCATATAAAACAAAACAATGTCAAAATGAACTAGCCTAAGCAAGTAATCCAATTTCCTAGACAAAGTTTTTCACCCTATTTCCCATTTTTAGTTTTCACACATAAAACGCACAAAGCAACCAGGTTATGTCTTTATATTCCACCCCTTAATAAAACTTTACATTGTCCTCAATGTAACAGCTAGATGTAGAAAAGGGAATATTCAAGCAAATAAATAGATAAAATAGCAAAAATATTTTGATTTGATTGATTTTTTTTATTATTATGAAAATAAATAACTATATATCCAAAAACGAGCCAAAGAGAAAGAAATTCAAATTTAATTTTTTTTGGGTTGCCTCCCAAGTAGAGCCTTTGGTTTATATCGTTAGCTCGACGTCCTCCTTCATTGTTAAGATTCTCTCAATTCTTTCCCACTCTTAAGCAATATTGTGCTAGCATTTTCTTTAGTACATGGGATGGGTTTAGTAGGCAGCTTCCGAGATAATTAGGTTTCTACATTACTTATGGTGCAAATTTGTCCTATTTAGGTCTCTAAATGTTGTAGATGTGCATCTGTCTATTTCACCATATCTTTTAAGGATTAACTAATGGGTTGGTTTTGAGGTGGGTTAGGTATAAAAGAAGACCTTAGATTGTTTTGGTTACTAACAATAGCAAGTGGGATTGTCTTGAGTCCATATCTAAAGTTTGGATGATCTTTCCAACCCTCATTATATATGTTTGAAAAAGAGTCATATTTCCTCTGTGTTTATCCAAGATAACTACCTACAACATTCTTATCTTGAGCCTGCAATGAAGGACTTGCATCATTAGCACGAGTAAAATTAGTACAAATTCCATAAGCATGAGCTTGGGTAATACCACTAACTACAATTTTCGACATTAAAGTAGTCAAAAGAGCTAGTTGTTGAGAATTTTCCTTCAGTTGATCTTAAATGACATGTACATCTATTTCGTTAACTCTCCTAACTTGATCAATCTCATTTTTAGTTCCAAATTATTGTGAATTTTTAGCCATGTTAGAGATTAATTGTCTAGCTTGTATAAGAGTTTTTATCAACTAATGTGCCACCACTAGTTGTGTCTATCATACTCCTATGATGTGGTATAAGTCCCTCATTGAAATATTGTATTAATAAGTGGTCACCAATATGATGATTGGGGAAACTAACACATAGTCTTTTAAATCTTTCCAAATAATCATATAGTAACTCATTCATATTTTGTCTAACTCTATATATTTCTTTCCTAATAGGTCTTACTTTACTATAAGGAAAATATTTTTCAAGAAAAAATCTATGCAATTCTGCCCATATATTTATAGGTCTAGGAGGTAAATAATATAACCAATATTTAGTAAAATCATACAATGAAAATGGAAAAGCACATAATTTCACTTGTTATTCATCAATTCTTTTAGGTTATATAGTAGAATAAACAATCGAAAATTCTTTTAAATGTCCATGAGGATCCTGACCTGCACATCCATAAAATTTAGGCAATTATTTAAGAAACTTGAATTCAGCTTCAAGGGTCTTTCCAAGACTGGGAAGACAATGCATTAAAGATGATCTTTTATGTTTGGTTTTGAAAGTTGCTTCAAGGTAGCTGCGACCATGTGGAACCAGTTGAATGAATAACCCAGTGCCTAGAGTTCCTGTTGTACCCAACTGTTGAGACTCCTTTTCGATGAGGGCTTCCATCTCTCTATTCCTCATCCCATTAAAAGTATATCGTACACCATCAAGACTAAAAGACATAGTTAATTTCTTATAATCTGTTTGAATGGGACCTAAGGTCTCCAGCCATTGCACACCGAGTACCACCGGACAAGCAACTTTTGGCAATACAAAGAAGTCTGCGATAATTGGACAGCCCTGAATATTCATTCGCACTCCTTTACAAACTTCCAAGCATTCAACACGGTCTGTATTTGCGATCACAATTTGAAATTTCTTGGTTGAGTCCATGGGCAACCCAAACTTTGTTGCAACACGCTGCTCAATAAAGTTATGTGAACTGCCACTGTCAATCAACACAACAAGATATTTATTATTCATCTTACCATACAAACGCAAGGTTTGAGGATTGTGGACTCCAGTGATAGCATGGAAGGAAATCTCTGGTATGTCAGGCAAGTTACATTCGTCTTGTAATGGCTCCTCACTCTCTTCTTCATACGGTGTTGATCCATCCTCCTCTATCATGAACAGTTGTGGGTGACTACATCTGTGCCCTGGTACAAACTTTTCATCACAGTAGAAGCATAGCCCTTTTTCACGCCTCTCCCGAGCTTCCTGAGATGAAAGTCGGCAAAAATTTGATGGTCCTGATTTCATCATTGGGCCAGGTCCTAACAATCCTGGCGCAGCGGAAGAAAAAGGAGTTGGCTTTGAAGAAGCCAATCCTGTGGTTTTTGGTGCAGAGAAAGGACGACGTTGAAGTTGAAGTTTTTCTTCCACAATACGAGCAGCTCCAAAAGCGTCAGAAAGAGAGGTTGGTTTCTTCAGTTTAACATCCAAGCGAATCTCATCCTTGAGTCCTGCAATAAAACTGCTTACCAAAAATTTTTCGGGCAAGCTACTCACCTGTTGGGTAAGTCGTTCAAAGGTATCTTGATAGACAGCTACTGTGGAAGTTTGCTTGAGTCTTGACAGTGCCTCTGCTGGGTCCTCATATTCAGTTGGTCCAAACCGAACTAAAACTGCACGGGACAAGTCATTCCATGAATCCAGTGTATGGTACTTGAAAAACCATCGATACCATTGCAATGCATTCCCCTCTAGATGGAAAGAAGCTAACTGGAGTCGTTCTTCTGTTGGAATTTTCTGGAACCCAAAATATTGTTCAACCCGAAAGAGCCATCCTTGCGGGTCTTCCCCATCAAATTTTGGAAAGTGGAGTTTAAGAGTGTGTTTGGAGTTGGTAACATTGCTCAGTGAGTTGTTATTCACGCTGAGTTGGTCAGATACGGGTCAGGATGGAGATGGAGTTGACGTAGAAGCTAGTTTGAACAAATGGAAATCAGACACTAAGTTTTGGATCATAGAACTAAGGTGGTTGTAGTTGGCATTCACCTTGTCCAACGTCTCCTCTTGTTTCTGTAAGGTGGCTTCTTGCTTAGCTACAAGTTCTGTGATTTCGGTACAGAATTCGGCATTCATTTTCTATTGTGTCTCCATTGGATCGAAATGGCTCTGATACCAAATGATATGTCTTATTGTTAACTAAACAGAAGCTGGGTTAGAGATAGAAAGTAGAGAGAAGGTAGAGAGAGAGAGGTTTTTGTATGTTGAATTCTCGTTTTCTTCTTGATTTGCATTGCTACCATTTATAGCAGTATCCAACAAGAAGGAAAAGAAACAATCTATCCTAGATAGTGGTCCATATCACCTTACTTTACGGAAACATGACAAAAACTAGTAACAGAGTAAAACAGAGTATTAAAGTAAAAATAACATAACACAGTAACATGCTCCTAAACAAACTTAACAACTTGCCCTATTCCTAAGGAAACTTAACAACTAAGCTTGCAAGTAAACTCCTCCTGATTCCCACGTGAAAGATCACACCAAGATCACACATACATGGCCACCAACCCAGTGTCACGTGTGCATGGCCCAGGCGACTCTATGCAGACATATCAGTAACCTAGTCAGTAGCACCAAGAGAACACTATAAGGGGATAAACAATCATCTTGCTTTTCCTGTATCATGTTGTATCTATGTGAGTTGTAGCAAGTTTGGTACAATTTCTTTGTTGAGGGTTAGCTAATATATATAAGTAACCCTTTTGTTTTTTAACTTTAGTGTAACATTTTTTCACATATGTTCCAAGCAAGATGTAACTCGATATAAAGGATATTTTCCCTGAATTATATAAAATCTTACTTGAAAAATCATATTGATAAGAAAGATTATTTTGGGAAAACATGTAAAACCTCAATTTGCTCGAGAAGATCTAGGTGTTTTCATAGAGATTATTCACATTTGTTTTTGTAAATACGTAGGTGTTTTCTTAGAGGTTGTTCACATTTATAAAAAAAACCTAGTGTTTTGATTTTATTTTATTTTTATAATGAGGAAATTGAGATAGATATGCATATTTTCTCTGGGAGAATGAATTAGAAAGTGTTGAAACTTTTTGAATTGTTTTACTTCAATATTCAACCTTAAAATTTTAAGCAAGTATATAAACTTTTAAAAATTAGACAATTGAATTCAAAAGGTTGTTTTTGTTAGTATTTTACTAATATGGCTGACAGGACAGCATATAGATTGAAATTTAAAAAGACTACACTCTTCGAATTTGTCATCATAATTTTTTAGCCTCTCGTGACAAACATGTTGGTGATTATGTATTCACAAATAAGTGAACCAAATGTGGTCATTTATTTGATACTAAAAGTCATATGAAGAAAAACCACATAACCCCTTGAAATATTAGTCTCGGTCAGTCACATTAACAAAATGTTAGAAGAAATGACTTTTTAATCTAAGTTGAGCAATTCTTTAAAACTTTGGACGGTCAATTAAAATTTTTAAAGTGTTAATGCTGAAAAATCACTATTTCGTGCCTTTGAGAAAACTATTTGGTTTGGTTCCCGTAGTGATAAGTGACAGGTGGAAAGTCTGGGGGATTTCGCTTACTTTATGTTTCATTTTTTGGATTTTGGATTCTTTTAGATTATTTTATGTGATCTTGTGGTTTATTTGGTTTTATAAGAATGGAGAGATGCTCGAAGGGTCCTCTTTTCTTTGTGAGTAATTTAACTTGATCAGGAAAACGATTAACGTGGATGGGGCATGGGATACAAGAAATAAGAGAGCTGGATATGGCATGATAGTTAGGGACGAATTTACCTTTGTTCACTGAATCATCCCTTTCACATCTGGGTTCAACACTGATGATTAAGCCTGTGATTGTGAAAGATGTCCGGAACTTGTGACTTCACTTAAGCTCTTATCTCAAATTTTAAACAGCTGTATATATGAGGGAGATTCGAACTCACAACCTTATTTAAATCAAAAAAGTCCCTTATCATGAGCCGTGTTAATTTCTTACATCCGTAAAGCGGGAACTGATCTAAGCAGATGCTGTGGCATCCTTTGACAAAAGTATAACCACGCCGATTTCTTGGATCCGTGAGTTTCCTTCATGGCTTCAAATGCTTGTTCAATCTAATTTATTTTAACTCCACTTCACTACTGTGCAAATTGCGAATGTTAGGAAAAAACAAAAGAAGTGGAAATTAGTTTTGGCTACACCGTGATTCTCTTTGAACCGTCACTTTTAAGAAAAATAAATAAACCAGTAGAAAAGACAAATTGTTAAATACGCAAGTGACTCGATTAAATGTAACAATTTGGTAAAAGAGGAGTTACTGTGACCTACTTCCAGTCTTGGAAATGGGCCTTTTACTTTTACTCTTATCACAGTTTATCATACAAATAACAACTCCTCGTTTTACTCACAATTGTCCGAACGATTCTTTCTGTCGCTCGAGTCTCGCCTCTTACTGTTTTCAATCTTGCTGTCTTCTCTTTAAACGTAGAAGAGAAAATTAACGGAAAAAATGTCTTCTCCAAGCAAGCGCCGAGAGATGGATTTAATGAAACTGTAATTTTGCTCATGGGATTCTTTTCTATTTTTGGATTAATGGGACTGTTCTTCATTTTTCTTTTCATCGTCTCGGGGTTTTCATTTATGTGAACTGTGTAGGCTGATGACTGATTACAAGGTGGAGATTGTGAATGATAACATGCAAGAGTTCTTTGTGGAATTCAGTGGACCTAAAGAGAGTAAAATCTTCAACACCTATGTCTTGTTTTTCTTTTTTTTCGCCATTTACAATTGATCTGTTTGTTTTGTGGTTAACTGTTTTGCTGAATTTTCATTGATCATTCCTTTCTGGAATTTTCTTTTGTTGGTTAACTGTTTAACTGAATTTTCATTGATCATTCCTTTCTGGATTTTTCTTTTGTTGGTTTCTTTCCAGTTTTTTGAATAAGGAAACTTGTTGAATTTTTTATGGGCTGTGCATTCTAGATTAGTACTTGAACACACACGTGAACTGATTCCTTTTTCTGGGAAAGTTTAATAGCTTCTATATTATGATTCAAAATTCGATGTGTGTACAAAGATGTGAATTAACTTACACTTCAGTGACTTCTATTCTCATTCTCTCTGTCTTAATTGTTGGTACAACTCTGTTGTTCACTGATTTCCTCTGAGGATGGACTGCGTAGGAAGATTGCTTTTGGCAAGGTTTATAATGGATACACGGTCTCTTATCCCTTGTGGTATTATGTTTTTGGAATATGTCAGGTCCTTATGAGGGAGGACTGTGGAGGATAAGAGTGGAACTTCCCGATGCATATCCTTATAAATCCCCATCCATTGGCTTTGTGAACAAGATATACCATCCAAATATTGATGAAATGTAAGCATTTGGCATTGCTTGCTAGCTTGTTCATCCTTACGTGTGCTTCTAGTTTTGTGTGGTGTGGCTTAGAGCTCTAAGCTTCTAACAAAAATAGTATCATTTGTTTCAGGTCCGGTTCAGTTTGTTTAGATGTCATCAATCAAACTTGGAGCCCTATGTTTGGTAGAATTTCCTAATTGCCTATTTCTGTATTAGATTTGTATTTTATGCAAGGAGCCTCTAAGTTTGTTTATTCAGTCTTGACAAGTGCTGCTATGAGGAGGAACTGAGAATTATATCTCATTATTCCATTCCCATAAATGGTTTGCAGATCTAGTTAATGTATTTGAAGTCTTTCTACCTCAGCTTCTTTTGTATCCCAACCCATCAGACCCATTGAATGGAGAAGCTGCTGCACTAATGATGCGTGATCGCATAGCTTATGAACAGAGAATAAAAGGTATTGACTGAAGCAGGTGGTAATTTAAATACGTTGCTTCTGTTTTGGCTGGTCATTAAAAATTATGATTCCTAGTTGCAGTTTTACTAGTATTACATTTCTTTTTATTTAAATCCTGTTAATCTTTTCCTATTTCCTTAATCTGTAGCAGATATGATCAAAATTACATTTGATAGCACTTCAAAGTGCAATTGAATTTAGGTTTATATTTCATTACGTGCCATCCTTTATTCTTATTGGTTTAAAATTTAGACTTACAAGTCATGTGATTTCATAACAATTTTAATTAAGAGCTGAATGGAAACTTCAACAGCAAGATATCTTGCTTTAAGAGATACCTCCACCTTGTTTTAGAACTGCCAGTTATGTCGTTAGTGCATACACCTCGCAAAAGATTAGTTGGTTTATTATTTATTTGGCACTTATAAAATCCAAATTGACTCTGCCTTTTAATTTCAATGACAAAAATCCTTACTTTTGAAGTCTATACTTATGTTTGTTAACTTTCTTTGTCCCTTTTTGAACTTATTCATGGTCAATATTGATTCAAAATCTTTGGATTCCAGAATACTGTGAAAAATATGCAAAGCAAGAGGGCGTAGGATCCAAGCCTGAAGAAATATCCAGTGATGATGAGCTGAGTGAAGATGATTATGCCTCTGAGGATGAGCAATTTGCTGGCAAAGCTGATCTTTAATCACATGTATGCTTGGCCTTTTCACCTTCTGCATCTGTACATGATATTGGCAGTTGCAACATGATACACGTAATAAGACTGAAGTTTTATGGAAAATTTCTACCCTCGTGTTTCTGTCCTTGTTTTCCATAGATGTTTTGTAAATTGATTTAACTGTGGATCAATGTTTAAATTAATTAATTTTATGTTAGGGCCATATCATGCTGCTTTAACTATTCCATTAACATGCATATATGATAGACATCTTGGCTAATTGTCTTACACCTTATTTGACTACATCTAAAAGGTTGATAGTTCAATGCCGGGCTGCTTTTACCTAATGCAGATAATTAGAACTTGGAAGCGCTTCATATATTTTTCCCTCAGAGGGGAGATAAGAGGAGATAAAGAAAGGAAAGTAATATGAAGAGGACAAATACGCTAGATAATACTTGTGTATGATATTATGGCCTTTCCACACAGTTGGTAGTTGTTACAACTTGGCCATTCCAACTCTCATGTAGTTGCTGTGGACTGCATAAAATTCTCATAGAAGGCCAAATGTTCTGCTCGAATCTTGATTCTGTAGTTGTACAAAATTTTATTGAACTTGTGTTAGATGGTAAGCTGCATTTTAAACTTTCGAAATCAGTCAAGTGGTTGGTGACTCCGTAGCTCTTTGAAGTCCATAATTCTAAGGCCGAATCTTACTATTAAAAAGATCGAAAGAGGAAAAGATAAGAAATGGAGTTCAATATTTGTTAAAAGTTGTTTTGGTTATGGAGATACCATAAAGCAACAAAATGCTCACTTAAACTTCATTATGAAAATAGCAGCATTGATTCTTTGCTAAGAATATCATGAACGAAATAATTATGGGGCTTAATCAAAATATAAGTAAAGAATTAAAATAAACAGTATTCTTGAAATTTTAGTAGGTGTAATGATAGGCATCTTCCTCGCATATATTAGAATTAAGGGTTCAAGTTTTCGTGTGAGCTCTTACTGAAAAATAGAAGGGTTGGTGCAAATTAAATTAACAAATTTTATATAGCACTAGTAAAGTTGGACACATGAATGTTAAGAAATTAAAGCAGTTCGATCTCATGTGCACTGGATACAAATTATAATCCTAAATCATGTTACGATTCGATAAATTAAATTCTTTCAATTTATCTTTAATTCTCTAATTAAATAATTACATATATTAAAATTGACATTTAGTAATACATCATAAATACTCAAATATTTATGAATGTCAAAGTTATTTTGACTAACCTTCGTATGCATAATTTTTTCATATAAATTAAATTATTTTATCATACAATATTTCGATTAGACATAAAACAAGAAACAATGTCTAGTTTATTTAGGGGCTGTTTATTTCTGTTTTTTTTTCATATTTTTTGTTGTCGTTTTTGTAAACAGAAAAACAGGTAAGTAAAACGTGTTTGGTTTACTCTGTTGCGATTTTTTGTTTCTGAAAATAAAAAAACTACAACAGTTTTACAGAAACCAAAAAACATCGTTTCTCTAAATTTTGACAACAAGTTTTCTTCGACAGAAAACCAACA
>JANVCQ010000231.1:33639304-33651346 GCA_025531925.1 Erythroxylum plowmanianum
ATAATAATAATAATAAGTTTATTAGAAATCTCAACCAAACAGGTTTTTATTTTCAGTTTTTATATTACAAATCTCAACTAAAAAGGTTTTCATTTTTTTTTGAAAAAAAACAGGAACCAAAAACAACAATAGAAAAACAAAAGTGGAATCAAACGTCCCCTTAGTTTAATCATATTAGTTTTCACTATTAATAATTGATTTTATTAATAACATTTAAAAACTATTCTCAAATTGTCATTTCACCTTCACTAAAGATTTTTCAATTCAATACTATTCGATAATAAGATAATATTCTTTCTAATCACCTTAGGGTGATGAATCATGTATTAATTACTCAATTAGCTCTATATAGCTCATGTTATATTTGATGACTACCGATTAAACTACCTTTGACTAGAATAGGTCATAAGTAGTATCAAAACATATCATTCTTCATATGAAATACTTTTAAGATGGTGGTGATTTCAGATCAGCTCAGAAATGGTCAAAATTTTTTTTAAAATTTTCCAAATATTATATAGATCAATTTTCATAAAAGTATATTGAAATTCTTCGTAGTTTGTGAGATAAAATTTTTAAAAAGGATTATGTTCTTATAGAAATGCATGAAATTGATTAAATTGAGTTGTTCTTAATTAGAATTGATAATATTTTGATGTATTGAGTATAAATGAGAGTGTATGAGTTAGAAATTGGTATACTTGAATTATGATTGAATTTATTATGAATTTTTGAGATAGAAATGTCTGACTCAATTGGGCATGAACATGTAGTTTGGAGGCCTAAATTGAGTTGTAATTACTAGTGGTCATAGAAGTGTTTTTTTATTGCAAGAATTACCCTTCTTTCAAAAGGGGGATGTCTATTTTACAGGAGACAATGTGGTTTTTAAATAGAAAATAGAGCTCTTTAATATTGAGTCATGGTCTTATTCTCGGGGTGTCTAAAGTTGATTCAGGTTTTAAATCCAATTGATCATTCGAACTTTTCTTTCTGTAGATCTATTAGGAGCTAAACCCTCCACTTCAAGATACTAGGTTTGGCACAAAAGAGCGCATTCTACTTGTAAATTAATATTCATGGTTATGAACATGCATTAGAACTTCATATTCATCATGGAAATCACCGTCATTTTCATATATATGCATGACATCTATACATATGGATTGACACATGTATACATATTTTTGTTGTGCAATGTTGTGTTTGTCTATGTGATAATGTAGAGGATTGTTATAGTATGGGTTACCTGGTGGATGTCACTAAGTTGTGTGCATGGTGAGTCAATAGTCGGGTATGGATTTGGGATGGTATTGGGTCTATTGATTTAGATATGATGTGATTGGGATAGTTTGGTCGAGTTTTCCCTCAGATGCCAATCGATATATGGTATATGAGAGATAGCATGATTGTGGTGGTTCTATCGAGCTTGCTGTTGGATGACGATCATATCGTAGTGAGGTTGTGGTGGTTCGGTTGAGTGTGGCTCTCGGACGACAATCCACTACATTAGACCAAGTGACCCGTTTGGAACGAGAGAGCCCCTATGGCTATAATCTATAGGTAAGGGGTTTATCATAGGGTCGATTGTTAGTCCTCCACTATTATTTGTGATTGTGATGATTATGTGACATGCTATTGTTATGAGAAATGCAGGCATGTTTATGAAAAAAAGTCATTATGTTATGAAATTGCATTATGGATTTAATACATTATAAATATATACATATATATATGTACCATTTGAAATCCTTAGAAGAGCATAACATAACCATAGTATTAATTCACTCAATGAGGTCTAACTCCTCTCAACCATTTTTTCAAGATCTTCTTTTCGAATATCTTTTAACAAGGTACTTTGTCAGTCTTCTTCCTCTCAGATGATTAGATGTATGCTTGTTGGTGACCTTTGACTCTAAAGTCACAATAGTCTTGTATATATTGGATTTCCTTTGTATCTTAATATTACAACACATTGAGTATTGTATATTGTTAGAACTATTTGATTATTATCAGCATGAGTTTGTTCATTTTAAAATCTCATTTTTACTACGAATATAGAGATTTGATGGCATTTTAGGCTTGCTAAGGATCCAGTAAATATTAAGATTACTATTCCTTTAGCACCAATCACGATCCAAGGTAGGGTCTTGACAAATTTGGTATAAGAGCTTTAGGTTTAAATTTGATTGCTAAATTAACCAGAATTGGATTAAATTTCTCGTTAAACTACTGCAACATTAGGATCATATTTGTTTAAAATCGTTGTCTTAACTTCCATCCTTTTGTAGTACTACTACGACTTTTATCTTAACTAAAGACTTCCCTTGTTCTTTGTTCATAAGGAGAAAAGAAGGGTGTTTGGGCTTATGATTCACATTTCCAATCTTTTATTCTTCTTCTTTTTCTTCTTTTTAATAAACTACTTAGAAGCCTCACGAACTCCAGGAGATTAAATTTGAAGCTACTAATTGCCCCTCTTCGTTAAATCAACGAGGCCACACCTGGTATATATGTGTTTTATGCTAACGATGTTAACTTTTGCAATGGATACTCTGTAAAATATGTGTAGTCTATACAACCCAAAATAGATTATAAAAATGAGTTGGTTATTACTTGAGTCATTTTCTAACAATTGTTTCTTTTAGTTTCTAGAAGGGGATGACTTCTTCCAGTGCTACTGGGCATTCATCTAGCAATTCTATGGAGATCAAAACTCGGTGCTGGAACTATTGCTCAGCTCACCATGGATGCAAAGTTCCGTGATGATTTTGAAGACTCTGGCAGTTCAATTAACTGCTCAAGATCAGTACGAATCACCAGTTCAGTTGGTAAAGATCAATAGTCCAAGTGTAACAAAGTAAGCCATAACTCATCACATTTAGAAAGGCAAGCTCATCTAGCCTTTTGGTTGTTTGTTGGCCTTAGATGAGGAAACTTTAAATATAATTGTTGATCATGTGAGTGCCTCTGACTTGTAAAAAGCCATGATTTTTAGGGAGGTTGCGCTTATGAACCCTATTTTAGTTAACTGCAAAATATCTGGAAAACCTTTTTTAAAATGCAATCCTCAATCGAATAACTGGTAGCTTGATTGTTAACTTCGAACCTGTGAAGCCTTATGACATCACCATGACAACTACTGGGGTGCTACACTTCTATAAGCTTACAGCCAAATCAATTACCAGATTGCAGTCTTTATCTAGTGGAAGCCTAGAAAGGCTTTGTGACCCTATGGTTTAGGAGTTTTCTGATCTCGAAGGCTACGACAGGGTGATGGATTATAAGTTTCATGACGATGACTATGGGGAAGTTATTTTTGAAATAATAACTAAGCCTAGTTTCGAGTCCCATTTGGGTGGGGCGTTATCCAGTTAGTGAAAGGTTTGAATGATTGTTGATTATCATGCAAAACATGTCAAGGTGTTTTAAGACATATGAGAAGCTTCACTTGAATCTGACCTGAAATGGTCAACACTATGAGCCCCACACAATTACCACTCGCAATATATGTAGAACATGAATACAATTCATTCACAGGTTATGGCAATTGTAATCAATAATAAAGATTAAGATTTCGATGGCCCCACCTATACACATACATCAAAAGTGAAGAGGCTTTGGGGCCTAATAATATGCTATAACACCAGTATGAGGTTCGTTTCTTTTCTTATGAGGTATACTTGTGAATTTCTAGCTCAGTTTTTTATTATTAATGTCAACAACTGAAAATAGAAAATTAAATTGTTAAGACAAACGTCTTGCAAACTCAAGAACTATTATGTGATATAATAATGCGTGATACCCCATTGGATATTGTTACTCAGTGCCCAAACATAATGGATCTTGTGAAATGTGATGGTGTCGCACTATTGTACAAGAACAAGATATGGAGGTTGGGAATAACTCCAAGTGATTTCCATATACGGGATATAGCTACATGGCTCTCTGAGTTCCATAAGGATTCCACAGGTTTGAGTACGCATAACTTGGCTGGATATCTAGGTGCTTGGGCTATAGGTGATATAGTGTGTGGCATGACAACTGTAAGAGTAAGTTTTGAGGATACAAAATTTTGGTTTCAGTCTCAAATTGCTTCAAAAAAACTTTGATAGGGTGGTGCAAAACATAAACCAGATGAGAAAGATAACATTAGGAAGATGCATCTAAGATCATCCTTCAAGGCCTTTCTCGAAGTTGTCAAAATGAGGAGTCTACCTTGGAAGGACTATGAAATGGATGCAATTCATTCTCTATAATTGATACTGAGAACTGCATTAAAAGATATAGAAATTGTGCATTCAGACACCAAAATAATTCATTCACAACTCAGCAACCTAAAGGTTGAAGGAATGCAGCAACTAGAAACAGTGACAAGTGAGGTGGTCCGATCAATTGAAACAACTACAGTTCTAATATTTGTGATTGATGTTAATGAACTTGTTATAATGCAAAATTTCCTGAGCTGACAGATATCGTTGTTGATAAAACTACTGGGAAGCATCTGCTGACACTTGTTGAAGATTCCTCTGTTGGCAAAGTCAAAGATATGTTGTTCTTGGCATTACAGGGAAAAGAGCAATGTAATATCAAATTCGAGATTAAAACATATGGTTCCAAGGTCGACAGTGGCCCCATCAACATAGTTGTTAATGCTTGTGCAAACAAGGACTTTCAAGAAAATGTGGTGGGGATGTGTTTTGTTTCTTAAGCAAATCCTTATGCAAAAGACAGTTATGTATAAGTTAACCTAAATAGAAGGTGATTACAAATCAATTTTAGAAAACCCAAACCCCCTGATCCCCCAAATATTTGGGACTGATGAATTTGGATGGTACTCTAAGTGGAATTTAGTTATGACCAAGTTTACTAGTTGGAAATTATGAGAAGTAGTAAATAAAATACTTTTTGGAGGGATTTTCGGGACCAATATGGCATGTTGTCGTCTTAAGAATCAAGACTATTTTATAAACCTTGGTATTGTACTTAATAGTTCCATTACTGCTAGGAACCTGCGAAGATCAAAATTGGATTCTTTTATAGGAGTAGCATGCATATAGAATGCTTGCTATGCATGAAAAAAATGAAAAAGAAATTGGACAGAGAGGGGGCAATCACTAGGGTATTCTGCTTTTTGCAGCTTCCAAAACAAGAGTTGTAGCAATCACTTCATTTCCAACAATTAACAGAGCAGACTATTATGAAAATATTAAAAGCATTCTCTTATATAAAAGGACAAGTCCATAATCTTCTGGCCAGCATTATATTTTCTAGAAAAATGATGGAACGTATAGAGTTGGGAGCAGAATAAAAACAACTTTTACATACTAGTGCCCAGTGTTAGCAACAATTTTATAAGATTCTTGATGATTCCGATATTCACAATATTGTTAAAGGGTGTGATTATTTCTCTTCATTGAAAACTATATTTCTAGAATTTATGCAATCCCAGGATGTACTGGTTGATGTAAAAACTTTCATGGAATTTTTAATCCACAATTCAAAATGAGGCAAATCATATTGAATGCTCAATGGAATTGTGTTGTTTACAGAGTTTGCATTATATCCAGTATTAGTACGGGTCAATTCAGTCACAAAATTCATAGTAAGCAAAGTCTAGACACTTCTTACTTATCAAAAAGACATGCTTGACTGATAAGTTGACTAGGTTATATATCAATAAAAATTATATATTTGTACTGGATACCACAATCTATAGTCTCTGAAAGGGATTCCAACTTCACATCAACTTTTTGACGAGAGTTACAAAAAAACAACTTTGGGTATAAGATTGAACTTCAACACTGCTTTTCATCCTCAAACAGATAGCCAGTTTGAGGGAACTATTTATAATTTAGAGGATATGCTTAGGATGTGCATTATTGATTTTGGTGGTCATTAGGATTGTAAAAAAATTTTAGTAGACAAAAGAGTTACGCGGATCAAAAGAGGAAAGATGTGAGATTCTCAATAGGTAACATGGTGTTTTTAAAAATATCACCAATGAAAAGAGTGATGAGATTTGGTGAAAGGAAAACTAGCTCCAAAGTATATTGGTCTATTTAAGATTAAATCTAGAGTGGGTGAAGTGGCATATAGGATAGTGCTACCCCTAACCTGTCTAGAGTTCATCCTATATTTCATATGTTCATGTTGAGAAAGTATATTTTAGATCCTTTTTATATCCTTTAGCCATGTAATATGGAGATTGATGACAATTTAACATATGAAGAACAACCTACTATCATAGTAGATTATCAGATTCGTTAGCTAAGATCAAGAGAGATACCATTGGTAAAAGTATTATGGAGTAATCATACGATGGATGATTGTGTGTGGGAGATGGAGTTGAATATGCAGAGTCAATACCTGCATCTATTTCAACAATGAGGTGAGATTTAAAATTTGAGGATGAATTTTTTTTAAAGGGAGAGAGAATGTAATGATCCAAATTTTTGTTAAATTAGTCATAATAGACCAATAAAGAGAAAAACCTATAAAAGTATAAGTTAAGCTTAAGAAAGCTTAATTTCATTTCTCTCTTAAACTCTTTTCCTTATAGGTTACTATTCACCCCCAACTTCTGACCCTCATACCTTCACTGGTCGGCCACTATTTTTGATAAAATAGGGCTTTACAAAAAGCTCTCAGGACGTTCTTCAAAACTTATAAACTTATTTCTTAAAAAATGACCCATATTTGGAGGAATCATGACTGGAAGTTTCAATTCATTTAGGTAAGTCACTGATCTCCTATTTTAGTCATTTTGTGCTGAAACTAACACCACCATCATGTCTAACGACCCTAAAATGTATGAAAATGAGGGAAACCTGACACTAATCGACCCATTTTATCGGTGAATAGACATTGATCACCTTTGAGTTTTAAATCTTCATTTCTCACAAACCAGGAGGAGTTTTGATACAAGACCAGTTCCATTGGATTCTTGGAGATAAGATCATCATTCCTAGGTAGGGGAAGATCATCACCCCTTCAGTGCAAGCGCGTGTATCCCACGCTCCAGTGATGATGGTGATTTTTCAACCAATCTATAAATGGTTGGAAATAATTTTTAAAATTCTAAAATATTATGTAGATCAATTTTCATAAAAGTATTGTATTGAAATTTTTCGTAGTTTGTGAGATAAAAATTTAAAAGTGTTATGCTCTTATAGAAATACATGAAATTGATTAAATAGAGTTGTTCTTGATTAGAATTAAGAATATCTTGATGTATTGAGTATAAATAAGGATGTATGGATTAGAAACTAGTATACTTGAATTATGATTGGATTTATTATGAATTTTTGCGATGTAAATGTGGACTTAATTAGGCATAGACATATAGTTTGGAGGCCCATATTGAGCTGTGATTATTGGTGGCCATAAAAGTGTTTTTTCATTGTAGGAATTACCCTTCTTTCAAAAGGGGTGTCCATTTTACAGGGAAAACTCTGTCCAATTTTCAATAAGCTCCTCATAAAACATGACATTGTGGTTTTTAAATAGAAAATAGAGATATTTAATATTGAGCCATGGTCTTATTCTGAGGGTGTCTAAAATTGGTTTAGGTTTTAAATCCAAACGAATTTAAAATCATCATAACGACTTTTCTTTCTATGGATCAATCAGAGTAACCCTCCACTTCAAGACACTAGGTTCGACGCAAAGGTAGTTAATATCCATGGTTATGAACATATATTAGAATTTCATATTCATCATGGAAATCAACATCATTTTCATAGCATGCATGACATTCATACATATGGATTGGCATATGTATACATATTTTTGTTGTGCAATATTGTGGTTGTCTTGTTATGTGATAATGTGGAGGATTGTTATATTATGAGTTGCCTGGTGGGTGTCATTACGTTGTGCGCACAGTGAGTCATTAGTTGGGTATAGATTTAGGTTAGTATTGGGTCTATTGATTTAGATATAATACAGTTAGGGTGGTTCGGTTGAGCTTGTTATTAGACGTCAACTGATATATGGTACATGAGAGGTAACATGACTACCGATTTGGTCGAGCTTACTCTTGGATGACAATCATGTTATAGTAAAGTTGTGGCAGTTCAGTTGAGTGTAGCTCTCAAATGATAGTAAACTATATTGCACCAAGTGACCCGTGTGGAACAAAGAGCCCCTATGGCTATAGTCTATAGGTAAGGGGTCTATTATAGGGTCGTTCGTCAATCCTGCACTATTATTTGTGATTATGATGATTATGTGATATGATATTGTTATGGGAAATACATGCATGTTTATAAAAAGAATCATTATGGTATGAAATTGCATTATGGATGTGATACATTATAAATACACACACACACACACACATATATGAAATCCTTATAAAAGCATAACATAACCATCATATTAATTCACTCAGCAAGGTCTGACTCCCTCCACTATTTTTTTAGGATCTTCTTTTAAAATCTCTTTTAACAAGGTACGTTGTCGATCTTCTTCCTCTCCAGTGATTCGATGTATGTTTGTTGGTGACCTTTAACTTTAAAGCCGTAGTAGTCTTGTATATATTGGATTTCTTTTGTATTCACTATCTTAATATTGTAGCATATTAAGTATTGGATATTGTTAGAACTATTTGATTATTATCAGCATAATTTTGATCATTTTGAAATCTCATCTTTACTATGGATATAGGAATTTGATGACATTTTAGGCTTGCTAAAGGTCCAGTAAACATTACGTTTACTATTTCTTTAGCATCGATCACGATCCAAGGTTAGGTCATGACAGGTATATTAATATCTAATCTCAATAAAATAATGATTAAGATCAATATAAGGATAATATATAAATGTAATATGAATCTTATACTTATGATCTCATCATAATTTGTTTTGCAATGTACATTTATCTCACCTACTTTATCAGATACATTTGAAGATGTATAAGATAAAAATGTTTTTAAATAACTATTTCACGAAAATACGACTAACTGATTAGTTGTGGAGTATAAACTAGCAATGAAAACTAGAGAACACTTTCTAGAAACTTTGGAATAATTGAACATTTAGTTTTAAAACTTTAAAATTAGTTAACTTCAAAAGTTGTATGCCATTTCCTCAATGCATTTATAAACAAAACTTACAGTTAACATTTGATTATTGTAGTTTATTTAGCAAATGAAGAGGATATATCTATTTTTTCCCTTTAAAGTTTAAACTTGTTAAATTGAAATAAGTTAAGATTGATGATAGAAGTTATTCTTTTTCTATTTTGTTCGAACATAGAAGTTTTGTTATGAATTTATTTTATAAAAATGAAGAAGTGATAAGATCACATTAACAACATAAAATAATACAAATATTATATAATATTTTTTGTGAAATTAATTCTTTTACTGTTATTTTGAAACAACAATTTAAAAAAGATTAATAACAAATAATTATAGTTGTGTCAATATTTGACATCTAATAGTGTTCACACAAATGATTGAAAAAAATTTATAACTAGTATAGAAAGAGTAGGCCAAGACTGGTAACTCATGTAAGACCTATGTATATTTATTTAAAGAGTTTGGGACTTTTAATGATTTACTTCAAATTAAAATATATTTGTAATTAAACACAATATTAATTTTTATATTTATTTAATATCGTATATTTGATTCTAAAATTTCTCAAAGTTTGTAATCAACTCTAGCTTAATTAAATTTAGTTTTCCTTTTTTCAAACGTTGATTATATTTAACTCATTACATTTTTAAACATGTTGGCATTGAATAAAAAATTATAATTCTAAATTATATTTAATATTAGATAAATTAAAATATTATGTTTATCATTAATTTTCAAATTAAATAATTTACATCCACAAGTCAAGTTGAATCTTAGTAATACACCATAATCATCTGAATAATAGAAATGTCAAAGTGATTTAGACTAACTTCGTGCATGATATTTTTTTAATATAATTCAACCGTTTCATTACACAATTTTAGTTAGATATAAAATTTATATATTTACTATATATTTTTATTTTAATTATATTATTTATCTATCATTAATAAAGATTTTTTAGCGAATTGTTTTTGTTTCACGTCAAAAGTCCTATTAATCATTTAATCTAAAGGAATGACCACATCTCTCTCTTGTTTTCTTGTCTTTTCCACCTATCCTCACAAATCCGAACCTAAATAATTTCATTTTGTTGATCATTAAGAAGGAGGGATTTTTTCCCGCCTTCTACTCAGAAAAGGAACTAAATGCTGACCTATACTCTTTCATCAACTGATAACTATCAATTTAACCTATTATCCATATTAAAACTCCATTATTATTACCCCTGACATACAAACCTCTTCTTAAATTCTTACTCTTCCAACCTTCCTCCTTTCTTCCTTTATTCAAGCCCTTGTCTCACTTCCTTTAAGAGAAGTCACAACATCATCAACTCCTAACCCTTGCCTTGCTAGAGCCAAGTGGTAGGAGATTCCTTGAATAATGATAAAATCAAATATTTCTTCCACCTATTTCACAGATGAAAACTATAGGATGCCCCTACCCCCTCCCCACTTATCAATGTTTTAAAAATAGGAGTTAAGAAGAGGTCTAATTTGCTTTCCTTAGAGTTCAAGGGAGTGCATTTAATAACTCGTGAAACTAGGCCTTGAAGATGTTCTTATTAATGAAGATGATGCATTCCTTTTTAAAAGAAAAAAGGGAGAAAAATATGTAGAAGATCACTAAAGAAGGACCACAAGATATTCAAGATAAACCAATGTTTTTAGTAAAATGGAGAGTTAGTTTAGATTTAGAAGGATGAAGATGAAGCATGTGCCAATTTGGGAGAAGTTACATAATCCCCCATTAGAATACTATTCTATTAAAGGCTTAAGTTATCTTGTAAGCTTCGTTGGAAAACCCTTTATCTAGATGAGAATACAGCTAAATTAAAAAGCACTAATTTTGCCAGGATCTAAGTTTAAGTTGATATTAAATCCTAACTCCCTAAGACCTTTAGAATCATAAACCTCAGTAATAGTGAAGAACTTATAGAAGACCAAGTATTGTTTCATCTATCATGGAACACTTTCATCATTGAAAGAAAGTAATGAATGTGAAGTCACTATAAAAATTTCCCAACTAAGTTTAAAAGATAAAATTCAAAGCCAAGTCCACAAAGTACCAAACTAGGAATGAGCTCCTCCTAAGCAAGATATTACTAAAAGCACTACTATAAATAACCTAGATAATCGATTTACCTCCTCAACTACAAATTATAATAAATTTATAGAGAAAAAAGATAAACTATACTGATAGATCCTAAAAATTGTAATGAACTTAATTATATATCCTAGCCTTGAGAATTATACAATTCATATTTAAAACTATCCCAAGAAAATATTGGCTAATATGGAATCTTAGGAGCACTTCCATATTTTGGTTAATAAGGATACTTTAATAAAGGATAATGAGCTCTGGTAGTCTATTATTGGTAACTCAAATCTAACTCCAACCAAAAGGAAGCCTAATAGGAAATCTAGGAAAAGGGGACCCCAAAACCCTACTTAAACCTCATAATCCTAGCTTAAAGAGTTAGTGGCTTGAATATCTCTAAAAAAAAGAAGATGATACCTGACTATCTATTGTTTAAAAAGTTTGGTTTAATAGGAATTTTGAAGACTAAATATAATAAAGGAGAAAAAAACTCCAATCTAACAAATAGTTGTTTAGGAAGACTTGTGGTGTCTTTTCTAGCCATCAATTACATCATAATGAGAAAATCAATGTGGCTTACAATCTTCATAGAGTTACCATTAATCAGATTATAAGCTCTAATTAATTTATCCATATATTGATCACCATAGGCTAGGATCCCAATATCTTTTGGGTAACCTTTGAGTATATTATGAATCATAAATTCCAAAGGAACTTGCTTCAGAGGAAATTGTCTATTATTAACTCTATTGTGAGCTACACCTAGCTAGTATATTGGACCCTGAACCTTTCTGTAAGCTAGGACTATTAAATGAGAAATTATTGGCAATTAGTTATGTGTAAAGCAAAGG
>JANVCQ010000231.1:33651446-33665333 GCA_025531925.1 Erythroxylum plowmanianum
TGGGAGTTAGAGCTAGTGTTGTTTTGAAGAAATTGAAGTGAAACCAAGTAAGTTATGCTTTAAATGTTATGGGTATTATTAAAATGAGACTCAAATGATGAAATATCTTTGTAAACATCATGCTGTATCATTGTGATTGATCATTAATGATGTATAATGTGTTATAGAGATGTAATGGGAGAGATAATTTAGGTAGAAGATGGGTTAGATGTAAAATGTTGAAAGTTTGGAAAATGTTCACCGAATATGCTTCAGTCTTTTATCCATAACGTTTTTTCTAATTGTCCAAACGAGATGATTCTTGATTTTAATTAACCTAGAGATATATGGCTACATTTCATATGAAGACATTGAATTTTAATTCGGTCTCTAAGAATCTCAAAATTTGTCATGAAGTGAGAACTAGGTGCAGTACAGTGGAAGATGAATGTAAAATTTGTATTCTAATTTCGGGAGAAAATCTATATTGATCTAGATAGATTTTGGCAAAATTGTCTTCTTGGAAGTTGTAGATGATCTTTCCGGCTTTCCAACAGCATAAAGTTTGTAAATTTTAGATATCGGAGTTGAGAGATAGAAGCATTACAAGTTGTAATGTTCCATCGTCTTAGTTACTGTACAAAGTAAGACGAAGTTACTGTACAAAGTAAGACGAAGTTTCTAAGACGAAGTTACTATACAAAGTAAGTTTCTAAGACAAAGTTACTGTACAAAGTAAGGCAAAGTTTCTAAGACGAAGTTTCTAAGACAAAGTTACTGTACAAAGTAAGACGAAGTTACTGTACAAAGTAAGATGAAGTTTCTAAGACGACGTTACTGTACAAAGAAAGACGAAGTTTCTAAGATGAAGTTACTGTACAAAGTAAGACGAAGTTACTGTAAAAAGTAAGACGAAGTTACTGTACAAAGTAAGACGATTGAGGTCATAAACATAGTTGATTCTTTTGGTCATAACTTCCTCTCTAGACATCCAAATGACTTTATTCTTGAACCATTGAACTCGTAAGACATTGCTCTACATCTCTACCAAAAATCATAGCCCTCCGAATCAAATTGAAAAAGATTGAGTGAAAAAATGGAACATATATAGTGAATGTACCCTTAGATAGTATGAACTGGTGTTATTATACTGAACATACTTCAATATTTTAATGATATCTTGATTTGTAAGGTTGCAAATGAGATGATTTTTAATTTGGAATAAAATAGAAACATAGGGCTACAAATTTTATGAAGAAATCAAATTCTGAATCGGATTCTAAGAGTTTCAATTTTTGGATGGAAGTTGAGTATAGGGTATTGTCTCGGAATAAAAGCAGTCCGTAGATATTTGGAGTATAACTTCCACACTACTGAACCAAATTGAATGCTTTTTGTGTCATTAGAAAGATAAGACATAGAGGAACACTTTTCTACAAGTGAGTTTTGATATTTGCTTGTTTTGCAATGACATTGATGGAAGGATATGCGGGATTGTCATGAATATGCATAGTACATAATTCATTTCATACATGTGCATTAATGAACACGTAAAATTTTGCAAATTGTGATATATGTGTGTGTGTTATTTGTTATAGAGAAGCAATTGGAACATCAACCTCCGAACGTTGCCGACACTTCCAGGCATTAGCTTCGGGAGCAATTTGTGAGTAACCTAGACGATTTCTCTCAATTATTATTTGCTTATAATTATGTTTTGAATAATGAATGAATGTGAATGTGAGACCTATGTGCTTTTTATTGTGATTGATTGTGTTACATGCATTCCATTCACGAATATAGATAATGGAAGTTGTGACTAGAGTAGCCAATGATCAGAGCTTAAAGCTCAACGAATAAAAATGAGCCTCGAGCTCACAAATATTTCAGAGCCTCAGGCTCAACGTGTAATGAGCCCTGTATCCTCATCATATAAAGGGCAGTTATTAATGAGCCTGGTATCCAAAAATAGACAGGGGACAGTTCAGGTACTCGATCACAACAACGCAACAATTGGAAAGTGTCTCATGAGCATTTCATATGCATCTTGTTAATTATGTTTGATAGAGAGAAATGCAAAAATTGCTTATGCTTAAGTGAAAATGTGTTACTTATGTGAAACGCATAATTGTGAAATAATTGTGATATGAATTGATGTGTTGCATGAATTAAGTGAATCATTGATGATGGTTACCTCATTGAGTTCGTAAAACTCATCAAAATTGCAACGTTATCTTTTCAGGACCGAGGGACAACTCTAGCTTTTGAGAGGCTCTAGTGCTGTGTAGATTGTGATTAGCAGGAGAAGTCATGGCTCAAAGGTCGGTCAGCTGGGATTTTTGGACATATTAGTTAGATTGTACATATTTTTCTCATTCACGTAGTACTATTGTATTAGGTTTTGATGATGTACATATGAGATTGTTGAAAGTCACAATGTAGACAATCGGGTTTTTATGAAATGAATTGAGAAAAAAGTTGGTTTTAAAATATTGTGATTTTCTTATGATACTTTGTAAGTGAACTATGATACCATGCCATATGAAGTGAATGTAGTGATCGATCGTAGCGTACCCTTATCGTAGGATATGTATCGGAATGCCCTCCGGGCATCTCGGTGTGTACCCTGCGGTAAGGAGGTGCTACATATCATATGCATTAATGTGGAAATAATATATACATTCTTTGTTTTATAAGCTACATTAACCAAATAGCCTACCCATCACTATGATTTCTCTTTTAATAAGCCCCTTTGAGTTTTATTAGTTTTTCTTTTTGTACTAACCACATTACATGCTTTAAACCTAACCAAATGTCCTACCTAAGCCTTAAAGCTAGTGGAGCACTTGTTGATTGTTGATGATTGTGAATGTACAAAAGTATAAGTGTGGGGGTGTACATATGTGTGGGATGGTTATAATTATTGGGACACCATTTTATGTCTTATCAATTAAATTCTCATGTTGATATAGCTTTTTCAATTTTAATGAAAAGAAAAAGAAAGAAAAAATAAAAGAAAAAGAAAAAATGGTTTGAATAAGAATATCAAGGAGGAAATGTATATGTTTTGAAAAGTTATTTGTCATTATTTCTCCTCCTAAAGTTATATTAAATGGGTGGTTTAATTATAATATATATAAGGTAGATATGGCTTTGAAGGATCAATCATTGTAGTTTCAATGTATTGTCATCAATTATATGAGTGATTCCTTCTAGTTGATTATGCTTCATATGGTTTGTGGTATGAAAGTTTGAATTTGAGCTAGGAAACATAGTTTTTTCATTTATCATAGTTGATGTACACAATTATGAGTGAATGTTAGTTTTTGCGCTTGATGTTGCATTGAGTGTTACTTTTGATTCACTATCTTTGATGACTTTTACACTACAATACCCAAATACATCTTACCTTACCCTGGCCCACATTATAACCTTAAAAAGTCCTTGGATTTATGATTATGCATGTGAATCCTAGTGGTGGAGAAATGAAATGATTTGTAAAGTTTTGGAATGTCTTGATTGTGAATAGCATTTGAGTGTACCAATGAATACATCTTATTTAAACACATTTTCCAAGTTTACCTTTAGATTGCTCAGTTTCTAATGATGATGAATGTCAATTGATCATGAGTAAAAGCATTAAATGTTGAATTATTGCTATGGTTTTTGCAAATTATTCATCTTTGCTTATGGCTATATATTGTTGGGAAATATGGAAAATAAGTAACTGTTTTTAGGTCTATGATCTTAATTTTGATGCTTTGCCCTAGAACTATCAAAAGCTAAGTGTAGGGGAAATTAATGTGTCCTTAATTGATCGTATATTTATTCAATAACACTTAGTGATTAATGATACAAAAATGCTTAAGATACTCACTTTAGTTCATATATGGTTTTAGGCACAATTTGGAAAAAAAAAGGGGGCTAAACTGTGTCACAAGCGCTATATTTGGGTCATTTTTTGAAGATTCACACTCACTTGTCTTCATGGAGCAAAAAGAAGAAGATTAAAAGCAAGAAAGAGATAAGAAAATAAAGCATGTGAAGAATGAAGAGTGAAGAACAAGGTATAAGAACAATCTCGGCCACACTATAGTGTGCATAGGCATGAGACATCTTCTTATGCCCATGCAAGGTGTCTTACAGGCATGAGACACCTCTTACACCCATGAATGGTCACTCATGGGCACAAGAAGAGGGACAATTATCCCATTTAATCCTACATCTTTAATATAAATGGACAGAATATGTGATGGTTAAGGGTTATGAAAGTTTTGATGTTTTCAGCTAGGAAAAGAGTGTAGCTTTTAGGAGGATAAAGCATTCCATCGAGTTGGACATTATGTTGTAACATCTAAATAACACTTAATATTATCTCAAAGTATTAGTCTCATAATACTTGACTACATACCGACAAGTGATATTTTCTTATTAAGAATTGTTTTGTTTCTCTACATATTAATAGGTTTCCCAAAACTTGTAATAAAATAAAAAGAGAATAAAAAGTTTAAAGAAAAAATATACAAAAAGAAAAAATCAAAAAAAGAAAAGGAAATATAAATACAATAACTAGATTAGCATTTAAAAACTCCCTTATCACTAATAGAATTCTTTGATAATATTGTCAAAAACTTGATCGATGAAATTAAGATGTGTTTATATTATATTCAATCGGCAAGTTCTCTCTTGTCATTCCTAACACTAATACTATCAACATTAGGAGAATGTGTTGGTCCCAAAAAAATTTTCAATTATTATTGATTGATTTGTTTCATTATTTTTAGAATTGAGTCATTAATTTGATGGGTACAAATAGAGATTTGAAATTAGATGGAAAGATTTGAATTAAGTTAGAGTTAATATGGGGTTTAAGAAGATTAAAGAAGCTAGGAGGTAAACGAAATAAGGGGCAAACTGGGAAGACCAAAGGAGAGGACGGGTATTTTTGGAAGGACAAGACCAAAATGTGGTATTGTTTAAGAAGAAGAAGAAAAAAATGTGAATTGTGAGAGAGGAAGAGAAATAACAAATCAAAGAGAGAAAGAAGAGAGATTTCAGTGGTTGAGAGAAAAGAAGAGAGTTGAGCTAGGGTTTCTTCATTTCTTAGATTTTGAGAGAGATTTTGAAGTGGTTCAAGCAGAGGAAAAAGTAGAGGAAGAAAAGAACTTCCATTTGAGCCAAAGATCTCTTCATTTGGTTATGAACCAAGGTAAGATCGCCTAAATCTAATGGGATTTTTGGAAGGATTTTAGTTCATAGAGTTTAGAAAATCCATAGGTTTAAGTATTCTAGCACCAATTTTAGTGATTGTGCTTTGTGGGATTTTCAATGGAAAACCCTATTGAGTGAGATTTTTGTTATTATATAAAGGGGATCAAAAAGGCAAGAGGAACAAGAAAAGAGGCATTTGAGCAAGTCTTTAAGTAAGGAAATCAAGGTGGGTTACAAGTTTATAATAAAGTTATGAGCCATTAACGTTTTTACAAATCAAGAAAGTAAAATGATTGCAATTACTTCATAAATGTTGCTTTTAATGTTTTGAGTGATCTGAGAAATTACTACACGTTGGTGCATGAATTTTGATTATAAAATGGAAAATGGTTTTGAAATATTCATGTTTTGCCTTGAAACATGTCATGGCATTTTGCATGAATGAAAAGATGTGAAAGCATGAAAGTATGAACACATGAGCAAATGATTTGAGCATGAATATATGCTTTTGTTTGGGCAAGAGAGGAACCTGTTTCGTTAGTCATATGCACATTGACCCATAGCCTTCTCCCTGCTGTCCGCTTGAGCCACAAAATCTTGAGAAATCGGACTCATTTTGTTCACAGTGTAAACTTCAGTTTCTCTGTTTCGTTCCATGGAACTCTTGAGCCAGTTTGTGCATTACATCTTTGAATTGTCAAGTTTGTTGCATAATTTAAGTGTTCTGCAGTGATGGTTAAATGTATCTGCTATGCTGATGTGAGGATACTCTAACTATGAATTTTAAGCAAGAATTGTGAATTTGACTAAAAATTTGAGAATGAAGCGTTTCAACAATTCACTATGATTTTTATAAGACAAATGAATATTTCAACAATTTTGCTTATTTTTTGTTATAAACTTGTTACCCACGAGCTTTCAAGCTCACCCCCCTTTTATCCCATCTTCAGGTGATAGCTAAGAGACCAAGTGATCAAGAGTCTAAAGGCATTTCTCCAAATTTGCTTATTTTGTAGTTTGAGTTGATTTTGGGAAAGCAAGAAGTTTGTTTATTCAAGAGCCTTTTGTAATTTGAGATTTTAAGACGATGATGTAATGTGGCTTGGAATGCCATTAAAGATTTGTAAACTTTATTCTTTTGATGTTAATGAAATGTGAATGGTGTATGGATGATGTGAGTTAAAATTAGGTATACGTGAAGAAGTTATCATCTTGAGTTGATGATTTTGGAACATAAATCATTGAAATATATATATATATATATATCATAAGCGAGATATTATGGAAAGGAAGATAGGAATTATGACTAATCAGATGTAGTTGAAGGTGATGAGACAAATGAGTTGAGACTTGAGAGTTTAATGAAGTCAATTTGGTAGCTGAATGGTCATTCTGAGAACATTTCAAGTTTGCATAGTGCAAAATTTCAAGTCTTCCATAAGGGAAAAATTTGTGTTATGACTTTAGGGCAAAATCTGGAGTAATCTAGCATGAATTTGACAAGTTATCTTTATGGAAATTGTAGTTTATCTTTCTAGCTTTCCAACGGTATATAGTATGGAACTTTTGGATATTGATGTCAAAAGTGATGGTCCTTATAAATTGAGATGCTCAGGAGTATAGGACATATCGTCTGGTGATGACTTATCATTTTGTAATCATGTGTCATCCAGTGAGGATGCATCGTCTTGTGAGGACATATCATCTGGTGAAGATGTATCGTCTGGTGATGACGTATGATCTGGTGATGAAGTATCATCTGGTGAGGACGCATTTTTTTGTGAGGACATATCGTATGGTGATAACGTGTCGTCTGGTGAGAACGCATCACTTTGTGAGGACGTATCGTCTAGTGAGGACGTATCATCTGGTAATGACGTATCGTCTGATGAGGAAATTTTGTCTAGTGAGGACGCTTCATCTGGTAAAGACGTATCATCTAGTGAGGGTGCTTCATCTGGTGAGAACGTGTCATCAGGTAAGGATGCTTCATCCAGAGAGGATGCTTCGTTTGGTGAGGACGTATCATTTGGTGACGTCATATCGTCTAGTGACCACTGTTCATTTGATCCTATCGTCTAGTCACATTTTTGACCTTGTAGACGACCGATTTTGTCTTTGAGGTCTTCATGAAAGTTTTAGATCTTGAAATTCTCTTTTAAACCGTCTAATAAAGACCCCAATCCAAGGTTTGTAGAGAAGTTATTCCAATTATCCCAAGAGAGATTTGATTCTTAAAGGAGTAGACTTTTAATACATTGTGCTATCTCTCCACAAAAAAGAATTGGCAGTATTCCGAATTGATTGGGAAAAGGTTTTGATTAAAGGAAAGTAAAGGAATCTGTTGGAATAGTATGAACTCGTGTTATTTTACTAAACATGCTTCAGCATTTTGAAGATATCTAGATCTATAGGGTTCCAACTGATATGATTTTCAATGTGGAATAAACTAGAGACGTAGGTTTACAAATTATATGAAGAGGTCGAATTCCGATTCAACCTCTAACATGTTCAATATCTGGATGAAAGTTGAGTATAGAATATTTGCTCCAGTATAAGAATGATTCGAAAAATAGGGCCCGATGCTTACGGTATCAGAGAATGAAGATGAACCGAGGATGACTAATGAAGGTTAATTAGAATAACCATGCATGGTAACAAGCACATGCACACGTTTTATGACTCCGAATGTTGAACTCCAGAATCGGTGCCCAACAGTTGTAGTATCAGAGTAAGAGTTGGGTTCTGGAACCGGGGACCAACAGTTATGATATCAAAGCCCAGAATTGAGATCTTACATGGGCAATTTTCGGAATATGTGTCATTCGCAAAGGTGATTGTTAAGAGTTCGAACAAATAGACTAAGTAAGAAGAGAATGATGATCTGGCAGAATGTCAGAAAATGAAAGTTTATGGATATTTAGAAATAAGAAATATTACGTAGTTTGATATGTAAATATAGATGCAGTAATTGTGATTTTGTTAATGAATATGGTGACGAAATTTTGTTGTGGATATGTACTTGAATTGATATGGATGTGAATATATATATATATTATCATAGATTGTTTGAGGAAATTAGGGAGACAAGTAGAAATGATGAGATTAAAGTGTATAAGTAGAATGTAAGGAAAACATAAATTGTGATGATCTTAAGAAGATGAAATTGGAACTTAAGTGGTTGTTTGATTAATATGACAAGAGTTATGATCCTCCATAAGAATGTATTAGTGGAATTGAGATCAGAATTTTATGATGATTATACATCTATAATTTTGAATCAATGGCGAACATACATATGTAAGATGTAATGTGAAGGATAATTGGAAGATGACATGAATGATAGCAATATATGTACAAGTTCAAAAGGTTAAGTTGAATTGTTATTGTGAGTACCTATCTGATAATGAGATGATATGGGAAGCAATCTATGACTTAGTGGATATTTGTTAGTCAGAGTTCCTATAGTTTAAAGTCTAAGAGGAACTAGAGTAACGCATGAAAGTGCTTACAATGATCAATCGGGGATAGATTGAGTTTGTTGATGATGTTACAATGAGTAATGAATTCGAAGATAAAGAGAAGAATATCATCTAGGATCAATGGAGATCAAAGTATCAATCATGTAATATATAAATTTGTGAATTGTTGGAGATAAATATGTGGATAGAATGGGATGAAATTGATGATACCCACCCAAGCATATGCAACAGTAAATGTGTTCATTACTCCCTTAAGTTTTGGTGATTAGAACATTTTAACCTTGTAAGAACGATAGAAATCGATCCTCTTGAGGTATTAAGGATAACTGATAATATAATGATGATAACAGATGATTGATAAAGATTGCATGACCAGTATAGATGGTAGTACCAAGTTATCTTCTTTCTATGAAGAATTTCACTAGATTAGATTAAGCAGATCAGATAGTATATTAAGAATGATCAATGAAAGAACAAATTGGAAATGAATACGTAATGATTCAAAAGTAAATATTGGAGTCATATCCTTAGCGAAGATTTAAGCATGAAATGTAGAATATGCTACAGAGAGTGTATGTATTCTGTTTGATGTAAAGTATCCAACTATATGAGTGGATTTTTGGTAACACTATTGCTAATGTGAGGAGAATTTAGATCCATATTATATTCTATGCGAATATGCATAGGAGATATACATTAGGTTTTGATGAATGTGTTAACCACATAGGAAGTTAAGTTTGCAGACAAATTGAAATGTGTGGAGAAATTAGTATGAATGAGCAAACATTAGAAACATTCAATGTAAAATTAGAGGAAATCGAATGAATTAAGAAAATCATTCGAGAAAGGAAGTCAATTGGGAAATTGAAAATAACATGAGACAATGCTACCTCATTGAGGAATTAGTTATTTTAGGAAATTAGAACTAATCAGGGGGCACATAGAGTTTGATAATAATTGTTTGAGTTAACAATTACCCCGATAGTACTATGGTATTGAATATTAAAGTGATCCAAGCAAAAATTTGATGATATATTAAATGTATTTGAAAAGTTGAGAAGAATAGTTTGAATACGTGAAAAAAAACATGTAAATTGTATGATTAATGAAAGTAAAGAGAATTTTGAGGAGTTATACTGATATTAATTATATCGTATGGATTTGGAGATTTTATAGTATACAATGATGTTGTATAAGAGATTTGGATAAAATCCAATGCAGCATAATAAAGTGATTTTACATGAATGGAGACAACTAAAAGTCCTATGAGTTGACTATTTGATACATGATTTAGAGCTGCTATAGTAGTGATTACTCTAAAAGTTTGGAGACAGTATTGTATAGGAACATCTTAGATATATATGTAAATGTATGGATCATTAAAGTTTGAGGTAATTATTGAGTAAAGCAAAATTGAATATGAAACTGACACAATTGATATAAATACCAAAAGACTATGATTGTACAAATGAGTAATTCCAAGTAAAGTTAGTGTCATATCTGATACATTAAACAAAAATTCGATATTGAGGTTATTAGATCTAGTGCAAAAAAGAGCATAGAATGTGAAGTTAAATTTTGGGAAATCAAAGTACTATTTGCTATAGAATTGAAGATCAGCTTTACATGAAAGGATTAACCAAGCCCAAATTGAGGATTCATAAATTGTGAATCTTATTGAGAGATTGAAAACAGATCTGAATTTTGGGATCAAATAGGAGAATGATACATTGTGATTGAAATAAGAAGTATAAGTACTGATAAAGGTGATTGAGCAAAGAGATTGCTAGAAAAGTACAAATGGTAACATAAGTTATACATTTTGGTAGGATTATGCCAAAACATCTTTTAGCAACTAAGAATGTCGAATCAAGTGAGTGAATGTTTGAATTGCTGACGGTCTTAATTGTCAAAGATATGCTTAAGGCTTATAGTTTGAAGTTCATAGGAACATAAGATCCATGTATAGTTCTATTTGACTTCAAGCATCACAATCATTATCATAGTGATTTCATTAGAATACTGCATGAAGAGTTAGATGACGAAAAGAGTCATCTGCCTCTTTATTCAGATGAATAGGGCCAAGGATGGTTGAAAACAAGAATTGATTAGAGATGTTACTGAGAGGTGAAATTGATCAATATTAGAAATTAAGTGATTCAAGAAAGATGAATGATTTAGGTGGATCAACACCAAGGGCATGGAATACAATAAGAATAGGCATAAGAGTTAAGTGTACTGACACTATAGTGATTTGAATTATTAAGTGAAAGATAAATTATCTCTGAGAGTATCACCGTGCCAAGGTGTACTCAAGTTAGGAAAAATGATTAGCTAAGCCTGACTTGAATAGGTCTATATGCAATAGTTATGAGAAGTGCTACTGAAGAAAGATATCTTAGATTCGTAATGTGATATATATGAGTATGTTAAGAAATATTGATATGATATGATATTGGTGTTATCCACACAGGAAGTGGAAAATTATGAGTAATCCAAAATATATTGAGAGAATAAATAAGATAGTGTGATGTCTGAATATGCTAGATCCTGCTTCCGAAACCCAGCATTCGGAATCAAACACAGAAGCAGTACTTGCCCTCAACTATACTATACCTATTTCGGGACATTTGACGAAACTTCCTCTACAGAACTCGAATTAAGGTGTTCTTTATATGGTTCGTAACTTCAAGATCTACAACTTTCATGAAGACCTCGAAGACAGATTCTATCTTCTAAATGGTCAAAAATGGAACAAAAGATAGGTATAGAAGAAGCGAAAAGACAGAAGAAGCAAAAAGACAGAAGATAGCAAAACACAAAAGAAACGAAAAGCAGAAGGAGCAAAACACAGAAGAAGATGACATCATCACAAAAGAAACACAAAAGAAGATGACGTCATCACAAAGGAAGCAAAAGGCAGAAGAAGCAAAACACAGAAGATACAAAACATAGAAGAAGCGAAAAGACAGAAGATACATCTTCCTTTACATGGACAATAACTTTTAGCTTAGAAGTCTAAAAATTTCGTACTATATATCGTTGGAAAGCAGAAGGATAAGCTACAACTTTCCAGAAGACAACTTTAACTAATTTTGCCTCAATTAAGTCCAGATTTGCCCCCGATGTTGGCACACAAAGTCAACTCCTAGTAAACATGGATTTTGAAATTAAAAAACTACAAAAGAAACATGCATATACACCTGTGGAACTTTTCAGTTCTAACTCTTTTACCAAATCTACCAAAAGCTCATACATAACTTTAATTACATATTAACATTATAAACAAAGGCTTAACAAAAATACAACGTATGCAAGATGCTCAATGTTTTAACATGCTTATGAAGCTGTCCAAAAGTGATTGAACTAATTTAGTTACAAAAGTTTCTAATATCTTGGAGCTTCCGATGCCTTTCAAGGATTGCTAACTTTCTTGTTCTGCACCTAAGGAGGGAATAGTAGGGTGAGCTACATGGCTCATTGGCTAATATATTTATAATCATTGGCAATTGACCAAAGTCAAACATATGTACACGTATATATATATACATTCAGCAATTTAAGAATTCATTAATTTAGCTCAAAAATTTATAACATATAACACTCAAAATGATTCATACTTAGCAACTTAATTATGAAATGCACAAACAAATGGCTAGAGAGTTCCGTGGAATGAAACAGAGAAACCTAAGTTTGCTCCGTAAACAAAACGAGTCCGAATTCTTAGGATCTAGTGGCCTCAAGTAGGCAGCCGGGAGAAGGCTATGGGTCAACGTGCACGTGACTAATAAAATGGATTCCTCTCTTGCCCAAACGAAAGCACATAATCATGCTCACAATCGTTTTATCAACTGCTCAAACTTTCAAGCTTTTCTTCTTTTTATCTATCAAATGTTATAACCTTTTTCAAGGAATAACATAACCACTATACATTTCCAAACGTTCACAACGATTTCAATTTCTCGCAAATCAATTTCAAGCATAAATAACATACACATACATAGGCAAGAATTTGCCCAATTACATGTTAACTATAAATACATTACCCACCTAATTAGCTCGCGAAAACCAAGTCAAGCTTGCCTTTCCCCTTGCTCTTAGTTATGATTTCCTTGGTTCCCTACAATAACCAAGGTTCCATTCAAAACAACATTCCAATAAAATTCAAAACTTCAAAAATTACAAAAATCTCAACCAAACACAAATTGAACTCAAATCTAACCTACCCATAACCCATCTAGGTTAGAAAACCCAAGACCTAGTTTAGAAACCCTAAAATCCATTGGGTTCTCCTAATCCATCTTCTTCCCACACAAACTTTTCCATTCTCTACACTAACTCTTTTCCTTTCTAACTCCTTCTTCCACGACACAACTCATTCCTTTAATAAAGCAAGAAGGAAAGTTGGTTAACTTATCTTAACAAGTTTGATTTCTCTTCTTTCCCTTTTTTTCACCCAAATCTTTCTCCTCTCTCTCTTAATTTTGTTTTCTCACCCTTCTCCCTCTTCCATTCACGTTTTTCTCCTCTTAACAAGCAAAGCAACACATTCTTTTTCTATTTCTACCCTAATGAGCCCAAAAAGTCCATCTTACCCTTCCTTATAAGCTTATGCTCTTTTATACTTAAGTGATCTCTCAAAAATGTCCTTGAACATCCTTATTACATTAACACTTTAATTTCCACTTACCCATTCAACAAATCCTACTAACCTTGACATAAATATAGTTCCAGAATTAAATCTATCAAAAATCCAAAATTATTTTAAATCATGTTTACTTTAAAGAAAAATTTTCCAAGGTCCAACAGAATAAGTCATGGAAGAATGGACGGAATCCGTTGACTAGGGTCATTTGAAAGATAATTTTTTAGTGATGGAGTTAAATAGAAAATAGAGAAGCACAAGAGGAAGCATACCCCTGCCCTAGATCAGTTAGGTAAGAATTTAGAAGATGAAATTCTTTTAGCGGGGAGGATTGTTGGACCCCGAAAATTTTTTCAATTATTATTGATTGATTTGTTTCATTAATTTTAAAATTGAGTCATTAATTTGATGGGTATAAATAGAGACTTGAAATTAGATGGAAAAATTTGAATTAAGTTAGAGTTAATATGGTGTTTAAGAAGATTAAAGGAGCTAGGAGGTAAATGAAAGAAGGGGCAAAATGGGAAGACCAAAGAAGAGGAGGGGTATTTTTGGAAGGACAAGACCAAA
>JANVCQ010000231.1:33665433-33687074 GCA_025531925.1 Erythroxylum plowmanianum
CCCCTCCCCCCCCCTCTTTAATCCCATCTTCAGGTGATAGCTAAGAGACCAAGTGATCAAGAGCCTAAGAGTATTTCTCCAAATATGCTTATTTTGTAGTTTGAGTTGATTTTGAGAAAGCAAGAAGTTTGTTTGGTCAAAAACCTTTTATAATTTGAGATTTTGAGACGATGATGTAATGTGGCTTGGAATGGCATTAAAGATTTGTAAACTTAATTCTTTTGATGTTAATGAAATGTGATTGTGTATGGATGATGTGAGTTAAAATTAGATATATGTGAAGAAGTTATCATCTTGAGTTGATGATTTTGGAACATAAATCATTGTGTGTGTGTGTGTGTGTATATATTTATATATATATATATATGTAACCATAAGCGAGACATTATGGAAAGGAAGATAGGAATTATGACTGATCAGATATAGTTGAAGGTGATGAGACAAATGAGTTGAGACTTGAGAGTTTAATGAAGTTAATTTGGTACCTAAATGGTCATGTTGAGAACTTTTCAAGTTTGCATAGTGTAAAATTTCAAGTCTTCCATAAGGAAAAAATTTGTGTTCTAAATTTAAGGTAAAATCTGGATTGGTCTAGCATGAATTTGACAAGTTGTCTTCATGGAAGTTGTAGTTTGTCTTTCTAGCTTTTCAACGGTATATACTATGAAATTTTTAGATATCGGAGTCAAAAGTTATGGTCCTTATAAGTGGAGATGCTCAGGAGTATAGGACATATCGTCTAGTGATGACTTATCATCTGGTGATGACGTGTCATTTGGTGAGGACGCATCGTCTTGTGAGATCGTATCGTTTGATGATGATGTATCGTCTGGTGATGACATATCATCTGGTAATGACGTGTCGTTTGGTAAGGATGCATCGTCTTATAAGAACGTATCATCTGGTGATGACGTATCGTCTGGTGATGACATGTCGTCTGGTGAGGATGCATCGTCTTGTGAAGACGTATCGTTTAGTGATGATGTATCTTCTGATGATGACGTGTCATCTGGGGAGGACGTGTCATCTTGTGAGGACATATCGTCTAGTGAGGATGTATCGTTTGGTGATGACGCTTCATCTGGTGAGGACACTTCGTCTGGTGAGGACATATCGTCTGGTGACGTCATATCATTTAGTGATGACGTCATATTGTCTAGTGCACTGTTCATCTGATCCTATCGTCTGGTCACATTTTTGAACCTATAGAAGATCGATTTTATCTTTGAGGTCCTCATAAAAGTTGTAGATCTTGAAGTTATCTTTCAAACCGTCTAATAAAGACCCCAATCCGAGGTTTGTAGAGAAAGTTATGTCAATTCTCCCAAGAGAGGTTTGATTCTTGAAGGAATAGACTCCTAATGCATTGTGCTATCTCTCCACAAAAAAAATTGGCAACATTCCGAATTGATTGGAAAAAGGTTTTGATTAAAGGAAAGTAAAGGAATCTGTTGGAATAGTATGAACTGGTGTTATTTTACTAAACATGCTTCAGCATTTTGAATATATCTGGATCTGTAGGGTTCCAATTAAGATGATTTTTAATGTGGAGTAAACTAGAGACGTAGGTTTACAAATTATATGCAGAGGTCGAATCCTAATTCAACCTCTAAGATGTTCAATATCTGGATGGAAATTGAGCATAGAATATTTGCTTCAGTATAAGAATGATTCAGAAAATAGGGCCCGACTCTTACGGTATTAGAGAATGAAAATGAACCGAGGATGACTAATAAAAGTTAATTGGAATAACCATGCATGGTAACAAGCACAAGCACACGTTTTATGACTCCAAATGTTGGACTCCAGAACTGGTGCCCAACAGTTGTTGTATCAGCGCAAGAGTTGGGTTCTGGAACCGCGAACTAGCAGAATGTTTTCACCAATTTTTAGTATAATGTCAAGAAGAGTATCTTTTCCACAAGGAATATGAAAATTATTAAATCCAACTTCCCTACTATTAGTTAGTCAAAAAAATAAATAGAGGAAAAGGTTACGTGAAGTTAATCTAATGCCATAGCTATTTTAAAATATAAATTAAGATCTTACTAGAAGTTGTCAAAGTTAATTATAAATGAGAAAGATAATATTCGAATGAACATTTATATAAGAATTCCCTCTATCATTTTATTTGTATTCATGATTCAATTATCAAGAGATTCTATCACTTAGACTACACAAACTTTGCTAACTTATGAAATTACTCAGTCTTTTTCTCTTGAGTTATAGTTAATTATTCTCAAGTTAACTAACCAATATCTCTATCCAATTGAAAATCCCAAGAATGCATAAGATATGTGAAATTTACTAAAAGATTTGACCCTAATACTAGCAATTTTATATAGGCTTATCTCTAGTACCCAATGCAACTCCTAATATCTATATTATGGTACAGTCACATAAATGTTCTCTCGAATTTTTCATATGCAAATTATATTCAGATCCAATCACACAACTTCAATTAAATCATCATTAACAATCATAAATATTGCATAAGTATAAAAATCCTTATAAAACACTTTATAAATAATCCAAATCAATCCAAAACAAACATAAAACTAGGGTTTATCTTACATTAAAACAATTACACAACCCTCATCTTTGAAATAAGAAAAAAAGAAAAAGTGTAGAAAATAAAAGAGGAAGAGAATTATGTATTGTTTTCTCAAATTTGGATGATATTTGATTTTTTTTGGATGATTCTAAATCTCTTTTCTTATTATAGTTGATTGCCAATTTGCTCCTTAGGGTTTTTCTATCTACCCCTAACTTAAACCTAAGATAGGAACTTCTCAAATAAACAAAAGCCACCTAAACCCTAATTTATGAGTTGTTTAAATAAAGTCTTAAGAAGAACACAACATGAAACACAATCATTTTTCTTTCTATTTTTTACTAAAGAAAGATATGGGTTTTGACACACTCATATCTTATCAATGTACCTTTATATATTTCTAAGTAGACACAAGTTGAGACACTGCCATGTCTCAAAATGTGTCTCTCTCATAAAATTTTCTCTTTGTCATATGGCTTCCCTTCATCCCATATTACATTATAACTTCCCTTCTATGTTATGCAAGAGGAATATAAGCTAATAAACAATCATGTGCTAGGCCATGTTTAATCAAAAATAATGTTCTCTTTATATTTTGATTTGTAAACTCCTACATTTCTTGGTTTTTTTATCCCTTAAGCAACTCTTCCACAATTACCTAAAACAAGGTACAAAACCAATTAAATTATAGTAATTTGTATAAAAAGCATGACAAAAATTAAAGCAGATATAAACTTATTTCGTACACATTAATTACTTAATCTCTTAAGAAGTTAAGATCTTAATTAAATTTATCTGAGTTAAGATGTCGATTAAATTTTTTTGATATTGAATGTTCTTTATAAACTAAATAATTTAAATTAGGTAAATAAAATCATTATCAATCAGATTTCTTGCAACTCATAGATTTTTTAAGTGATAACTCTTTTTTTTAAGTTAAAGAATTATATTAATGAAAAAAAGTATAAGGAAAGAGCCTACTTTAAAGTCCAAACAATAACTTACATCCAAAGCTAATAAGGATTTAAGTAAACAACTAATGGCTGAGAAATGTGAGAAATGTAAATAAATATTACAAAGATTCTAGTGCTAGTATTCAATTGGCAGATCTTCGAGGGACCATCTCTCTATGTTCATGCTCATCATATATGCTGATATTCCAAGCTTGTTTTAACGATCAAATATCAGTTATAACATTGGTAGCTTGGCTGTAAGAATAAAGAGCTAATAACAAGGAAAATATAGCAAGAAACAAACTGTGATTGATATTCTCAGCAAGGAAAGTACACAACAAAGCAAATACAGAGGAATTTAGGTAGAAATAGAAAGTTTGAGGAAGAAATTCTAGTATAAGGTACTCAGATGACAAGAGAGAGAAGAAGGGCTATAGCCAAGAATATAACAATTTCATGCCTATCTCAGTATGCCTTATTCTTATTTATACAAAATTACTAATTCCTGATAACCGAATCAAAACCGACTCACTGCTAGCCCACCACGTAGCCTCTTAGGACCACAGGATCCCTCCTTTCTCGCTGTGACCTTCTCATAGCAATTGGCAAAGCCGTTGGCTCACTAGTATCACCTGTTGTAGCCTCCTCAGCACTAGTAGATGCGCTAGGGTTCATCACATTACCTCCCTCGGGAAAAATAACCTTGTCCTCAAGTTTCCCTATAGCACCATCGAGCTGGTCAAGTAATGGCAGTGGAATACTTAAAGTTACTGGATTCCCAATACACTTCTTAAGAACTGAGATGTGAAAAACAGGATGAATACGAGCAGAGGGTGGTAATTTGAGCTTGTAGTCAATAGCTCCAATTCGTTAGAGAACTCAAAATGGTCCGAAATATCACTGCCCTAACTTCTGGTTGCGGTGTAAATGGAGTGAGACTTGACGATAGGGCTGCAGTTTCACAAACACCCAATCTCCAACTTCGAAGGTGGCATCTCGACGATTCTTATCAGCCTGATTTTTCATCCTTGTTTGACCCTTAAGCAAATTAGCCTGCAATTGTTATAGCAATTGATCCCTTTGAGCAAGTTCAGAATCAACAGTAGAAATCTTGACTATTCTCGGCACGTATTGAATCATTGTCAGCAGGACTCGACCATAGAGTGCCTTGAAGGGTGTCATGCTAGCGAACATATGATAAGTTGTGTTATACTAGTACTCGGCCCAGGGCAAGTATTTAACCCAAGTATTCGATGTCTCCGCAACAAAACATCATAAATACATTTCGAGGACCTTGTTCACAGCTTCCAATTGGCCATCGATTTCAGGGTGATAGGCCGAACTGTGCTCTAGTTGTTCCTTGCAATTGGTTTAATTCTTCCCAAAAGGCACTTAAAAATAAGAGATTTCGATCACTGATGATTTTGGTAGGAATGCCATGAAGTTTTATAAACCCTGTCAGAAATAATTCAGCCACTGTAGCACTAGTGAAATTACTTAGGAGGGCAAAGAAATTACCGTACTTAGTCAGTCGATCAACAACCACAAAAATAACCGTCTTACCAAATGATGGAGACAAACCGGTAATAAAGTCTATAGTGATTTCCTCGAAGACTTGAGTGGGCAATGGTATGGGCTGTAATGATCCGACTGGTGCAAGTTGGGATGCCTTCATAGTTTAACAAACAAGAAATTCTCGAACAAAGCATTGAATATCTTTCCACATCGACCCCCAGTAAAAACTAGCTACCACTCGTCGATAAGTTCACTCCACTCCCGCATGTCCCCCTTCAATAGAATTGTGAAAATCTGCAAAGATTGATTGCTTCAAGGACTGATCATTTGGAACCACAATTCGATGTCGAAACAACAATAGCCCAAAATGAATCATATAGTCTTTATAATTGTCATCACTAGCTAATACTTTTTCATGAATAGCAATCAATTCAGGACAAGTAGCATTTAACTTACGGAATTCCTCCAGTTTGCCAAACTATTGGATGGAAATGGCCATGAAACATCCAGTAGGAAGGCGAGACAAAGCATCAGCAATGGTGTTTTGCTTCCCCGGGTGGTAAAGGACCTAGAAATCATACCCAACCAACTTATATAACCACTGCTATTGCTCGGGAGTTTGAATGGTTTGCTCTATCAAATTTGTTAAGGCTTTCTGATCGGTGACAATCGAGAAGCGACGACTCAACAAATATTATCACCATTTTCCCACAGCCTGGGTGATGGAAAACATTTCTCGGTGATAGGCCGCGACACCTTGCATTCTTGGAGACAACTTTTGACTGTTGTATGTAAAATGACTTCGATGCCTGTTCCCGAGGCATCTATTTCAACTACAAAAGTTTCGGTAAAATCAGGTAACGATAACACCGATGCATTACTTAAGGCTGACTTGAGGTGCTCAAAGGCTTGCTGTGCTTCGGACCCCCACACAAAACTGTCTTTCTTGAGAAGATTGGACAGAGGAGAAGCAATTTTAGCAAATCCTTTGATGAATCGTCTATAATACCCCGCTAAGCTGAGAAATCCTCTAACAACTTTAACCAAAGTAGGACAAGGCCAGTCTCGAATGGCAAGGATTTTCGAGGGATCCACCCGCAATCCATCACCCACGACGATATGGCCAAGATATTCAATTCAATCTTTCCCAAAGAGACACTTGCTTTCCTTAACAACCAATCTGCGCGTGCGCAATGCCTCAAAGACCAACCGTAGGTGCTCACAATGTTCTTCCTTGGATCGACTATACACAAGAATATCGTCAAAGAAAATAAACACAAATTTACGTAAATAAGGCTTAAAAATACTAGTCATCATTGCTTGGAATGTCGAAGGGGCATTCGTGAGGCCGAACGACATGACTAAGAATTCGTAATGTCCCTCATGAGTGCGGAAAGCGATCTTGGGAACATCCTCGGGTCGAACTAAAATCTGATGAAATCCTGCCAATAAGTCCAACTTCGAGAAAATAGTGACACTGAATAATTCATCAAAGAACTCATCGACTGTCGGAATCGGGAAGCGGTCGCAAACCGTTATCAAATTTAAAGCTCGGTAGTTGACACAAAAACGCCACGTACCATCCTTCTTCTTAACCAAGAGTACCGGTGATGAAAATGGACTTGTGCTTGGTTAGATAATTTCGACTCGAAACATGTCCGAGACTTGCTTTTCAATTTCGTGTTTTTGGTAATAGGGGTATCGGTGTGGTCGGACGTTCACCGGTTTAGCATTGGGAAGTAGATGAATAGCGTGGGAGATGGCGCAAGGTGGTGGCAGCCTGGAAACAAGGTGAAGACATCGCTAAATTGCTTCAAAAGTGGAGCCAAATAAGATGCAGTAGCAGGGGTAAGCTTATTAGATGTGAAGGTATTTTGCAAATTGAAAAATTCAGCCACACTGCCCACATCCACAAAACACCGTAAAGAGTTTAAACGAATAGGTTGAGGACTGTCAGTGACAACACCTTGCCAACAAACCTTGTAACTGCCGTGCTCAAAACAAAAAGAGGAAGAGGCATAATCGGTAAGGACTGGCCCCAGGGTATCCAACCAAGCCACTCCAAGCACCACATTAGAACCATACAATGGAAGCACAAAGAAATCAGTGGTAACCGCAGTACCTTGAATTAAAATTGGCACTTGTCGAATCAATCCTTCATAGTATAGGCTGTCGCCGTTGCCAACCAAGACTGGAAAAATAGTGGATGTATCAATGTCAAACCTCAAGTACCGAGCGACCCTACTCTAGATGAAGTTATGGGTACTTCCTCCGTCGAGTAAAACTTGCACTGTTTGACCCAAAATATGACCCACAAAGCGTAGTGTTGCTGGCGAAGGGCAACTGGAGAGAGCATTAAATGAGATGACGGTGGATTCATTGACTTTCTGGTCGGGTTGAGTAGCAAGTGGATGAATATGATCACTTTGGGTAGGTTCAAGTTCGTGGGTTGAGTCAGAAGGTTGAGATGGTGGCAATTCGTCATCCCCAAGAGAAAAATTATCATCAAGCATAAACATCTGCGGCCGGTTACAGCGATGGCCACAAGTAAACTTTTCATCGCAATAGAAACAGAACCTTTGCTCTCGACGTGCCTTGCTTCCTAGAAACGGTGGATTGAAGGGAGCCCAAATCCGCCTGAAGTGTCGAAACAGCAGTGTCAAGCTTAGCTAATCGAGTGTCTTCTACCATGAGAGGAGAGTAGGGGCAACGAGAGCACCAAAATGTAAGAACAGAGAGCTAATAACAAGGAAAATATAGCAAGAAACAAACTGTGATTGATATTCTCAACAAGGAAAGTACACAACAAAGCAAATATAAAGGAATTTAGGCACAAATAGAAAGTTTGAGAAAGAAATTCTGGTATAAGGTACTCAGATAACAAGAGAGAGAAGAAGGGTTATAACCAAGAATATAACAATTTCATGCCTATCTCAGTATGCCCTATTCTTATTTATACAACATTACTAATTCCTAATAACTGAATCAAAACCAACTCACTGCTAGCCCACCATGTAGCCTCTTAGGACCATAGGATCCCTCCTTTCTTGCTGTGACCTTCTCATAGCAATTAGCAAAGCCGTTGGCTCACTAGTATCACCTGTTGTAGCCTCGTCAGCACTAGTAGATGGGCTGGGGTTCATGACATTGGCAATGTTCGTTTGTTCTTTTTTCTACTGATCTGCAATCATAGTTATCCATCTATCAACCATATATTTACTACATAACAAGTGTATGCAAAAAATTGTGAGTTGTTTGCTTAACCATTGCACCAATTGATATTGGTAAAAGATATCTTATAAGTTACTCTTAACCATACTTGTAAATTTATACAATCATGAGTTTTTCTATCTAAGTCATTTTAATCTTCAATTTAAACAAAACTCTAATTTTCTTTTATCAATGTAACAGAACAGATGAGCAATGTGAGCGTCCGATGAGCGAGGCTTCCTAACTGTGGAGATCTCGGCGTGCTCTGTCCTCTACTATGGCTTCATCCCCGACTTTGTCTTCCTCTTCTCGATCACCTCTCTCTCCTCTATCTTCTCCTTCAGCTCTCACTGTCCCCCACCCGAAATCCCCTAATCTCGCCCTTTTCCCAAATCAAAATACGAACCCTAATTTCCCAATTCCTTCCCCGACTCCTTATCCACCCTAGAAATTACCCCCCTCGGTCCCTCTTCCTCTTCCTTCTAAAGGAAATCTACTTTGCCCTAACTCTTCCACCCCTTCCCCACCCCTGCATCCTCTCCCCTCGACTCCGGTTCGTTCTTGGAAGAGTGTCATGGAGGCAGGTAAGGATACCCCAACTGAGACCCCGGAGCTAACCTATTTCCCTCCTGAAGTTCGCGAGAATCAAATCTTCGTTATTCCTTTAAGAGAACTTGCGCAGTGTGGAGCATTGAAATTTTGCACGGCTCTATTTGGTTTCTTTCTGGGGAAACGGCCAGCATTCCCCATGGTGCAGCGCGCCCTTGCGAAATCCTGGGCAGACTCTGGGCTCCAGGACGTCTTGGTCAGAAGCTCCAACAATTTTCTCTTCCGATTTGAGTCAGAGTAGGGCATGAAATCTATGGTGGAATGTGGCCCGTGGCATATTCAAGGTAAGCCCTTATTTCTCAGACAGTGGAGCTTGAATGGTGGCGATTTGGTAGAGATTCACAAAGCTCCGGTATGGGCTCGCTTCCATAATATTTCGATGGAATACTGGAATACCGAGGGATTAGGCAGAATTGCTAGTGCTATTAGGACACCTCTACTTATGGATACTCCCACTGCCAGAATGTCCAGAATTCACTATGCCCAACTTTGCGTGGAACTGGACCTGACAATGCCGTGGCCAGCAACATTCCAATTGGCTACTTATGGGGAGGAAGGGCAGATTACCTTTAAGGAAATCTCTATTGAGTATGAATGGCAGCCTCCTGTGAGTGCACTGAGGAAGCAGTGGGCGCCTACAGGGAGCAAGTTTGCAACAGGTCTTGCCCAGGAGCTGGATCAGGGCACGATCCCTGGGCCACCCGAGATCATTGCGCCACCACTGGAGAGCCCCATGCATACTACAGGCAACGATCCTCCTCTGGAGAGAGTTGTGATAGGCCCTTCTCTGCAAGTTGTAGCTGATACTGAACAGGTCCATGATGACACTGAGGTTGGTAGTGCTAGGAATTTTCTTATGGGAACTCAGCAGATCAATTCTCCTGATGAATCTAGTGGTGACAGTGGGGCGTCTCCAGATCAGTCAGCACAATCGATAGGTCCACTTCTGTAGGAAGAAGTTGATACTGAACAGGAGGTTAGTGGCACCAGGACTTCTCTTATGGGAGCCCCTCAGAGCCATTCTCCTGACAACTTCAGTGGTGACAGTGGGCAGTCTCAAGCTCAACCAGAACAATCGAAAGGTATACCTCCATCCCCTTCTTCTGAATTGCAACCTGCTAGTCCTGGGACTGTGGGAGGGGCAGAGGGGGACTTCTTTGTTAGAAGGAGTAAAAAACTAGGAAAAAACAGAAGTCATAGGTTTGTGGCATAGCTGGCTGTGTGTTTTATGGAGTTAGTGTTTTGGAATGTGAGGGGACTTAATCACCGCAATAAACAGCACGCTGTCCATACTTGGCTTAAAAAAGTCTCAGCTTCTTTTCTTTGCTTAGTCGAAACTAGAATTCGTTCCCCTGCTTTTTTGAGTTCTGTCTGTACTGCTTTGTTTCCTGGCTGGGATAGTTTTAGCAACTTAAACCCCTCTTCCAATGCTAGGATTTTGCTTGCATGGAATTCGGACATCCTTCAGTGCTCTATTCTTAGCTTTTCTGATCAGTATGTTCATGTGGAACTCCTCCCTAGACATTGTCCAGATGCCTTCCAAGTATCTTATGTTTATGGAGCCAATAATCCGACCCATAGGAAGCTCCTTTGGAATGATCTTACCACTATTTCCTTGTCAGTTGACCAGAAACCCCGGCTACTTGCTAGAGACTTCAATGCTCTTCTCCACCCTCAGGAATCCAACCCTCCAAGTGTCTCTGCTTTGAGTAGTCTTCATGACTTTAGGCAGTTTGTAGGAGCTACCCACTTATTTGAATTAAACTATAGTGGCCCTCTATTTGCTTGGTCCAATAAACAGTTAGGTGATTCCTTCACAGCTCGTAAACTTGATAGGACCCTTATCAATTCTAGCTGGAGCCTCCGATTCCCTTCCTCTCATGGTATCATCCATAATCCTCACATTTCAGACCATTCTCCATTAGTGGTAAAGTCTTTAGGATCCCAACCGAAGCACTCTTCCCCCTTTCGATTCTTTAACTTTTTAGCTGATCAACCTAATTTCTTGAGGGTTGTTAAGGAAGCTTGGGCCTCCCCTATTATAGGAACTCCCATGTTTAGGGTAGTGGCTAAACTTAAGCAAGTTAAGCAATCTCTCAAACTTATGCATTCTGGTCAAATTGGTGATATCAATGCAAGAGTTGAGACTTGTCAAGCCCAATTGGATCACATCCAGGACCAACTGTCTTACTCTCCTAGATCTTCCCTTCTAATAGCTAGGGAGAATAAGGCCATTAGAGCACTCTTCAGCTCTCTCTAGGATCAGGAATCGTTTTACAGACAAGCTTCCAGAATCAAATGGCTTAAGGAAGGAGACCGCAATACTTAAGTTTTCCATAATTCCCTCATTGCTCATAAAAACCGTAATGCCATACATTCTATAGATGTGGGAACAAACCATAGGGTAATAGGGCTTTGTGCCATCCAATCTCAATTCCTAGACTTCTTCCAAGCCTCTATAGGTACAGCCAAGCATCTTCACCCCTCAAAGGAGTTTGTGGCTCATCTTTTCGCTCACCCACTCTGAGGAGATTCACTCTCAAGCTCTACTTGCTGAGGTCTCCCCTCAAGAAATTCTAGACGCTTTCTACTCTCTTAATCCCAATAAGGCTCCAGGTCCATATGGTTTTAATGGGCACTCCTATAGAAAAGCTTGGCCTATTATCGGGGTTGAAGTCATAGGTGCAATTCAAAATTTTTTTATCCATGGCAAGCTCCTGAAAGAGCTCAATTCCACTTTCATAACCCTTTTTCCTAAAACAGCTCACCCCTCCACGGTCCAAGACTTTAGATCTATCTCCTATTGCAATCTACTCTACAAGGTCATAGCTAAAATTTTAGCTTATAGACTCAGCTCCATTCTCCCTCTCATAGTTAGCCTTATCCAAAGCGCCTTTATCAAGAATCGCCGCATAGGGGATAATATTCTTTTAGCTCAGGAAATCTTCAAGAACTACCACATTTCTAACTCCCACAAGCAGTGTGCTTTCAAAGTGGATCTCCGCAAAGCCTATGACTCTATCCATTGGGATTTTCTTCTTAACACCTTAGAAGCAGTAGGTCTTCCGATGCGGTTCATTGAGTGGGTCCGTGAATGCATCACATCCCCCTCCTATTCCATCCTTGTTAATGGGTCCCCCATTAAGTTTTTTAAGGGCAAATCTAGGTTGAGACAGGGTGATCCGCTGTCTCCTTTCCTCTTCATTCTTTGTATGGAGGTGTTCTCTAGGAATTTGAGAGGCAATACAGATAACAATCCTCAGTTCAACTATCATTGGAGATGTCAAGGTCTTAAAATAAACCATCTACTTTTTGCAGAAGACCTTTTAATGTTCTGTCATGGGGATTTACTCTCAGCTCAACTTTTGCTTGATTCTTTCTATACTTTCTCTATATTTTCTGGTCTGGAAATGAACACATCCAAAAATCACTTTTACTTATCCCCAAATGCTAATCACCTGAGTCATAGGATGCAGCTTGTCTCGAGCCTCCACCAAGGTTCCCTCCCTTTTAGGTATCTTAGAGTTCCCCTCATTACTAGTCGGCTTTCTAAGAGGGATTGTGCTGTTCTCATTGATAGGATAGACAATAAGATCAATCGTTGGACTCATAAATGTCTTTTATACGTGGGTAGGCTCCAATTGGTCATCTCCGTTCTCTCCTCCTTCCATGTCTACTGGTCCTCTTATTTTATTCTACCCTCTTCCATCCTAAAGGACATAGAGGCCAAACTTAGGAATTTCTTATGGGCAGGGAAGGCAGTTACCAATACTCAGGCTAAGGTGAAATGGAGTGACATTTGTCGTCCTAAGAAGGAAGGGGGATTAGGTGTCAAACACTTGACTACTTGGAACCATGTTCTTTTAGGGAAACGGATATGGTTTTTGTTTGAAGATAGGGAGGCCCTTTGGGTTAAATGGGTCCATACTATTATCTTGTGTAGGACAAATTTTTGGAGTGCACAACCATCCTATAATAGTTTGTGGAGTTGGAGAAAGATCTTAACAGTTAGGGACCAATTGTGTCATCAATTTAGATTTAGGATTGGAAACGATATGTCTACTCTTTTCTGGCAGGATCCGTAGCATCCACAAGGTATTCTGAGGACTTTGTTAACTCCAAGAGAGATCAATGGGTCGGAACTGCCACTCACAACACGTGTCTCCGAAGTTATTCAGAATGATGCTTAGAACTGGAGGGAGGCATCCATGAACCTTCTTAGACACCTTAAGCCCCCAGTATATTTACCCAATTGCAGCTTACCAGACACCCTGGAATGGCTAGCTAGCCCCACCAAGAGGTATATCAATATGTCTGCCTATCATCTCTTGCGGCCCCCGTTACCGGTTGTACCTTGGTACAACCTGGTCTGGTCCAAATATAGTACCCCTCGTTGCTCTTTTATTTTATGGCTTGCTTACCTGCAAAAGCTGCAAACTAGGGATAACCTGTTGTACCTCTACACCCCAAATCATTGTTCCTTGTGCCTCTCAGCCAACGAATCCATTAACTACTTATTCTTCGTATGCCCCTTCTCTCATTCAATTTGGGACAAATGCCTCACCAATTTCAATTTACCCACCTTCAACCATTCTACCCTTTCCACTATCCTATCTTGGTATAGAACTATTTCCTATACCAAACTGCCAACCATCAGTCACTTTCCCCTTCTTCTCTCCACAACAGTTTATCATATCTGGACTGAACGCAATGCCCGTACCTTCAAGAATGAAGCTATGGCGGAGGAGCGAGTGGCTCTCGGAGTAATCTCCAACGTTAGGGAACTGCTCAGCCTACACACTGAGAGGAGGTAATTTTATAGTTTGGCTCTTCTTTCTTTTGCAGGTTATTGCTCACTTTTTTCCAGGTTACCGCCTGTGAGGCCCTCTTTGGCACGGCCATATCTCGCCTCGTCTACCTTCGAAGGTTCAGCTCCCTCTCCTATGGGCAACAGCCTTCCTTGGCCTTTTAGATGCAACGGGTCTTCTTGTTTGGCTTCTCTTCTAGCCTCTTTAGGCTGGTATCTTCTAGGCTGAAATATTTTACTTGGCTTTACAGTTCCTTTGGCACTGGTATTGTTTCCATGGGTTTCTGCTTTGATTGACTATGCTTTAGTCCTATCTCAGTTTAAGTCTACATTTTGTCTGTTTTGTTTACCTTGCGACTCTTGCTTAGTTTAGCCAGTTGTGTCTATAGCAACACTTATAATTGAACGTTCTGTATATATTTTGATCCATTAATTTATTCTTCTGATTTTACAAAAAAAAATGTAACAAAACAATCATTCTAAGCAAATACCTAATATGTTAATGAGAGGTTTAAGTTTCCCAAGCATAGTCTCATCCATCACATATATTGCATGTAATACACATGTATATATATATATGGGTGTATATGTTTTTATTATATAGAAACATATTATTATGCAAACATAATAAAAATATATGCATGGAAACATTAAACATTGTTTGATTTTAGTTATTTCAACAATTATTTATAATTTACAACTATTTTAAAATTTAAATAAGATTAAGTCATTGATTCCTAGTTATATTAAATTCATATTCTAAATATAAATTTAACTTCATTTGAAAAAAAATAATTCAATTGAAAATTATTTCATATTTTGACATCTCTTTTAATCAATTAAATTGAAAACAAATTGTAATAAAGTATGAGTCTTGCTTTTTATGAAAAATTAAAAAATATATATATTAAGAAGTGGTGTCTAATGAGGTACGTAATGGTTGCGATCAATGTTTTAAAAAGTAGACCGAAAATGAACTCGATTGTATAAGAGATTTAAGATTTAAAAGATTCAAACGATATTAGGCTATCATAAAACTGATTAAAAATTAAATAAAATTAAAAAATTTGAAATATGATTGAAAGAAACTATTCTTACCTATCCATCAATTTAAAGTTCAATTAAAAAAGATATTTAAAAAATAATTAATTTTTTTTAATTTATAGGAATTTATCAATTAAACGGGTTAAACAAGTTAGGTTTTTAAACATTTCCACATGTCAGCTTACTGACTTAACATACAGACATTATCAAGAATGGGTTAAACTACCAGCTGATAACTCTAATGACTATTTTGCATGTTCCTTCAAGACGAGAAGCATACTATAACCCAGGTGTCGTCTAAGTCCCCATTTTTGCAGGATTCTCGCATTTGTGGGGTGAAGGTTTTGGCTCAACAACTACTCTCCGATGAACATATGCAAATCTTTTGGCAGATCGTTTTGGCATCTCTTCGCTTTGGAATATTCGTCTATTTCATATTACGAATAAGAAAATCTACTTTTCCAAAATAAAATAAGAAACCTATTCTATCTAATTAAAATTTAATTTTCTAATCTAACAAAAAAATTATTTTATAACATTTTCAAAATTTTAATTTTAAAAAACCTTATATCACTTAGTTATAATTAATTATGTCTTTTCTGTTCTTTTCCGACAGCAAGGTAAAAGTTTTCATGGACTGGGAAGCACAGATAGTGAAGGAAGTGCGCTGAGGAGGAGAATATAAAGCAATAGCAAATCGAGGAAATGGCCAGTGACATGAGTCAATTAGCGATGAGTAGGTGAATCTGTGAAATGGCACTGAAAAAAGAAAAAGAAAGACTCTTAAGATGTTTATTTGAGCTTTTGTATAACCCTCTAATAAGAATTTTGATTTTAAAAAAAAGAAATAATTAACTATGGTGAATTGTGAATTTGAACATTGGCGAGAAGTCTGGTGAGTTTGGTGAGAGTTTCCCGAGCAGAAAGAGTGCCTGGATGGTCATCTCCGCAAATAGAAGTTCTAATGAAAATAGCCTTCCTGATAAGAACATCTGCTATATCAAATTGGCCCCCTCTTAGCATCAACTTAGCTCTAGTTTCAAGTACAGTGGCTCTTGATAGCGCCAGTTCCTGCCAAAGGTATGGATTCAGCTGGGCATTAGTCTGGATGGGCCTCCAGCACAATGATTTATCCAACCACTTCTCAATTGGGGTCACAAAAGCTTGCTCTGCTTCTTCCAAAGCATTAGTGCAGACGCGCAAGAGTTCTAGTGCTGCATTGCATCGAGAGAACGTAATAAATGTTCGTATTGCAAGAGGCAAAACCACTTCTTTGACAAAGTTCAACAACTCTGACACCTTGAGCTCAGCTGCTTTTGGGTCATTACCAAATCCCAACAACAAGAAACATGCTGCCCATACATGTTCTGCATGATGGTATATGGACCCTCGACTCATGATGGATTGAACCATAGCTTGTGCAGCTCCCATGATTCCTCTCTTGCGATTATAGAGCTTTATGTGCTCATTCACATATATGTATCCCTGCTTAGTACTACTTCTTGCAATATTAAATCTCAACAACATGGAAGCTGCTTCTACCTCTGATCTTTTGGTATACGAGGAGGTAAGACCACAACTCAAGGAATGCAAACAATTTCTCCACCGTTGTGTCTCCTTGTGTTTCTCGGGTATCTTACTTGCAGCCACAGCTAAGAGGGAGACAGGGATTGCAGCTGGTGCAAACCATCCACTGGCCTGAACCATCCTGGTTGCCAAGCTCCTTGGACCATCAGCGTGGTCAAATATAGAGAAACATACCTCAAAAAGTTGCAACAAGAAGATGTTTTTCCTCAATGGTTGGCTCTCCCTACCGTCCCATGACAATTCCTTCAATGGCACTCGGTTTATGGTATCTAACAGCCTACTTGGATTTATGGGGAGTTCAGATAAAATCGCTCCCACTATTGCAAGGCCCAAAGTTAGCCTCCCTACTTTCTCCTCAATAACTCTGAGAGCATCAATTTCACTAATCGAGTAATCTTTCATGATTCCCTGCATTAAGGACATTGCTTCCACACCCGACAAGTAAGACAGTTTTATAGGCTCTAAATTCATTACACAAGGAAGATGTGTAGATATTAGAATGTGGGTCTCACCACCAAAACGGGGTAGCAGGTCCATTACAAGTCTGTGATCCCACCAATCCTTTTCACTCTCCAAGTTATCGATTACAACCAAAAACGGTATGTTTCTCATTAGCTCTTTCCGAACTCTAAATATGGCTTCCTCTTCTTGCTCTTCAAAACTCCTTATCTTGCCCTTTCCTAAGCAATTGTCTGCACCTACGTCAACTTCTAAAAATGACCAGAGGTTCAGATAATTCTGTCTAACATACCTGCTCTCTCCTCCAACCCATAGAACCATCTTGTACCTCTGGTGGTATGTGTACGCAAATTCCAGAAGAAGTTCTGTCTTGCCAATTCCAGACTCCCCTGAGACACAAGCAATTCCCTTGCCATACAAAATCTTTGTTGATCTTTTTCTTTTAGCATAGCGCCCACTAGTTTTCGTCCTTACCTTATGTTGCCTTTGAGAAAACCCTGTACTTTGCATTTCTATCTCCTTTTCTGACTCCTTCCAAACAACTGGTTCCTTACCCTTCTTGTTGCCATTTTGTCGTTGTTTCCCTCTTTGTTTTTCCTCTGTTGAGCTGCTCTTACTCCATCCAATTGTCAAATTCTTTCTCCTGGATCTAGCCTTCAACTCAAAATAATCCCTTTCTGAATCTCCAGCAATGTCACCAAAAAGCATAAATTCTAGTTCAGACAACTCTTTCCTCCTGCCTATGAAGTTCTCATTTCGAGGAAAGGGGAACTCTTCCTTTTCCAATTTCTCTCTGCACTTAGTCACCCGATCAACAACACTTCTCCTACCTAACTTCATCGCAAGAAGTGTGACTGCCCTTGATATGCAATCTCTCCAGTTACCTTCATGAGCTTCTAGTCTGCATTCGTCAACACGAGATAGGCCAGAAACAGCTTCTTTCCACTCCTTCTCTGTGCCACCATATAGAACCCATAACTCACCTCCATGTTTTTCCCACAACTCTCCCCTCTTCTCCACTATATCCCTAACAAGGCAATCACTTGGACTCAAATCAAAGAACAGCGGAACCAGATTCTTCTTACCAGCAAAAAATCGCAACTCTTCAATAGTATATGGATTTTTAAAAGACTTTTTTGTTAAAACTATGATACCAAAAGAAGAAACATCCATTGCTCTCTCTACAATTCCATGTTTACGGGAGTTCCTACATTGAGCCCTGTCTGATACATAACAACTCATCCCTTGAACCTCCAGTTCAGCTCGTAGCCAACTAACAAATCTCAGCAGAGATGGTTTGCGACCATGTAAACCTATGAAGATATCAAAGCTCCTCAATCTGTTACAAGAAAGTGAAACTGAAACAGGAGTATACGATGCCCCGTGGCTTCTTCCATGCTTTTTATGCCTATCTCTAAGCCCTGAATAACCATTTTCATGTAGATAGCTGTAAATATTAGGAGTGCTATTAGAAAGGCCAGTTGAGGAAGATATGCGATCAAATTTCTGGAAGTCACTAACAGTACCAACAACTGGATCCCTCATGTCTGAAAAGGCACCTCTGACATGTGTTAGAGATTCAGGGTCTGGATATCCTGAACTAGAGCTGGGATGTTCACCACTTAAATGTGTACTCTCACATTGGGCATCAGATCTAGTCGATTCGGACATTTGACATGTTGGTGACTTAGGCGAGAAAAAGGGTGACTGGTTGGCTGAAAAGAACACCGAAGATGATGAGGACATATTCCTTGAAGTTGATATTGGCAATGGATCAAATCTAGAGCTATCTCCCCAGGGATCCATAATGACCACTTCTTAGTCCCAGGTACACTCTAGATATGAGAAGCCATTCTGTTAACGCACAGTGACTTTAGTCAGTAAAATAATCGCTACAAATTAATAGTTGTTATTGAATTGCCAGCAAAATTGAATGTTATGGCTGGAATTAGTAGATTTAATAGCCATAAAAGTGGAAATAATTGGACTGCAGATACTAGGAGTTGATGTGTACATGCTACGGGGTACGAGGTACAAAATTGGGCACCTTCAGGATTTGAAAAAATGTTGAAGAACACAATGCAGCAGTCCCAGAAATCAAACACCAGATGTCAAACAGATCTCTCAGAAGTAAGAAGCTAACCTGTAACATGTGATGCACCCGTAAATTGACACAAAGCGGGAATCTTATTCCTATGCGGCTAATCCAGACAAACAAATAGATGATTCCAATAATGGAAAACAGAATACCTAAAAGGCTGATGCAAAAATATTACCAGAAATTCGGAAATATGGAAACTCGATGCCTAAAGGGTAAAACACTAAAACCAATAATGAAAATGAAAAGTTTGTATTTTACATTTGTAAGATCTTTCAGTAGTGACGGAAAAAAAATCAATCACGTCAGACAACAAAAATATAAGTAGAATTCTGTTGAACAAAAAGAATAGAAGTTATTGGCGGAAATTTAGATCTAATTAGCTGTCGATACACAAAAGACACTTCAAAAAAAGGTTCCGTTTCTCATATTAACAAAAGTAATGGGAATTCAGATCTGAGAGCTTACTTTTCTTGGCTGCAAATCTCGAACTATGCTTCAAAGCTTCAGTCTTTTGCCTTTAACAAATTGACCCAGATTAGAAAATAGTCTGGCTAACTTACAAGAACTCGAACACCCTCTCGGTCTATCATCAGTACAATGAACATAACAGACACTGACTTAGCACATCACTACCGCAACCTAATAGAAATCAAATGATTGTTCAATCACTGCGGATAGAGATGGTGTTGACAATGAGAGAGAGAGTGTGACAGATAAACAGAGAGCAAACAGACCAGTCCATTCAAAGCGGAGTTGAAAGTAATTGATTTTCTACCCCTTTTCGAAATATGCATTTTCAGCTTTGATTGAGACCCATTTTCAGAAAAGGCCAGACAAAGTTGAAAATTTGGTGTTTACAACTTTAAAACGAAAAAGATTTGCTTACCTTTTCAGTGATGGAAAGAAAAGGTAATATCCAAGTCTAGCACTCCTCAACCAACAGCACCCTTTAAATCGTGTTTGTGTTACTGCGGAACCAAAACAAACTCCAAAAGTCCTTTCACTGTCTAACTAAAAAGTTTGTCGTTTCCTTTCTTTAAGCGAGTCTCTCTCAATCCAAAAGTTAAAGCTTTGTTTTCTGTGTTTATGACACAGAGAAGAAAATGGTGTGCAAGGAGCAGTACAACCGTTGAAGAGGAGAAATGGGACCCAACGGGACGGATCTGACGAGGTATGATCTTGCAGGCTCCACTTCACTTGGTCATTTTATTATAGCTGTTACATTTCTGGTAATTCACTTAATGTTGCTTTTGGTTTTTTGGTTTTGCCCTTGTGTTGTTTACAAGGTATCAGAAAAGGTTTAACCTTTGTAAAGAAGGTCGACTACAGTTGATTGTACTATGCTTAACTGTAAAGATAGATATGGTATGATAATGATAATAATAATAATAATAATACAGCATTATGTAATCACTATTCAGTCGTAGAGAAGATATAATTTTGCTTCTCACATTATCTCAACTTCTATCCTAATACATAATCCGATCCCAAAAAGCACAATGTGTCTGTGTCCGTGCATTGTAACTGGTGGCTGGAGCTCTCGAATGATTTAGCTGCTGTTTCTTTTTCTTTGTCGTTTCTCTTTGGTTTTTGACTAAGTAAAACTAACATAGAGCAGTGGAGTGGACATGTGATGTGGTGGCACGGGTATCCTGGTAGTCAGCATTGAAAAGTGGATTTTCATTTTTACTTGCTCTTTTCTCCAACCATCAAAGTACAGACGAGACGGCCACGAGTTTTTTCACTTGTATTTACTATGACTTTGATCTTTTACAAGTTAAAAACTACCAAGGGTTGGATTTTAAAAAAAAAAAGGAATTTACAGAAAGAAAAGACTAATTTGATTCTAGAGTTAATCAGACCACCATTACTTGTTAGAAGGGTGATTTATGATCATTATGATGAAAGTCTGGCCTAAAATTACACTTATATTAACTTTTTCTTGGATGAGGTGTGTAGTGATTTACCAGTTGATGGATACGGCAGATCTCTAGCTGTATATAAGACCGACTCAATATATCATATTCAATTAAATGCTTTGTTTCATACCTTAAATAGGAGAACTGCTTGAAGGTGAAAAGAAATGAAATGACTAAGTTGACTTCATTCATATTTGGAAGCACATGCATACATGTGAGTGCTCAGGGCCAAGCCAAATTGATGGCTAAGATGGTTACACTTGTTAACATCAGCCAGCAATAGGAGAGATTATAAAAAACAATTTATAATAGACTTATATTTACATAAGAGAAGAAGATTGTCCAAGGTTTGAGTACATTAATTCATACTTCCGAGCCGCATTAGTTTTGTTTTAAGAAAGAACACGCCATCAGAACACACATGATACAACTGGAAAGCAAATGCCAATGCACAGTCTTCGTTGCTCATCATGAGGCCCATAATCAGGAAGCTGCCTGCCTAGGGTAGCTTAGCTCTCATATATATAAATATATATATACATATAAAAGGCACGTGCAACTTCAATTCAGGGTTTTGTTTTGTTTTGTTTAGACATCTTTCCTTTTCCTTTTAAGTATATATATACTAAAGACAAATGGGATGAACAATTATAAAATTTTATCTCACTATCCGTTTGATGAATGGCTCGGATTTCTCCACATTATACTCTTGTCAATTGTCATAGCCGTGACTCATGTCTTGTCTTTTTTTTTTCTTACGTTTTATTTCTCATCTTACCATCTACTAAGAGTGAATATTTAAGTTACAATCGTGACCAGGGTCGTTCCTATCGTTTTATAGACCCGAGGTGAAATTAAAAAAAATCCCTAATAAATAGAACGA
>JANVCQ010000231.1:33709342-33746779 GCA_025531925.1 Erythroxylum plowmanianum
GTAATTGACGCGCCTTCCCTTGTAGCCATGTCTGCGAATCTAGGATCTATACCAACTTGCTACCAAGTTCTGAGCCGGTAACCTTGCTCTGATACCAATTGAAAAATCGAAGGGGGTTAATAATTTCGCAGACTATAAATCACACAAACGCAAAATAATAAAGACACCGAAATTTGGTAACGTAGTTCGGCACACTTTGCCTACGTCTGCGGAGCCCTCACCCAGATTGATCACTTTCACTGTAGTTCACAAAAATTACACAAGATTGATCTAATCCCGTACCACTCAATCTATGTAACTAACCCACAACCTAACTACCCGTGAAAGATCTTCACGTCCAATAACACGACCAACTCGTGTTAACCTCGTCAGAGGATTTTCCTAACTATTTTTACTCAACCAAAAGAACAAGTAAAACAAGTAACAATAAACTCCCAGATCAAAAGTTTTCCACGGACATGAACAAGCCACTACACAAGTTCATCATTCAACCATCAACAATGAAATCTGCTTTGTGTAGCAACTAACAGACCACTTCAAGGACCCAGAAAAATCAGCAACTTTACACACTTCGTGGACTGCTTATTAGAGATAAAAACCATGAATAAGAGCTGCTCCAAGACCACGTGCAATCAGCTCAAAATAGAGGATAAAGTGAAACAGAGCAGCAGCCAATCAACAATTTCACCAACGTTCGTTCTCCCAAAAAAATTCAGAGCATGTGCGCAGCCAATCTCACCCACAAACATCAGTTGCACGTAGGCTGCACAATCTCAGTCACACACGCACTCTAACTAGGTTTTCCTTGATTGACTCCTTTTCAAACAAGAATAATATAATGTAATCTGTTAACATCGAAAATTCTGCATGTATGGTATATATATATCCAAGTCCAAAAGAATCTCCAACATGCAATCTCTACTTTAAAACAAATCTTAAAGATTTATGATAATTTCCATGTCTAATAAAAATGCCAAAACCAAATAGGGTATATATAAAATAAATCCTAACAGTTTGGGTTCGACCTGTAATCATATATGAGATGGCGGATAGTATAAATTTAGAAACACTTTTCCCACAGGATTTATTGCAGGAAAAGGATATTTTGAAACTTCGAGTTATCAATTATATTGATTTGACCCCATAAGTAGGACCACCATCCCATAGCATGTTGCCCCCAGAGGCAGAACCCTGTATTTTTTCTAGAAAATCTCCTAATTGTTCCAGAGCAACTAGAAAGAGATTCTTTAACCAGAAAGAATTCAGTTTAGATGTAGGATACCTATCCAGAAGTATATCGTGAATCTTTTGGATAAACTTCTTAAAGAATTAGAAGGTTTAGTATACTGCAATGTGTGATTTGATCGAAAGTTTGATTTTATAAAAAGGGGACAAATTTGACAAGTTCTATCATCAAAATGGCAATAAAGTGTTTCGCGTTTTTTGTTTGTTTTGTTGATCAAGTGATACCCGGATTTGAACTGGGGAAAAAGGATTTGTAGTCCCCCACCTTACCATACAAAATTGATGAAAATATCCCCTTTTTTAGGGGTCACCAAACTGTTTGTTTTACTTGGAGCTTGAATTCTATTTTTCTTAATCACTTTCCTAAGTGAGTTGAGAAATCAAACTGTATCAATTTTTTATATAGATCTTTCTGCAAAGACTTTTGAATTTAACCATTCAAATATTGAATTCAATTTCTAGATTTTGTCTCATTTTGCTTTTTCCACCTATTTTTGACCATCGAATTACAATACAATATTCTTCAAAAATTTCTCTTCACTATTCCTGTGAACTTGGGCAGTCGGTCAATTTTTTTGTAAAAGAAGATAGAGAAGATCATCAAAATTTTTGGATCTATTGCCGAACTTGTTCCAAAATCTTGGATCGAATCGATATATATATATAAATTACGTGGGTGTTATACTTATTTGGATTATCACTGCGCATTTGTCGAGTGTCTCTCTGCTAGTTACAACCTTAAGCCTCATACAAGACAGCCGTCCAAATCTCTGTTGTAGAGTGAAGAGTAAGAACATCCTTAACATAGCGACTTCAACACTCAGCCAAAAATACTATACAAAACCTAGAGATACATTCATTTTATAAATCAATTAAATAAATAATTTTATTTTAATCTCCTGTGTAATATTTGTTATTAATTTGCTAAAACTTTTTGAAATAAATAATTTATTTTAAATATGAAATTATTTAGAAATTAATATTTTTATTATTTATAATTAAACACTTGATATTTAAAAATTATTTTATAAAATTATTTTAAAATATATGTATTTTAAAGATATTTTAAATCTAAAATATATTTATAAATTATTATAAGTTGATTAAAATTATAAATTAATTAATATATTACATATTTAATTAGATAAAATAGAAAGTAAAAACTAATTTATATATTTTCATAAGTTATAAAAAAAGATCAGTAATAGAATCAATCTAACTCTGTATTTCTGGTGGAAACTTGAATGTTGTTAGTCTAAACACTGACGTAGTCACGTGGTGTGTGTCAGTCTTGTATAAACCAATCAAATAACTTATTGGGCTAGCCCCGGCCCTGGCCGAGATTCCGGTATGTCATAGTGTACACTTGTACAGCCCAAGCTCTATTTTATTTGCAAATATTAAAGATAAATAAAAATTTAAAATGTAAAAAGTTAGCATATTGCAGCGGAGTGGCACTGGCAGTGGTGGATAACTTTCCTGGATCTATTTATATCTTCAAGTGTACTTATCGAGGAATCATATGTTTTTGTTATCTTTCACTTGATCTTCAGGACGAGGTATTCATCATTTTCTCTCCCCAGATTGCTGTGTATCTAAAGGGTTTGTCTTTTTTTTTTTTCTTTTCTTTTCTGTTTGAAAATATCTTGTCCATGTTTTGGATTATCCATAACCTATCCTGCTTATAAGAGACCCGTTTAGCAACTCTGTTCTGTTCTGTTTTTCTCTGTCCTTGATTAGGGGTTTGGGTGGGGATTTTCTTGGGTTTTGATTGTCCGATGTTCTGTATTCTCTGATAACTTTTGACCCAATTGGCGGGTTTGCGGTAGTTTGCTATCGTGATTGATAAATCGTAGTTGTTTGTTTAGGGAGATTTTGGGTCTGAATGGCTCGGTTGGTTCTTCCATGCAAAAGTTCGTGTTTTCCAAGGACCAATCTTTTCAGTTTGATCTCCACTGCTCCTGTGATTACTCCTATCCCATTTCTTGCTCCGTTGTTGTTCATGACGTTGACTCTAGTTATGTTTGTTTGTGTAACTGGAGATAAGTGATTGCGTTATTCATTTTGTAACGAGATTTTAGGAATGCAAAGTAGTTCTGGATATATTTAGTCTGTCGACGCTGCTTGTTTTTGTCTTGTTCAGATTCCCTCAAAATGATTTGTGTTAGTGCCTATACAATCATGTAGATTCTATTGTTGTTGTGCTCTTGCGAGTTTGATACTCGGGCCCTTGCTTGGCTAGCTAAGTTTCAGTTGAAAAACTGTCGGAATATGTTCTGTTTAAACTTTGATGCACATTAAGATATTTGAAATTTGCTGTATGCTCTTCAGTTTTTATTACGAATGTTTGTTCATGCTAATGTTCAACTACTGATTCTCATTTACTTTCCGTTTTATTGATTTGTGCAGCGTAAGGTTACAAACCGAGCTAGTTTCATCTGCAATTCAGTGAAAAATATATCCAGATACAGGCACTTACTAAGCTCAGAGGTTTGTATATACATATATTTTGCATCGAAATTTGATTTTATGTCATGGCTTCATCTTCTTTTTCATTTTATGTATTATAATGATCAGCCAGACGATTTTGTTAGTCTTTTCTAAGAATTGATTTATTTCAGGTCACCTTTCAACGAAACTGTCAGTTTCTGTACCCTGCACTATATGTAATTTCTATATCTTTGATTTTTTTTTTCAAATGTCATTGACATTTATTTTAATCAACCTTTCTATTGATGTGTTTATTATGCTTCTTCAACTTTCAGAGGGCTAAACAAAACAGCAGGAAGCTAATTTGTTCAGTTTCAACAGAAACATTACCAAAGCAAGTTGAAGAATCCAACATGGATGCTCCGAAAGAAATTTTCTTGAAGGACTACAAATTTCCTGATTACTACTTTGATATGGTATGGATATCAAAGAGAATTGACTGTTGGGACTTCCATTGTATTTTTGGAACTATTATATGCCTTTTTATCTCCTTATCACATGAAAATTTCAGGTGGATTTGAGTTTTGTTCTGGGTGAGGAGAAAACAGTAGTTAGCTCGAAAATAACCGTGTTACCTAGAGTTGAAGGTAGCTATTAAACTGGATAATATTCGGGTACTGGTAGCTAGCGGTCATCAATTTTGTTTTCATGATGCAATCTTAGTGTTTCTCTCTTCCTGACAGGTTCTTCTTACCCTCTGGTTTTGGATGGCCAAGGCATGAAGCTAATATCAGTTAAAATTAATAGTGAGAACCTGAAGGTCTGTGATCAGTTTCACTTTCATATTATGTTTTTTGATTTTTGCTTCCATTTCCCACTGTAAAATTTAACTCCAGTCAATTAATCCCCAGTTGTAACTTATCTCTAGTTAAGAGTTTGGGTGCTTAGTTTGAAAGTACCGATTGCCAAGTATCGCTTCCTTTTTTGTGCCACCTTTTCACTTTTATTTCTCTCATCTGTTTCCAGGATGGAGATTACAAGGTGGACTCGCGCCATTTAACAATCCGATCACCACCAGTTGGTACATTCACGTTGGAAATTGTTAATGAGATATATCCTCAGAACAATACATCATTGGAGGTAAAGCTTATTTTCTTTTAAGAACTACTTCTGATATTGGTGGCTAGTTTATAGCCTAACATGTATGTTCTCTTATTAGGGGCTTTACAAGTCATCTGGGAATTTCTGCACACAATGTGAAGCAGAAGGGTTTCGCAAAATCACATTTTATCAGGTTGGCACATTTAACTAGTTCTATTTCTTCTACTTTGCATTGCACTATACAATTTGATTTACTGCTTTTTTCTGACAGGACCGCCCTGATATAATGGCAAAATACACATGCCGGATTGAAGCTGACAAATCACTGTATCCTGTATTACTTTCGAATGGAAATCTCATCGAACAAGGTGACTTGGAGGTGAGCTTCACTTAAGTGGAAAATATGACTGCATTAATCTCTTTTCAAATATTTGCTGCTTCAGCAAAGTTGGGTCTCTGATGTTCCATTCAGGGTGGGAAACATTATGCCCTTTGGGAGGACCCCTTCAAGAAACCTTGCTACTTGTTTGCCTTGGTTGCTGGACGGTTGGAGAGCAGAGATGACTCATTTATTACCCGATCTGGTCGAAAAGTGTTGTTGAGAATCTGGACCCCAGCGCAAGACCTACCCAAGACTGTTCATGCCATGTATTCACTTAAGGCAGCCATGAAATGGGATGAGGATGTATGTATATATTTAAATCCTTTCTTCTGCAATAATCCCAGAGCTGCTTTCACCAACTAGGTCTTAGATTTTATGGACTATCATGTGAAACAGGTATTTGGTCTTGAATACGACTTAGATCTGTTCAATATTGTCGCCATACCTGATTTTAACATGTAAGTTGTGTTCTTCATTCTGTAAAATATGATATGGTTTACCCGTATAGGTTGATAAATTGCTTTTAGCTTCTGTACAACTCACAGTTAATCCTTCTGCTTTTCTATTGATTGCTAGGGGAGCTATGGAGAATAAGAGTCTTAATGTATGCATTCTGACTCTCTATATTGCTATTGAAGGATATTGATACTTGATTATCTTTTAAGCAAATTTTGTTATCGTATTGCTTCATGACAGATTTTCAACTCCAAGCTTGTTTTGGCATCTCCTGAAACTGCTACAGATGCAGATTATGCAGCAATTCTAGGTGTTATTGGCCATGAGGTTGGTTAAGAATTCATGTGACATAATAATGGAATTTGTGAAATTTGTTGGCTTTTTATGTATCAGTTGCAAGAATAATTTGGTTTGACGTAAAATTTTTTATCATGCAGTATTTCCACAACTGGACTGGCAATAGGTAGGCTGTGGCTCAGCACCTGTCATTCTCTAAATAATTGTGTCTTACATTTGTTGCCCTCTTTATGATTACGATAGTTATCTGTTGGACTTGTTAGCAATTATGTTCACTTTCAACTTCATGATTCTTACCTGAATTTTAGTCATGGGTTTACAAATTTGTTGGATGCTTTATTTTGAGATGTAAAATATGGTCTGAATGTCATGCAGAGTGACTTGCCGTGACTGGTTCCAACTGAGCTTGAAGGAAGGCCTAACTGTGTTTCGCGATCAGGCAGAAATCTCTATCTTGCTTCTAGAAAATGTCAATATCCACTATCCTAACTCATGTTGAGTATCCAAAATCGTCTTTGTTGCCAGGAATTCTCATCAGACATGGGAAGCCGCACTGTGAAGAGAATAGCTGATGTGTCAAGACTTCGTAACTATCAGTTTCCTCAGGTTTTTCTTTTTTAGCTTGTCCATATTTTTCAAATTAATCCCTCTAGTTTGACTTCATATCAATTAGGAATTTCCAGATTTCAAGTTGATATACAGGCACCTTTTCATTGTGATACTATGAAATTTGGTGTATTCTGTTTCTTTATGCATTAAAATTTTTGCTTTGGGAATATCCAGGATGCTGGTCCCATGGCTCATCCAGTGCGACCACATTCTTACATAAAGGTCTGTAATTTTTAAGGAATATAACTTTCTCTTTTAATTATCATCTTGCATAGAAAAGCTGATAGTTAAACATTACCTACTTTCTTCTCCATTTTTCAGATGGATAACTTCTATACAGGTATCCATTCAAATCTCTTAGGTGCCAAAGAAAAAACTACACTTCAGTTACTTGAGATTTACTCTATATAACTTGTATCTTATGTCCCATTCTTGTGCAACCATGCCTGATTTCTTCTGATACTGGGGATTCACCAACTTCATCATGCAGTGACGGTACTTTTCTGTGTTGTCCTTTAGCATCTTTTCAATGCAATGCACTTGTCTATGTTTTTGGACTAGAATATGATAATCTTGACTGTTTCATTTTCTTTTTGACAGGTTTATGAAAAGGTTTGAGTTTCTTACCTGCTGCACGTGAGTTTGCCTCTGTTGGGAACAGTTAATGCTTGTGCACCAATTGCTTATTGTTCATTCTTCTGTATCAGGGAGCCGAAGTTGTTAGGATGTACAAGACCTTATTGGGGAGTCAGGGGTTTAGAAAGGTATGGCAGACTACATTTCTGAACTGGGACCTGTTTCTTATGGATAAAAAATGTTCTTTTTTACCTATAAAGTGCTATTTTAAGGCAAATGAAGTTACTATACTTTGTGTCTCAGGGAATGGATCTTTACTTTAAAAGACATGATGGCCAAGCCGTAACTTGTGAGGACTTCTTTGCCGCAATGCGTGATGCAAATGGTGCAGATTTTGCAAATTTCCTATCATGGTATGTATTTGTTCTTATTAGTTGAACTTAGATGCGTCTTCTTTATTTACAATCTTAGTGTTTAGTTTTGTCCCCTTGATTACAGGTACTCTCAAGCTGGTACACCTGTTGTCAAAGTCACTTCATCTTACAATGCTGATGCTCATACATTCTCTTTAAAGTTTATGTATGAATCCTTGAACTTTGCTGTAACGAATAATCTGTCTTGCTTAGCCACTTTAATATGATTAATGTGTTCTTCTTTGTGCATTTCACAGTCAAAAGGTACCACCAACTCCAGGGCAGCCAGTTAAAGAGCCCATGTTCATTCCTATCCAACTGGGTCTGTTAGACTCAAGTGGCAAAGATATGCCTCTGGCCTCAGTGTATCATGACGGGACACTGGAGTGTATTGCAAAAGATGATCAACCAGTTTATACAACAGTCCTTAGAGTAACCAAGGTTAGTATATGACCTTGTGGGGATTGGATTGCATAGTGTAGTTCTATAGTTCTATTTCATTGTTTTCATACCGGAACTGAATAATCAGTTTATCAGGTTAGGTTTTAAACTAATTGGAGCCTGCCATCTCATTGAACTGCTTAAATATTTTAGTTGATGGCCACAATATGCAAGAAATGATATTACATGTTATACCTATGTTGACTTAGCTGTAGGGCCATCATAGGTCCTATAAGGTGTTAAATGGGTTCATGAGCAACTTGTTTCTCAGCATTAAGAACTCAGTTCCCAATATACAACAGAAATTAAGTTATGAGATCCGAGCATGTTAAAATATTTATTTCATATGATGCCGTTTCCCCTGTGAAAATTTGCTGTTCAATGAGACATTGGTTCCTAAACAAGGATTCAGTGGTCTCAGCTATAAATGCAAAAGGATGATTTTGTCACTTTGTAGTTTTTGGGTTTTCTTTCAACATAAACAAGATTTATCTGCCACTGCAGTATCTAATAATTAAACAAATATCATGTCATGCAGAGAGAGGAAGAATTTGTCTTCTCAGACATACCTGAACGACCAGTTCCTTCTATATTGCGTGGTTACAGTGCTCCTGTTCGTCTTGAATCTGATCTGTTGGACAGTGATCTGTTTTTCCTACTTGCTCACGATTCAGATGAATTTAACCGGTTAGCATCTTGGGATTTTTTCTATTGTACAGTCATGTGACTGGTATTGATAATAATAATATTGTCGTCTTTTAGCTGGGAGTCTGGACAGGTCTTGGCCAGGAAGCTAATGCTTAGCTTAGTTGCTGATTTCCAACAGCAAAAGCCCTTGGTTCTGAATCCAAAATTTGTACATGGTCTCAGAAGCATACTGTCTGATGCAAGTTTGGATAAAGTATGTCCTCTCTCATTCTGTGTTTGTGTGTGTATGTACTGATCTCATTTGGGCAATTGAGACTGCTTTGGGAAGCGCTCTTACTTGGAATTGAAGCAGTTCTCTAGTGTGTGGTCATTATGCTTATATGATAACCTGCATAGCAGCATATTAATTGTGCCTACAATCCCGCTTGAGCTTCCTCTTCATCTATAGCTATTCTATTGAAAATGCTTCTGTTTTCATGCGACTTTGAGTCTTGGGAACTGACCCCATTACTAAAGTAAAGTAAATGTACCCAATGTACAAGGCTCTCTGCTTTGCGAGAATCTGTGGAGGGTTATAATGTACGCAGCTTTCCCTTTATAATTTTACCAAGAGGCTGTTTACGTGACTTGAACCTATAACCTTATGATCACAAAGGAGGAACTTTATCAATTTCTTCAAGGCTATCCCTTGAACCCATTACTAATTGACATTAACTGTATTGTTTTCCAGGAATTCATTACACAGGCAATAACCCTTCCTGGTGAGGGGGAAATAATGGACATGATGGAAGTTGCTGATCCTGATGCAGTTCATGCTGTTCGATCCTTCATCAGGAAGCAGCTTGCTTCTGAACTCAAAGCGGAGTTTCTTAGCATGGTCTGGCATCTTCTGCATAACTATATGCTTCATCATATAACGTGTTCTTTACATGTTTGTTTTGTCATGACTAAGTGGTGAATATATTTTCTGTACATCACAGGTTAAATACAATAGGAGCTCAGACCAGTACGTGTTTAACCATCCTAATATGGCCAGACGTGCTCAAAAAAATGTTGCTTTATGTATGTATTTTCTATTTAAAGTTTGAAGATTTTTTTATTTCTTAGAACTAACCTTTATTATATGTCTTTGCTTCAAACCTTTTGCAGCCTATCTTGCATCACTTGAAGAGCCAGAATTAACTGAGTTAGCTTTACATGAGTACAAAACGGCATCAAATATGACGGAACAATTTGCAGCTCTGGTAGCCATAGCTCAGAATCCTGGAAAAACCCGTGATGAAGTCCTTGCTGATTTCTACAAAAAATGGCAGCATGATTTCTTGGTGAGTATTACATATATTAGCTCTTTATCACCGGTGCTTCGGAAACGGGTCAACTTTATTAAGAAACAATTATTGTCCGTTACAATTGGAAATTCTTATTGACATTCTAATTCTTGGGTGGACTTTAGAAAAAGTAAATTAAAAAGAAATTATTTGATGTTTCTTCATCCCTACTCGTACGAAGTAACTGTATTCAAAATCCTGAAATTTGTAAGGAAATGAAATTTCAGTTCCATGTGAATGACACAATTATAATTGATGTTATGAATTCCAGTTCTTAGTATCCTGAATGGAGTTTATGAAGCTTTCACAATGCCATTGTAGTTGACTGGAAGCAGTTGGAAGAAAACAGCTTGTAGATTTTAGTATCCACCATCCTGTTGTTTTAATAACTTGGGGTGTGCTCTACGTTTAGGAATGTTTCTGGACTTTTGCAGATTTCAGTCACTAGTTGCTGCAATTGAAAGTTTTCAACCATTGCCTTTCCTGAGTAATTGCCTTTTTTGTCCCATCTTTCTGACAGGTTGTAAATAAATGGTTTGCTCTTCAAGCTTCATCTAACATTCCTGGCAATCTTGAAAATGTTCGGAAGCTGTTAAGTCATCCAACATTTGACCTACGTAATCCAAACAAGGCAAGACATCAGCAGTCTCTGAGAATTCGTATGCTGAGGTGCTAGTAAAATTTCTATGTAATGAGGTTCTTCTGTAACAGGTATACTCTCTGATTGGAGCATTTTGTGGTTCTCCTGTGAATTTCCATGCAAAAGATGGATCAGGCTATCAATTTTTGGGAGAGATGGTGGTGCAACTGGACAAGATTAATCCTCAGGTCTGTTTAAAATAAATTTGGGGAAATCATGTAAGGCTGAGCTTTGTACGTAATGCTTTAGCTGGTGTTATTCTATTAACCGTATTGAATAATTACAGGTGGCCTCAAGAATTGTGTCTGCTTTCTCAAGATGGAGACGCTATGATGAAATGCGGCAGAAGCTTGGAAAGGTAACTTGCTTCCTAAATCTTGAGGTGCTTAGTAATTTGTTGAAAGTTGAAACCAACCAAAGACGTGAGCTAGCAACAAATACTGCGTATAGGATCTATTGTTTATGCCCCGCCCCAAGTAAAGTTTGTCAATTCATATTCTGCAGGCGCAGCTGGAGATGATAATCTCTACCAATGGGCTGTCAGAGAACGTTTTTGAGATTGCCTCAAAAAGCTTGGCTGCTTGAAAACCTCCATCTCAATAACAGAAAGATCAATAAATAAATAAATTAATAAATTAAACCCCCCACCTTTCTGTATTTTGTTTAACAAGATGGTCATGGAATTACGTTACATTATGTTGAGAAGAATGCATAAGATTTCATGGTCATGGAATTACGTTAAATCATGTTGAGATGGATGCATAAGATTTCATCTTTCAAGTTAGTTGATCCTATCTGCGTTTGCCTAGCATTTTAACCAGAACAGACCAGATGATCCACGTGCGTGCATTCGTGCTTCTCAGCTTGACCATATTTAGATCACCAGATAGAGTAATTCTAGTTGTAACGATCAAAAGAGTATTAATAAATATAATAAGCAACTATTAATTATAATATAAATAAGAAATAAATGATAATAATATTAAAAAATATATAATTTATTTTAGTAGTTTAGTTGTTGATATAGTCTGTTGTCATTGTAATTTAACTCTCTTCTAGTTGTCAGTTATTAACATTTTTAATGTGATGGTTAGTCAATAATATGTTAATTTTTTTTTCCTGTTGGTTTTCTTCACGGTTAAGTTTAGAAGGTTGGTTGGTGTCAAGTGAGCAAATATTAAAGAGTGGTGGTTTATTTACAATGTGGAATTTATTAATGTTTAACCTCACTTTTAAAGTTTTCAATAAACATCTTGTGACAATATTTGTATTCAACCTTTTCAACTACAATTTTGATCTAATCTTGGTGAAGTGATATAGAATATCACTTCTAAATAAACCTATTACTTTAGCTTAGATCGTGTCTTTACTTAGTATATTGCCTAATTAGTATTAGATTGGCTATCGCATTAGAACTCTTTCAGTAAAAGACTATGCTTATCTATCTAAAACAATAGCATAAGTTATTCTTTAGTAATAACATAACACTAGTTAATATTACCAGTTTAAATTAAAAATTTGATACACTTCCACAAAATCTCATAATAAGAAAATATTATTTAAAGATAAAGAAAAAAAAGGAAAAGAGTAAACTCTTATAATTCAAACAAGTCCTAACTTATATGAAGTTGGGATTTTAAAAATAAAACCAATTGTTAGATGAATAAGGAAATAAGAAAGGTAGGAACAGGTGAAGGTTGACATAAAAACAAGAGCAAAATGTTGTTGTTCCTAAATGGACAGACAAGGCCTTGATAATTCAACATAAATGATGTTATTTAGCAACTAGCAAATGATGTTATTTGAACTTGACATTAAGGATACAATTGGGATTCAGGGTGGGCTAGACTGCGAAATCAACTCAAAGTTCAAAATATTTTGAATAAAAGTCTAAGCTTGGTTCGATGCATGGTTAAATTGAGTTGAGCCTATTAATTACAGACTAGGCTAGGCCAACCTGGAGCTCATCTTTCATGCCTACTCCTTCCCTTGTTACATCTATCAACCACGCTCTCCCATTGGAAGGATCTATTTATTGGTATATTAGGAGAACATGATTAGGTGGCAAGGGACCATTCAAATAAAAAAAATCTTAAATACTTCCCAATATAGTCAGATAGTGATTTCATTGTAGTTTTTTTTTTTGGTATATGGATGTTCTTAGAGCTGGAGTGATGAGATGGATCACTACTTTGGTAGCATATTTCATAAATAAAAGATCCTCGTTTCCTCAAGTTCAAGTTTTAGGAAGAAGCAAACTAGGGAAAGTTAGGGCTTGAGAAAACTCTAATAATAAGGAGGACGTCTTCATCTTTAAATTTAGGAGTTAATTGAGTTTGCAAAAGGTAATTATGGGCCCCTAACATATCTTAGGTAAGCCTCTCCTACCTAAAAAAAGGAGGTTAGGGATGACTCTTGAAAAATAATATAGCATTGGTAAATTTTCATAATAAACAATTAAAATATTGATCCATAGATTTGAGCTATCTTGTAAGCTCAATTGGGAAATAAATATGTCCAAATGCAACATCATGATTGAACTGAATAAGATATGCTAAAAGCTATCTAGAAATAGAAATTAAAAAAAAGATTGATACCCTCAAGTTAAAGAGACTTAATGAAGATAGAGGGTTGGTGGAATAAACTATCATGCGTACTTACTAATGCAAGCTAGCTGGTCAAATTAGGAAAGAAGCTTAGAAGACAGTGAGAAAAAGTTTTGCAATTAAAGAAAGCTTTGAATTAGTGAACTTAAACATTGTCAACACTCAAACAATAATGAAGGGAAAAAAAGTAGTCCTTGATGTAGGGGGGAGAGTCACTAAAGCAACCTTCTAATCACTAGGCTAACATTAAAGTACCTCAAAACTATCTTCTCTTTGGGGTTGAGAAGCTACAGCTACTAACCAAAAGAATCACGAATGATAGTACTACCTTGAAACCAATTAAGAGCTCAAATGCAAAGGATCATGATTTGATTGATAGGGGGAATCATGAGAATTCCCCAAAATAAGACTTTGTGATAACTCAGATGAGGCTTAAAAAATGATAAATCTAGTTGAGATGGTTGAAGGTTGTCATTTAAGTACATCTAGAGCAAAAGTAATTGTGGTTAGTATAAGAAGAAAGACATGGATCTAAGAAGAAGCGTGTTAGGCCCTAACCTCATCTCTATGATTATTGATCGACCTATTTTATGATAGTCAATATTGTAATAAACCGTAAGTACATAGTGTAGTTGTAGCTAGTACCAACAAGTATGGGTTGATTCCATGAAGACTTAAATATTAGTAATTATCCTTCCCCTATTATCTAACCTGTAAATTGAATTTAGATTTTTAATAAAAAGAAGATAAAAAGTAATCAATTAAAGAAATAGGAAACGGTAATAAATGCAAAGATAGTAGAATTCACTTAGAAAACTATCGTTATCATAAATTAGTATCTAAGTTCAAATTCCCTTAAATCCTTAATAGATCAATCTTTTATCATACGATTGTTTTGTTGATGTGTTGGACCGTGGAGACTCCTATGGTATGTTAATAACTAACCTTGAGTATACTAACAACTAATCATGCGGTCTTTAATGAAATTACTCAGGTTAAATTTTATAGGATTGCGTTACCGATTTATGAATCCCTCTATTAGGTTTGACCGTAATCTGGAAGATATATATCTTCCTATCTCTAAGATTGCAATTAACTCCTTCTAATTATAATAGATCTATTCACACTAGGATTTCACAATCTCTACGTATGAAATTAGATTATCAATAAAACACGTAATCAGATCATAATAATCAATCGAACCAATTGCATTAATGAAGGAATCAAGTTATATCAAAGTATTAATATCAGTTTCATCTAACCTAAATACTAACTGGATATTTAGTTACGCATGATAGAATACATAGTCAAACATAAATCGAAAGAAAAACGAAATGAAAATAATGAGTTCATAATTCTAAATCTCCTTGATTACCTTCTATTGAATGTTCTTGCAATGTAGAGGCTTGATCCTGTATTCCAATGGATCTTTCGATGAATTCTTCTTCTTCCCTACGTCTTTGGGCCAAAATTGTCCCTTGTGGACATTCTCCACCTTTAGAAATCGCATTCCCAAAGTCTCCCCCTCCAATTTGCCTCTGAAACATTACTTTTATAAGAAAATCTAGGTTTTTAGTTTATGCATAGCCGTGCACAAGAACTTGCATTATCAAAATCTGTTGAGTATCGCGAAAGTGCACAGGTGTGCTAGAGTGCACAACTTTGCACTCTTTCCTAATTTTTGATTTTCTATTTTACGTTTTTTTTCGGTCAAATTCCTCTCCTTTAAGTCCATGAAGGCAATTGTCACCTATATGTTAGGTTTTGATGATGCATCTCATACATAATATATATCAAATATACACAGCGGAAATAAAACATAACTCAAAAACTAGATCTACTCATGCATATAGATATAGAAAAACAAAAACATGAAATGTAATATGTTTACATACCTTTCTGATGATCTCCTTCGTTCTTTAATTTTATCCGCTTTGGGTCGTCGTAAACTACAATGATTAATGCAGAACATCTCTAAAGAAAGTCCACACGAAGATAAAAGGATGAAACCTCACTAGGAGATGGCTAGACTTCTTTCTTTGTGCTAGCAAATACAAGGACTCTTGAGATAGTTAGAGAGAAAAGGTGTGTGTATAAGAAAAAAGAACCTTACTTTTCTTTTCTTGTGTCTTAGACAAGATGGGCAAAAATCATCTCAATTTTTTGCACCATTTAGCCTTCCATAACCCTCATCACTAATGGAAAGTTATGGGAAGTTAAAAGTTATGAATAGCATTCATTAATGAAAGCTATGAGAAGTTAATGACCATGAATAATATGTATTAATGGAAGTTATGGGAAGTTAATGACCATGAATAGCATGCATTAATGGAAGCCAACAACACTTGTTTCTAATCCATTCCATGAAACATTTTCTAACACGATCACATCGTAATACAATCTCGAAACACTCTCTCATATCTTAAATCACCATTCAAGACCATTTTACTCATCCTTTGGATCTCCTATATGTGTGACCCATTAGGTTTCCGATTATGTTGACCACTTAAATTAACACTTAATTCAAGTAATGCAGTATCTAGTAATGCAGTATCTAGCAATACGTCATGACCCTTAGTTGACCAGAAAGTTAGTAGAGTTTGACTACGAACCCTTCCTAAGCAATGTTGCCATACTCGTCCTTTTACCATCTATACCCAACATGGTTCAGAGTATGGTCAAAGTGTCAACTCCCAATAGAATGATTATGTCACATCTAGTCCAAGTATTATTAGATCTTGTCATGACGATCTCATTTTTCTATGTATCAATGAAGACTCTCTTTATGGCACATATCTGCTCTTGCCAGAGGCTCTCGAATAATGACCCTAACAAAAAGTCGTGGGTATCATCTCTTTCTATCAGGAGCAGTGAATCCTTTATTAGCTACTCATTTACCTTCGAATACCTCAAGTTGTATCTAATCGCCACCCTATAAGTAACCCTTGAAAGGCACTGATGAATGGAGTCAAAGAATAGGATTAGCATCCGAGATATCCTTGAGCACCTAAAGTCAAAGGATATTTGCACCATTGCTATGAAGAGACTATTATTGACAATGGAATAGAATATCTATATGATTGTCTCATAGTGGGTTAATCCATTGTACTTACTACCCTTAGTAAGCATCCACATGTTAACTCTAAACAACTTATCTCTACAGGTTATGAGATCTACTATTTCATCTAATCAAGAACTATAACATGCGTTAGTCTATTCAGATAAATGATATCCCATCTCATTAATCCTATGACTAGGGAAAGTTTAGATACTAACATAATTACATATTATAGGAATCTCATTATCATGATCTCATCATGATTTCCTGCATACTATGTTTTGTATCAAGGACTTTATTAAATCAATTTAAGATCAACATCAAATCCATAAATATATGAACATCGAAATAATGAAAAATGCCTTTATTAATCATAAAATGATTTGTACAATAAGTTCTAAAGGTGATTACCTTTAGAGCACTTCTCTAACAAACTCCCACTTGATCTAAAGCCAATCTCCTTGATATCTAATACCATAGGCACGTACATATGACATAAAACTTCTTTGAAAAATAGACTTAGTTGACGAATCAACTATATTCTGATCGGTAGGAACTCTCTATCTTGACATCATTTCTACCAATGATCTCTCTAATCAAATGGTAGTTTTTGAGTACATTTTTGTACTTCTGATGAGATCTCGATTCCTTCGCCTGCGCTATAGCCCCATTGTTGTCACAATATAATTGCACTGGGTCAGTGATGCTCGGAATAACACCGAGTTCCATGATTAACTTCTTAAACCAAACCACTTCCTTCACCGCTTTTAAAGTTACAATGTACTCCACCTCTGTTGTCAAATCAATAGTTGTCTCTTGTTTGGAACTTTTCCAACTGACTACACCACCATTCAGTATGAATACATATCTAGACTAGGATCTAGAGCCATCCTTATTGGATTGGAAGCTGGCATCAGTATACCCACTTCCCACAAGATCACCTTTTCTATATACCAAGAATACACCTTTAGTTCTTCTCAAGAAATTAAGGATATTCTTGACAGCCACCCCAATGACCCTCACAAGGTCTGACTGGTATCTACTCGTAACATTTAGAGCATACGATACATCGGGTCTAGTACATAACATAACATACATGATTGATCTTATAGTCGAAGCATAAGGAATTAAACTTATGCGAGTCCTCTCATTTTATGTCTTTGGACCTATAGATTTAGAGAGTGTAATCCTATGTACTATGGGAATATAACCTCTCTTTGATTGCTCTATGCTATATCTCTTTAGCTTCTTGTGTATGTATGTAGACCAAGCAACCTCTTAGATCTATCTCTGTAGATCCTTATCCCCAAAATATAAGTTGTTTCTCCAAGGTCTTTCACAAAGAAGTTCTTAGCTAACTAAATTTTTACTGATTGTAAAGTGTCATCTACATACAGTACAAGGAACACGATTGCTCTCCCACTAACCTTCTTATACACACACAGCTCATTTGGATTTTGTGAGAAACCAAACTTTTTGATTGTCTCATCAATTCAAATATTCCAACTCCTGGATGTTTGCTTCAATCTATAAATGGATTTTTGAAGCTTACATACCTTTTCTCCATTCATGGATATGAAACCATCAGGTTGTGTCATATACACATCCTTGTTTAGGTTTCCATTAAGGAAAGCCGTCTTCACATCCATTTTCCATATCTCATAATCATAATGAGCGGCAATAGCTAGGAGTATCCTAATAGATTTAAGTATAGCTATTGGGCTAAATGTTTTGTCATAGTCAATACCTTGCCTTTGACGATAACCTTTAGCTATAAGCTTAGCTTTATGGGTAACTAGATTACCCTCCATGTCAATTTTCTTCTTGAAAACCCATTTGCATCCTATGGGTTTTATCCCTTCGGGTGAGTCAACCAAAGTCCATACTTGGTTTTCATACAAGGAATCCATTTCAAATTTCATAGCTTGAAGCCATTTGTCAGATTTTGAACTCTTCAGAACCTCCTCATAGGCTCATCATCTTTTATAAGCAATACGTCATTAAGTTCACTTATGAGAAATCCATATCTCTCGGGAACATAAAGTATCCTACCTGACCTACGAACTTCTTATGTGTGAAAAAGTTGAACTATTGTTTCATCTTCATGAACAATAGTCTTGGGTCTAGACAATTGATCTGTGTCTATTTGAGTATTTTGAACTTTCCACAAGTTTAATTTTGCTCCCACTGTCTTCTCTTAGAAGAAACTCTTTCTTTAAAAACATAGCATATTTAAAAAAAACACCTTTTATTCCGTAACATGGGAGAACTGATATTTTATAGTTTCTTTAGGATATCCTACAAGTAGACACTTGTGAGATTTACTTCAAGCTTATTTGACTGAATCTACTTCACATAAGCAAGACAACCCCAAACTTTTATATGAGAAATGTATGAGACTCTATTTAATACATAAACAGAAGTTTTGAGTGCATACCCCCAAAAGGATTTTGGTAAATTTGCTAATCATAGACTTCACCATGTCTAACAAGGTTTGGTTTCTCTTCTCAGCCACACCATTGTGTTGTAGTGTGTAAAGTGCAGTCCATTAGGGCAATATGCCATTATCTATGAGATAATCCAAAAACTCTTGGCTTAAGTGTTCACCACCTCAATCCGATCGAAGTGATTTAATTCGTCTCCCAAATTGTTTCTTAACTTCATTTTTGAATTCTTTGAAGATTTCAAATGCTTCAGACCTATATCTCATAAGATACACGTACCCATATCGAGAATGATCATCGATAAAGGCAATGAAGTATATGAAACCACCTTTGGCATGTATGGATATTGGACCACATACATCAGTATGTATTAGTTCTAAAAGTTTACTAGTTCATTGACCCTTTCCCTTAAAGGGTAACTTAGTCATCTTGATTAATAAGCAAGATTCGCATGTGTCATATGATTTATAATTAAATGACCATAAAATACCACACTTGTGTAGTTTAGATATGCATCTCTCACTTATATGACCAAGGTGATAATGCCATAAGTAAGACTGAATTCACATTATCTCATTTTACTCTTTTGTTATTATTGATATTTAGAATCGGATTAGACATATCCAATATGTATATACCATTGCATAATGTACCTAAAGCATAGAACATTCTATTCAAATAAATTGAACAACCATTGTTACTGAAATTTAAATGGAATTCAACTTTATTAAGATTAGAAATAGATATTACATTTTTAGTCAAAGAAGGTATATAAAAACAATTGTCCAATTCTAATACAAGCCCATTAGGGAGCGTCAATACATATGTGCCTACAGCGAATGCAGTAACTCTTGCTCTATTGCCTACTCACAGATCTAACTCTCCCTGGTTTAGTTGTCTACTGTTCCTGAGGCCTTTCATGTCAATACAAATGTGTGAGCCATAACTCGTATCTAATACCCATATGTTGTTATCAAAAACAGTATGAATATTAATAACATAAATACCTAAAGTAAATGGGGCATCAGATTTCTTCTTCTACTTCAAGGACTCCAGAGAGGCCTTATATTTTCTCTTCTAGTGGCCATCCTTGCCACAGTGGAAGCAAGCTCCCTTTGAGGTAGTCTTCTTTGCTTTCTTGACACTTCCCTTTGACCCTACGGACTTCTTATTCTTTTGGCTCTTTTTCTTTGAACTAGAAGAGTCCACTAGCATCACAACCTTATCCTTATGGATATATGGCTCAACTGCCTTGAGCATGTTTACCAACTTAGGAATTGTACTAGATATATTGTTCGTCCGATAGTTAAGCATAAATTGTGAGTAACTATTGGTTAAACCCGTCAAAATTAAGTAAATACTTAATTTATAATCCAAAAGAAAACCCAAGGAGGCCAACCGCTCGATGTAGCCATTCATCTTTAGTGCGTAATGCACTGGTGATGTCCCCTAAACCATCTTGGAGTGGAAGAGTGATCGTGAAGTCTCGAACCTTTCAGACTTTGCTTGCTCATCAAAGAGCTCCCTAAGATGATAAACTATGGTATGAGCATCCATAGCCTCATGTTGCTTTTGCAACTCTGATGACATAGTGGCTAGCATAATTCAACTAGCCATCTCACTATCATCGAGATGCTTCCTATATGCCCTCCGATCATCATCAAATGCATCAACAGCATAGGGATTGGGAAGTGGTGCTTCCAATACATAACTAAGCTTCTCAGACTTGAGAACTATTCTCAAGTTCCTGAGCCAGTCAAGGAAGTTTAGTCTAGTCAACTTGTTAGCTTCCACCATTGATCTTATATTCACACTAGTACTAATGGTTTCGACTAGGGCAATAGCAACCTATTGTTAAATAGAGAAAAATTATAATATAATTAAATGTATGTCTACAAGGACTTTAATAACACACATTATGAATCCCACTATTTTCACAAATTCATAACCCTTAATATAAATCCGAGAGAACTCGTAGAAATTTTCCTGGTGGGTCGATATCCAATATCCCGAAGAATAACCTTGGGTTTGCCTAATAAGCCATCCTTAGTTCAACCAGTAGGTATCGATCATACCAATTGCATCTCCAATGCAACTATTGAATCTAGTGCTATCAACTGTTGATGTGTGCACACTCATTAGGCTATCAACTCTTGACACGTGTATATCTAATGTACACTACCCAACTTCGCCTCTATCCATGTTGATCTTGGGTTTGCCCAACAAATCAACGCTTTTAGTTAAAACCAACCTATTAATATGAAAATCCTATTTCCATGGTTCGAACATATCCATGCAGAGCAGGCTTGGGTTTGCCCAACAACCCTAACTTTAAAAGGACGTTGGTTCTCGCCACATTAAGGGAAGGTGTTCGTTTTAATATTCTAAGTGAGAGGTTTGACTAAGGTCTTATCTAACTTAGATGCTCTTATGAGATCTTATGGATCCTAACATGAAAGCCCAATCCAACACTTGGATTTAAACCCAATCCAACATCTAGATTTACTATCTTCTTTTTACTAACTTGGCTAAAATTACTATTGTATGTTATTTCAATTGGAATTAATATTAATCTAATTAACATAAATTTCTAATTCCAGAAATAAATTCGTAATTAATTTACCTTAAAATAATTATTTGATGTTCATAATTAAACAACTTCAATTTTGTCATACATGCCAATTTTTCCAATCTTATTAGAAAATCTATTGCTCTACTAAAATTAATTCAAAATTAATTCTATAATTTTTCAAAAATTTCAAATCATCATTCCAAGCCTCTCTAGGTTGTTTCCTGATGATCAAAATAATTTAGGAATCACCCAAAACTTATCCTGATCAGCGAAACACTGATAAGACACCCAAAATGATAAATATGACTTTTAAAATTTTCTGGAAATCAAATTATGAGCAAAATCATTTAGGCATCAATCAAACATCAAATTAACACATTTTTATCACATAAAAATATTTTTAAGGTTATAGAACCGAAATATAAACATGCAAAAACATCAAACAAAACAAATCCTATAATTTCTGGAAAACTGTCCAGATCTTAAAAATTATTTGATAAAATTATTTAATTTTTTAATAATTCTACAACAATTACAGAGTCATAAAAACATCCTAAATAATTTCACATACCTTTTTCAAAATTAAATTCCACGAAAATCATGTGTAAGCTCATTAGTTTAGCCAATAGAAATCACATACCTAGTAGAAAGACATATTTCATGCATGTTCTTGTAAATTTAAAATAAAATATTTTAATCACATTAAAAATATTTTAAATTACATTGAATCATTCATATAAATCTTATGAACATATTGGTTAAAGAAAATTGTGAAAACCATTTTTCTATAATTAATTTAGAACAAAATATTACAGGACCTTGAGCTATTATAACCATGAAAATAGTTTTTAGTATTCTACATCTAATAAGGCACAAGATGGCTTTGATACCATTGTTAGGTTCCGATCATGCATCTCATATATAATATATATCAAACATATGCAGTGGAAATAAAACGAAACCTCAAAAACTAGATCTACTCATGCATATAGATATAGAAAAACAAAAATATGAAATATAAGATATTTACCTACCTTTCTAATGATTTGCTTCGTTCTTTAATCTTCTCTGTGTTGGGTTGTCGTAAACCATAACAATCAATGCTGACTGTCTCTAATCAAAGTCCACACGAAGATAGAAGGATGAAACCTTACTAGGAGATGGCTAGAATTCTTTCTTTGTGTTAGCAAAGATAAGAACTCTTGAGATAATTAGAGAGAAAAATTATATGTAAGAAAAAGAACCTTACTTTTCTTTTCTTGTGTCTTACATAAGACGTAGAAAAATCATCTCAATTTTCTGCACCATTTGACCTTCTATAACTCCCATCACTCATGGAAAGTTATGGGAAGTTAATGTCCTGAATAACATGTATTAATGGAAGTTATGGGAAGTTAATGACCATGAATAACATGCATTAATGGAAATTATGGGAAGTTATGACCATGAATAGCATGCATTAATGGAAGCCAACAATACTTGTTTTTAATCCATTCCATGCAAATTTTCTACCACGATCACATCGCGATACAATCCCAAAACACTCTCTTATATCTTGAATCACCATTCAAGACCATTAACTGATCCTTCAGATCTCCTATGTCTATGACCTATTAGGTTCCCGGTTATGTTGACCATTTGAACTAACAGTTAATTCAAGTAAGTCAAGAGCGGCATCTAACAATATATCATGACCCCTAATTGACTAAAAAGTCAGTGGTTTGACTATGAACCCTTCCATACATAATGTTGTCATACAATTCGTCCTTTCACCATCTATACCTTACTTAGTTCAAAGTATGGTCAACGTGTCAACTCCCACTATACTGAGTACATCACTTCTAGTCCAAGTGTTATTAGATCTAGTCCTGAGGATCTCATCACTTTATGTATCATTGAAGACTCTCTTCATGACACATATCTACTCTAGCTAGAGACTTTCGAGTAATGACCTCGATAAAAGGTTGTGGGTATCATCTTTTTCTATCAGAAGTGATGAATCCTTTATTGGTTACTCAATTATCTTTGAATACCTTAAGCTGTACCTAATCATCACCCTATGAGTAACCACTAAAAGGCACCGATGAATGGAGTCAAAGAACATGATCTATACCTGAGATATCCATGAACACCTCAAGTCAAAGGATATTTGCACCATTATTATGATGAGACTATCATTGACACTGGAATAGAATATCCATACGATTGTCTCATAGTAGATAAATCCAACGTACTTACTACCCTTAATAAGCATCTACATGTTAACTTTAAATAACTTATGTCTACAGTTTATGAGATCTACCGTTTGATCTAAACAAGAAGTATAACATGTGCTAGTCTATCCAGATTAATGATATCCCATCTCATTAATTCTATGACTAGGGAAAGTTTAGATACTAACATAATTACACATGATAGGAATATCATTATCATGATCTCATCATGATTTAGTCCATGTTATGTTTTGTATTAAAGGCTTTATTAAATCAATTTAACATCAACATCAAATTCATAAACGTATGAACATCAAAATAATAAAAAATGCCTTTATTAATCATAAAATGATTTGTACAATAAGTGCTAAAGATGATTGCCTTTAGAGTACTTCTCTAACACTATAAACACACTTGGAGTAAATTAAGTACTAAATATATGATAAAAGTATAACATATCAGGAAAAATACATAAAAAATGAGTGGTAAAATATTGTCAAATATTTGTCTATCAAACATCCCCGCATTTAAGTTTTTGTTTGTCTTCAAGCAAACCATAATCCAAAATTATAAATTTCACAACATCAACCTATCATCAATCTTAACCTATCCATTTATACATTAGATCATCATATCTTATTGAATCAAATTAACAGGCAATCATAATCAAGTCATCCTCAAATTAATTTCCTAAGTAATATTAATAATAATCACATCAACAATCACATTGAAATCAAAAGCATATCTCTTTACACACTCATTAAGATTTCACTCAAAGCGTTGAAGTGTTTAGGGTGAAAAATATTAAAACTCTCAATTAATGCATAGTAGAGATATAATATACAAAGGTCCTTTTAATGCAACTATATTGGTAACATAAACTTATTCTTCTTCTTTTTTCTTTTTTTTTCTTTGGTTTTTCTCTCTTCTTTCTTTCCTTTTAATTTTTAATTTTCTTGTTTCATTCCAATCAGTACCATAATTCAACAAAATTGGACCTTTTACAATTTCAAGTCTCAAATAAGTAAATAATATAAATGACCTTCAAGGTTCAACAAAATAAAAAGGTCTTTGAAAAAAATAGGATAAAGTTATATAATTTGGGTAAAATTAGTAAACAAGACTGAGGCTCAACTTGGTTATTCCTAAAGGTAAAGTTTTGGGTAAGGTGATTTCAAAAAAATAGGCTAAAGCAAGTTGGTGAATCTAAGTGCCTTCATCATGTCAATGCTTCTAGTTTAACAAATATGGTTTTAACATGCATAATAAAAGCAATTTCTAGAATTACCCTACTATACACGATAACACACATTAAAGAATAACATGAGCTTTAACAAATTTAAGAAATTTGCTCTTTAGGCTCAAAAGCTCACCAAAAATGGGTATATATGTGTGTAAATAATATGCAATTTCATTCAACTTGAATATTTCAATGATTACAAAAAAATATGAATTAGAAAACTAATTTTATTCCAGCCATCATCCTTTTGCACACCAATTCCAGTCAATAATTAGAAAGGACATACTGTACTCATGGACAAATCTCAACCAATTCAAGATATCAGTTAACAAAATTTATAATCAGGATTGTAATAAACTTGAAGAATTTAGTTAAAATTCAATTAACCCATCCCCATACCTAAAGTTGTATATTATCCCCAATGTACATAATATAAGCATTTAGAAAAAGTGAGAGGGCTTAGTGGTACTTTCTCGACTAAGACGATTTTCTGATTTAGTTCAATCCAATATGAAACTAACATCCTTGCAAAATATAAAAATGAATAAAAATAAAAAATAAATAAAAATAGAAAATAAATCCAACATCCTACACTAACACAAAAGCGAACACAAGACAATATCAAAATTGAAATAAAATTAAAACTAACTTATGAGTTGCCTCCCATGCAGTGCTTCTTTAATATCGATAGCTCAATTTAACCTTTAAGCTTAACTTCATCCTGGATTAATAATCAGCGGCTTGCTTCCACCCTTTTCTCCACAAAGCAATTTCATAGCCTGTAAATAACTATTTGTTGCAAGATAATAATAAAGACAAAATTTATCAAATTAATAAATCCAATTTCAAGTAATAATGCCCTTTTTAAATGAAACACTGTTAATAAAATGAGGGATAATGAAACTCCTTGTATCATCAACTAACTCGAACAGTTTGTCTTCAAGGAAGTGGGAACTCTCCGTATTTAAGGTTGCTACCAACACCTCCTTAGCAGTTCCCTTACTTGGTTCCTCCACTAGTTCTTCCTCAACCATCTCTATCCGCTCCTCCTCCTCCTCTTCTTCTTCTTCTTACTGGATAGAGGTTTCTGGCTCATCTTCTTTAACTATCTTTTTTTGCTTTTTTACTTTCTCTTCTTGGATGGAGAATTCTTTTTCATTTGAAGGCTCTTCTTATAATGTCACTCCAATCATGAAGTCAATCCTTGCCTTTTCTTTAGTCTTGAACTCGCGTTACTCAACTTTCATGTCAACAAGTAGTTCCATTAATCTATCTGTAATACTTACTTTCTCTTACTCTTTTTCTTTTCAGAGCTCATCTTCACTACTAAATGTGATTGACATTCCATTTGTTAGGACATGTTTCATTAGGACCAGGCAAACTCCTTATTTGTTCGCTAGACAATATCTTTGCCAACTGATCGAATTGATTCACCATTTTTTATATACGATCCTTTGTTTCCTTATGCCTCATGTTTGATTTTTGAATAGATTCAATCAATATATTTTTCAGAGCAGCTATTACCTCCTCGCTTCTTCACTCTGAGATGGTTGGAAGCTCGGATTATACTCATCATATGCAAGTGAAGGAAGTCCTTTATTTAATTCACGTTGACTAGTTACTATCTTAGCAAGGTGTTTGATAGGTAATTTTCCAAATTTTAAGTTGAAACCTTGTATTTTGCAAGTATACAAATAAAAAATCGCGGTATAGATAGGTATCATCCCACAGAGATTGGTTAGTCACCAAAATGATTCAAATTTTGTTTTGTTCAGTAAACTCAAATAATTATATTTGAAAGACCCAAAATATAAAAATTAAGAGTCATACATACACACTTTAGGTTGTCACAAAAGTAAGAACACAAATTTAGAAAATGGTGAATCAAAGTACCAATTTAACAACATAGGATTGTCATTACCTAACTATGTATTCTCTCACTTTAACAATGTTCATTATGTTTATTCCAAATTTTCCTAATATCCTGGTTCTTTCACTATCATTACTTGAACCAAATAAGCCTTGTTTAATAGTGTAAATGAATTATGTAAGCTCTCACTTCCCATTTTTGGACAACCACTTTTCGATTCAAGATCTCTCTCCAAGTGGCAAGGTAACTTGATATATGGAGTGTTCTTGGTGTAAGCCCACTCTCATGCACTTACTAACATATTTCTTAACTCCATATCTCTATATGAGCTAAGTATGGATAGCCATATACCATAAACATCAAACAACATCAAACACATCCATAACATTGAATAAAGTGAGGTACTACATAGTTTAGGAAATAACAACCCTAATAACTACTTAGAAATACATCAAAATCTCATCCAACATGTTCATAACATATCCATACATCCTTATCAATCAACAAAATACAACAAAGAAGCAAGAAAAGAGAAGAAGTAAGGCTTATATGTTGAAGACCAAAGTTGGAATTCTATGGTGGCAGCTTTGTGTCTTCTTGAAATCCTCTGATTCCACCTTGAATTCTCTTAGTTTTTCTTTTAAAAATGCGTCTTCTCTCTACATTGGATGTCTTGCATGACCTCCTCTTTTCTAGGGTTTAAAATTGAGTTTTAATGCCCTATTTAATGCTTAAAATGACATAGGAAGGAGGAAGTTGCCAACTGGAATTTTCCAGAAAACTTTGTTTTCTATCTTGACTTCACTCCGTGATATCTTACTAATTTCTTATCCAAATTAGCCCATTATTTCACCAATTTGAAACTGAATTCCTCCTATCTCTTTTGGATTAAAAACAAAAACATCCAATAATAATTGTATCTTGAAAAAGATTAAAATTGATGATGGGTCGGTCTAGGAAAATTCCAGCTTTCCTTTGGGTCAGATGACTATTGATTAACAACAAAATTAATCACTTAATCATGCCCAGAACATATGCAATTCATACCAACATAATGTAAGAAAAAGATGTGCAACAATGCCATGCAAAATTCATGCAAAACCTAATCTTAAGGACCTAATTCACAAACATTCGTGCATATTCACATACATTCATACATAATCATGAAATTGTATGAAACTAAGACAAAATATAAGCTAAAAAAGTTAACAACAATCAATTTATCATAATTAACTAACAAATTATCCTAAGAAAAGTATGTATAAATGTCACCTATCAACGTTCTATTAGTTTGCTTGTAACACTTTCTTGTTCCTTCAGAAGCTCTTTTTGAAATGTCCCTTCATTCATGAAGCTAACTCTTATATTTTCTTCTCTCTCGAATTTGTGTCAGTCAACTTTCATTTCAGCAATGGCTTCCATCAATTATCCTCCAAATTTGGCTTGTTATATGGAGATGCTTGATGCCACAAATATCCAACTGAAGCGTAAAAGTATACAAGTTGCTTCACTTTGAATTGTAGTTTTTCTAGTACACTACACCTTGAGGTTGATAGTAAATGTTCGGTCTCTTATATAGTGATGTCATAGTTTGCGAAGACATATTCTGGTCTCTTATTTCACTAGATACCTTATCATACGCCATCTCTAAATCAATAAAAACTATGTGTAAGTTACATTGTCTTTTCTTTAATATTTCATTAGCCTCCTAAGGAGATGCAAAACTTCTATCGTGGACCATTTTGACATGAAGCTAAATTAGTTTTCTAAGATAGAAGCATCATTTTCTCATTCTCTTCTCAATCATCTTCTCTCGTAACTTTACAGTGTGATTAAGTAATTTAACGAAGAATGAGACTAGTGCTTTTAAAGATTTTGGAATGAATCATCAAATAATTTTTATCCTATTTATATTTAGTAAATTTTTCCCCCAACTCTACCTTTTCAATTAAAAATTTATATTCTTTCAATATTCAACAAAAAAAAATTCACTGAAGCACTCTTTTCCGAGAGTCATCACTCGTATCATTTTACTCGTACTCTTCCTCAAGAATCTTGTCTTTTGGAAATACATTTTCTATGAAGATTATCTCCACTCTGTGTGCATTTATTTGAAGTTGCAATAACGTATGCTAAACAAATGCTGTGACTAAAAGTTGATCATTTCGGGTGATTTTAACTTACGTGTAAGACGATGAATTGCATATGTCGGGACCTCGTTTGAGGAGCATTGTAGGATCTTTTTCCATAAAAAGCAACCAAGAAATACCAAATTATTAAATTTAAACCTACGAAAGCAACTATATTTTCTTGTTTTCTAGAAGTACTCCAGACTGGTCCTCAAAAGAAGGCTGTTTTCGGTTCCTTCTTGACCTGAAGACAAAGAAGATAGCTGTGTTTTACTTACCTTGTAAGGATAATGTGTTAGATACGTTTCTACTTTAGGCAGAAAGATGACCAAATTAGAGTTGGGCAACATGTAATATAGAGGGTGATTAAGGCAATTACACCCGCGATGCCAATAATAACGCAGATCAGCTTTTGAGATGTCAACTTGAATACGAATTTGCAGAATGTGTCTCCTTTGTGGCATTGATTTTATTCATTTGCATTATCATTATTTTTGTGTTTATTTGAAGATGGAATTAGAAATTATGACACAACAAATCCATGAAATTCCATTCCAGAAAAGCGTTTTTTCTCTGCTCTGTTTTGGTTCATAAACAGGCAGCGAACTACAAATGTACAACCTCTTTATTCCCTCTTAATTTCAAAAAGAGAGAAACACACCGGAAACATTTGGCTTCTGTCTTCATCTACCTGCCTACCCTCAATTATATCTATACCTTGTGTCCAGATACTGACGTTTACTGGAATGAATACAGAAGAAAGGCAATTGCCAACAAAAGGTTTCAATTTAAATCACGTTAATTTGTTCGCCCAATAATCGTTATGGAAAATAACGTTAACTAGAATCAAACAATGTGTAGTAATAATAATACTAACGTTACTTGATGCCAAAGTAAAGCTGGCCCATCCATGTCTTTCATTCCCGTTAGCAACAAAGACAAGGCAATAGAAGGGTCAATCAATCTTGGCGGCTGCCCTAGTACGAAAATAATATCAAACCCTTTTGAAAGTTGTGTTCAAAATTAGCCGTCAAACACGTTCTGCCAAGGACAGGGCCGGTCCACTTTGGCCGGCAAACAAGTTTTAACGTAAGAAACCTGTTATCCGATAACACATCTCAGCTTTTTATTTGTTGAGTCAAAATTCAATTCAATACCATGACTTTTCTTGTAATCCCTGCCTTTATATATTTGACCTTCTAGAATAATGAGAACACCCTCCGTTTTTTTCCATATCTCTTTGTCCTTTATAACTAGGAGGCGGCTGGAGGGAGATACAATACACAAACCTCAAGCTAAACAATTAAAGATGCCTCCCTCCTCTGTAGCTCCTGTGTCCTCCGCCAAGGGCGCCCTTAACCTCAATTTGCCCGGAATCAACAAGGGCTCAAACGTTGTCACAATCGATGTGGGTGGTCAGTTTTTTCAGACAACAAAGCTTACCCTGTCTCTCGCAGGCCCCAAGTCTCTTCTTTCTCAACTCGCTGAGTCCACCCAGATCGGCCCCAGGTTCATCGACAGAGACCCCGAGTTGTTCTCCGTTCTCCTTTCTCTGCTGCGAACTGGTAATCTTCCTTCAAAGGCCAAGGCTTTTGACATCGAAGACTTGATTGCTGAATCCAAATTCTACAACATCGAGTCACTGCTCATCAATTCTCTCTCAAACCCGTCTCAGTTCGAAGCTTTCAACCTCGAAAAATCTCTTGTTTTGCCGTTGAACGGCCGAGACTCGCCTTCCGCAATCACAACCACTCCATTTGGCACTCTCCATGTATCTCATGGTAGCAAGATCACATCTTTTGATTGGGCCCTGCGGAAGAAAACAACAATCTTGACCCATTTCTCTGCGATCGATTCTCTGTTAGGGATCACACCCAATTTGGCTGCTGCTGGGGCCACTGACTTTTCAGGCCTACAGCTTCTCGATCTTCAAAAGGGTATTGTTAGAGATACTTTGAATTGGGAGAACGCAACTAAATCAGGCTCGACAGTTCAAGCCATAGGTTCTTCGCCTGAATATCTCTTCACAAGCTTTGAGTCCAGTCGCCGGAACTCAAATTCCATAATGGTTTATGATTTGCAGACGTTCTCTCCGGTAACAGAGATTGGTCACTACGAGATATACGGTGCAGATCTTTATTCAGCAATTCCAACAACAAAATTGAAGTGGGTGGAGCGCTATGGCATGGTAATGGCATCAGGGTCTCATGGAGGACCCTCAGGTGTGATAGGAAATGTGAGATTATGGGACATAAGATCAGGTAATGTTGTTTGGGAATTGAAAGAGGAAGTTGATTGCTTTTCAGACATAACTGTTTCAGACAATTTGTCTGCTGTGTTTAAGGTTGGTGTTAACTCAGGGGAAGTATCGTATGTAGATTTGAGGAAATTAAGAAATGAAAGTGATGGTTCTAATCCATGGATTTGCTTAGGAGATGAGAGGAAGGTGAAGAATGTGAAGAAAGAAGGTTTTGGATGTAAGATTGAGGAACATGGGAATCAATTGTTTTGTACTAAAGGAAGTGATATTGAGCTTTGGTCGGAGGTTATGATGGGTAGGGAGACTAAAAGCGAAGAAGGGTTGTGTGAAAGAGTTTTTAGGAAGAATTTGATGGGGAGAGTAAAGGATGATGGAGGTTCAAAGATAACAAATTTGGGTTTCGGAGGGAACAAGATGTTCTTGACTCGCAAGGATCAGCAATCAGTGGAGGTGTGGCAAAGTTCTGCTAAGGGATTTTGATTTTAATTAAGAATCAAATATGGTTCACTTTGAGATAACTGCTAAATGAACTTCACCTATTCTTTTTGTACATAATCTCCTTATTTTGGCAATTTCTGATAATGACTTGGTTATTTTAAGTTGAATTTGGCATCATTTTCATTTAGTATTACAATCATTTCGTTTCCTTTTGAATTGAACACCACTCCATGCCCAATTAGACCACAAAAACAATAGATTATACTTGTTAAACCGAAGCTCCTCCCATTAGAGATCTTTAAAACCTAATTCCTGGTTACCATTTCCCTTCGTGTTACGTTCATAGACAAAATATAATGGATTAGACTTCATGAATGTGAAGGCAAAACCTTTGATCGATTAACTCTCTGTTACAATAATCACAATCATATAATTATATGATAATGTTACGGATGCATTCGTGGGACAAAAATATGAACGACGCAGAAAGTTTACTACCTAAGATACTGATGTTGTGTGTGAAATGAGGAATCCTAAGTGGTCTAATTTTTGTTATTTCCAGTTATGTTATGTTACTTCCTTATTTTTTGATAGTAGGAGTTTCGTTAGAAAAGGGAGTCTATTAAGGATTCTGAATCCTTGCTTAGCTAGGAATTCTAGTTGGCAGTAGGAGTTTGTTTAGCTAGGAATTCTAGTTCTATTATACTTCTTGATTGTAAGGAGATTTCCCTATAACATAGAGTTATTCAGCAATAAAGAAAACAAGCAGAATTCATTAGAAATCACTAGATCTAAAACTCTCTCTTAACGAGTTTCAAGGTTGCAGCTCCCTTCGACGAGTTGTGCTGGATTACTCACTATAGGTACATCTAGGAGGAAGAACAAGGGTAAAAATTCTTTGTTGGGAGAAGAATCTCTAGTTAATCGTCCGGTGATGCGATCCTAGACTCGGGATTGTAACAATTTGGTATCAGAGCCACTCATCATGGACGAGAACATCTTTTCTTTTCTTTTCTTTTCTTTTTTGTTTTTTTGTTTTTAACAACACAAAAAAAATACTTCAAAAATGTAAAACACACTGTTCCTATGCCCCTTGAAGAATCTCAAACCTAGTGTTTTTCCTTGACTCGAATGAAGATGTATAACACAAGTAGTCTGTACGTTCTTGATAATCAACCCTTTTTCTTTCTCTTGTTTTTATTCTTTCGCTCACATTTTCAATAACATTTTCTGCTGGATGATTTCTTCGAATTCGAGATGAACCTTGGTTCAAATCAGCTTTCATTGTTTTAGTTGGTTCATTATCCGAAGTAACAGAAAGTTCTTCAGTTTCTGCAGTTACTTTGTCAGCAGTAACTAACTATAAACCACTTTCTGCAGCTACTCCATCTGCAGTAACTAGCTATAAGTCACTTTCTGTAGTTACTTCATTTGTAGTAACTAACTGCAAATTTGGGCATTTTCTTATTTTTTCTTCACTACTTTTTTGTGCTTGTATTTGACCCTTTCTAATCCAAGCTTGCTTCGATACCATAGGATGCTGCTGAAAATTTAATAAAGAATGTCTAGATTTTCGATTTTGAACCCTTTGAAACATCATTTGTAGTAACTGATAACATCTTGGCCTTATATGTCCAATGACTCCACAAAAGTGACATGTGGGTATAAATCTTCGATTCTTTCTCGATGTTTCTTCTTCTCGGACAGATTTGGATATGTCATCTTTATTCTCATTCACTTTAGAGTACTCACCCTTATAGCCAATGCCTTGAAGATCCTCTTTAACTTTACCAATTTCTAACAACTTTTCTAGCTTTTCGGTACTTCTATTTAATATTCTCAATCCCTTTTCGGTACTTATCAATTTCATTCTAGTTTCACCAAGATAATCCGACGTCAACATCAACTTCTTTTCTAACTCTTGTATGGTGTTTTTCATGAAAAGATTCTCTTCCTTCAATCTTTCATTCTTTTTACACGTTTTCACCCACTTTTCATATATAGTCTTGTAATCCTTGTAACTATCTCCTTTTTTATCATCTAGGCCACTTCCATCACTGTCATAATCTGATAATAGGTCTTGAGATGAGTTGTTTTTGTTAGATTTTCCCTTTTTTTCGACTTCAGTTACTTCCTTTTTAGTTACTGTTAAGCAAGTAACTGGACTTTTGCTATGTAAGGCAACCAACGCAGCATTATTCGTCATTTCTTCTTTACTATCATATTCACTCTTGGAATCATTCTCAATCCAGGTGCTTGTGAAAGACTTTCCTTTTCTCTTCGTCAAAGTATTAACACATTCGGATTCAATGTGTCCGAAACCTTGACATTCATGATATTGGATTCTCCTTGCCTTCCGTTCACCCTTGTTTTGACTTGTTGCCTTGAATTGTTACTTGATTAATTTTCGCCAAATTGTCTACAGTCGAATATGTCCTTCTTCATTCTTTTCAACCATTTACCAAAATTTTTTGTGAGTAGTACCAAGTCTTCGTTTCATCTTCCGCATCATTCACACTTTTTCCAGTTTCCACCTGTAGTGCCTCTCTTGTAACCATGTTCGCGAAACTATAATCTGCACTAATTTGCTACCAAGTTTTGAATTGATGACCTTGCTCTGATATCAATTGAAAAATTGAAGGGGGTTAATTATTTCGCAAACTTTCTGCAAATTTCTTTGGCACCAACAAAATAAAAACAAGTAAAATCGAAATAATAAAAACACCAAAAATTTGGTAACGCAAATCGGCACACCTACCTACATCTGCGGGGCCCTCACCCAGCTTAATCATTTTTACCTAAGTACAATAGTTTTACCCAAGGTTTTACTGAGTCGACACCACTCAACCCTTGACACTATCTCTCAACCTCACTTCCCGTGAAAGAATTTCACACTCAATAGTACGACCGCCTCGTACTAACCTCAACAGAGGATTTTCTTAACAATATTTGATAATAAAGATAAGAAATAAACAACTCAAGTGATCAATCAACTAAGAACAAAATAATAATACACTTGAGAGAAAGAAGACAACTTCCCGAAAGGTTAAGCTCCACAGAAATAAATCTGGAAGTCGTTGCAATACCAATAGGCTGACTCATATAAACACCAACATGAAACCACAGAAAAACATAGATGGATGACAAACACGCTATTGTCCAAAACCTTCCCAAATATGCATCAGCAATTAAAGCTCCAATCAACGGTGTGCTATTGCACGTTCCGCTCCAACCACTTTCTTTAACTGGCTTCACTTGCTTTCAAATTATTTCCTAATATTAAAATCGAACATATGCAATACTAACACCTTATCAATCCACTACACCATAGCTTGTGAGACACATACACCCACGTCAATTTAATGCCCACTCATTTAATAATTGCAAGAAACCAAACCCACAGAAGCTCCTTTTTCAACCCCCACTCCACCTTCACTTTAACGCCAAATCTTCTAATAATTGCATGACCTACGGTGGACATATGAAGACTTGAACTCCCAAATAAACATGAGCTTCTTATTCTCTGTTGACCCATGACTGCGTTCTTTAAAACTTCAGTTAATGCACACAGCAACAACACTTGTTCAACAACCCACTAAGTTTATCTAACACACACACACGTGGCTTCAACACATATATAAGCAATAGACGTCTTCTATTGACAAAAGATATACACGATATTCAGTGATATTCACTTCACTTATTCTGCTATCCACCAAAATCTCCGCAAAACAAATTTCTCTTATCCTTTATCCACACAATCCTACAGTACAAAATAACTCTCACTAACGTAAGTGTAGCAACCACAGTTTCTGAATCCCACTACAATTAAGATTTTATATGTCCAATTAAAATGCCAAAACTAAATAAAAGATATATATAATATATCTTAACAAGCAGAATCAAGGCGGGCCACTGCAGAGGCATGAACGACGGCTCAACTTCAACAATTATCACAGCAACTTGAAACTTTAATTCGTGCCAGCGGTCGTGGTAAGGAGTTGATGTTGGGGACGGAAGCAATGCATGCTCCAACCAAAACCAGAATCCTCACATTGATGAAGGAAACAGCAACAGTAAAGGAGGTGTGAATGGAGCAGGAACAGGAGGTTTTGTGCCACGGTATACGAAATTAGATTTCCCCACCTATGATGGAGCAAGTGACCCATTGGTGTGGCTCCATAAGTGTGATAAATTCTTCGCTAATCAAAGAACGGTTGAGGGAGACAAAGTTGGTTTGGCAGCATTTCACATGATTGGGGAAGCCTAATTATGGTTTTACCAAATTGAACAGGAGGAGTTGAACATGTCATGGAAGACATTTAGTGAGAATTGTACCCTTCGCTTTGGTCCACCCTTGTGAAGAAACCCTTTAGGGGAGTTAATTAACCTCAAACAAACAAGTTCTGTAGAAGAGTACCAACGAGAATTTCAAACATTATTAGCATGGACAAGCTTAGTACGAGCTGATCAGCAGGTTGACTTGTTTACGGCAGGACTAAAGGAGAATAACTGCATTGACGTAGAATTGCATAGCTCGCCGAACTTGTTACATGCCATGAATTTGGCCAGGGCTTATGGAAGAAAATTACAGCTCACCTAAAACATAAAGAAAGGCGTGAATCCTACCATCAACTTCAATTCAAGAGGAACTTCAAATAATGCGAAATCGGACACTGTTGTTGACAGTGCAGTAACCACTTCCAGCAGAGCTTCAACTCCATTTATTAAGAGATTAACAAGAGTTGAGATGGCCACTCGTATAGCTCAAGGATTGTGTTATAATTGTGATGAACAATATGTTGTTGGACATTAATGCAAGAAACTATTTTGGCTAGAAATAGAAGACACAGAGGAAGGAGACTCAAAGGAAGAAGAAAGTACTTCGGCAATATCCTTACATGCTATTACAGGCGAACAACAGGTTAGAACAATGCAATTAACGACAGTCATTTGTGAGCAACCATTAACTAGTTTGGTGAATTCCGATAGTACTCACAACTTTATTAGTTCGATAGCAGCTCGAAGGTTAGGAATTCACAATCAGCTCCAAATGAACCTTAAAGTAGCTGTAGCAAATGGGGAGCAAGTTGTGGGATTAGGCAAATGCACCAACATACAATTTTCCATCATCAATTATCCTTTCAAGGCTGATTTTTATGTGATTCCCTTGGCTAATTTTGATTTGGTATTAGGTATACAGTGGCTACGAACATTGGGCCCAGTTTTATGGGATAATATGCCCCTAACAATGCACTTTGAGAAAGCGGGCAACCCAGTTATGATACAGGGACAGCCGCAGTCCTCACACCCAACAATAAATCATCTTTAGGCAACACATCCTCAAGAGAGGGATTTGGAGAAAATATTGGCAAACTTCAAGGAATTATTTTAAGAGCCGATAGGACTACCATCCATCCGACCATGCGATCATCGTATTACTTTATAGCCAAATACAGCCCCTGTGGTTGTCCGACCTTATCGATATTCTCACTTTCAAAAAGATGAGATTGAAAAACAATGTCAGCAAATGCTACAGCAAGGCATCATCCGGCCTAGTAGTTCCCATTCTCCTCTCCTGTACTACTAGTTCGCAAGCACGACGGCACATGGCGATTTTGTGTCGATTATTGAGAGCTGAATGATAAAATTGTGAATGATAAATTTCCCATCCCAATGGTTGATGAATTGTTGGATGAGTTGTATGACGTAAAATTTTTTACTAAGCTTGATCTTCGATCCGATTACCATCGGATTCGAATAGATCCTCGAGATGTGGAAAAAACAACTTTCCGAACTCACCATGGTCATTTTGAGTTCCTTGTCATGGCCTTTGGACTAACCAATGCCCCTTCCACCTTTCAAGCGTTAATAAACGAGGTATTTCAACCCCATTTACGTCAATTTGTGCTTGTTTTTTTGATGATACCTTGTGTACAGTAGCTCTTGGGAGAGCCATTTGATGCATCTACAAATTGTCTTTGAACTATTGAGGGCCCATCATCTCTATCTTAAGAAGTCAAAGTGCTCATTTGGAAAAA
>JANVCQ010000231.1:33803896-33824486 GCA_025531925.1 Erythroxylum plowmanianum
AACCATGCTATCTCCAAAATTGAGCTTAGAAATCACAAACTCATACAATATCCAAGCTATCTAAACCAAAAACTCATAAAAAATTCAAAGCTCGAAAATTTCTCTTACCTTCTTTCCTCACCATTTTCGGATTTTCTTGGTTCCTTAGGAAGCTCTCATCAACCTTCACCTTTTTCCCCTTCAATCATCTCTCAAATCCTTCTTGAAAGCTTGTAAAAATCGAAACCCTAAACCCTTTTTTTTCCTTCTTTCCTCTATCTCCACCGAAGCTTTCTTCTCTCCTCTTCTTTCTTTCTTTCTTTCCTTCTTCTTTCACTCAATGTCGTGCTTCACCTTGGCTTAAACGACAGCCACTTCATTCTTTCATTTAATGAAAGCCAAAAGACCAATGTACCCTTCCATATAAGCCTAAAACCTTAAAACCTTAAGTACTCTTCCAATTTTGCCCTTATGCATGTCTAACACTTTAATTTCTTACACTTTAATTCAATTTAATCGAATCAACTTATGCCCAATTACTCTTACTCAATTTAACATGCTAATTATTCATATTAACATGCTAATTAAGTCCTCAAAATCATAAATTAAAACAAAGTCGCAAAATGTCATTAAATCATATTTCGCTTAGGTTATTTTTCACATCATCAAATTGAAAGAATTTGCTACAACTTCCTTCTATAGAAATGTTCCTTATTGTCTCAATTTCATAACGCCACCAAAATCATTTAATTTGGTTCACTACGTCAAAAGTTATGCTCCAAACATTTCGGACTATTTTTATGTTAACACATTTTCCAGCAATTTACTTCCATCCAAAAATTGACATTCTTAAAGACTAAATTGAAACTCGAGTCCTACAGAACATTTGTAGCTCTATATCTCTAGTTTAATCCAAATTAAGAATCACCTCATTGGATGACTAGAGCAAAAGTTGTGGCCAAAATACTTTCAACTCTTACTAATCCAAGACTGAACACTAAACCCGACTTCAATTCAGAAATTGAAAGTCTTAGGGGCTAAATTGAAATTCAATTCCTTCATATGACTTGTAGCTCCATGTCTCTATTTTATTTTTCAACAAGAATCAGCTCAATTGGATCTCCACAGATCAAGAATTTCTCAAAAGACTGAACCATGTTCAGAAACTTTCCCAAATCATTTTGATTAAAATAATCTTCCTCAATTTAATATCAAAAATCCACAAATTTCCATGACGATGTAGATAATTGTCTTAGGAATCTAACGCTTTGAAAACCAAGTCAATTGGATGTCGGACGGAAAAGTTATAAGCAAAAGATTGAACAAAGGTCGGATGAGGAAGGAAAAATAGCAAAAACGGAAGAGAGGAAACGACATCGCAGGGGCGAGAAGCACAAACGAAACGACGTCGTTCTCGTGCGCTCGAGGACAGCAAAAACGAAGCAAATGGCATCGTTGGGCGAGGGCGAGCTTGCCCTCGCGAGCAACGCCCGGACCATTTCCCTTTTTTCACATATATAAATCTGAAATTTCCAAAAATCATAACTCTTGATTCCGAACTCCAAATTTAACAAATTTGGTATCAATAGAAAGCTTAAAGGAAGCTCTACAACTTCCATGAGAACTCAAAAGCCAAATCCATCTCTAAAGGGGTCAAAAACTCACTCAAACTTTCTGTCCAATTAATAAATCCCTAAACAATAACTCAACTTTGAAAATTTCTATCTTTCAACTCCAAAGTCCAAACATGTCATATTTTATATCAATGCAAAGATCAGAAAGCAACCTACAACTTTCATGAAGGACAGAAAAATCAATTTGTCCTCTAAGGAAGTCAAATTTCCAATCAAAGGTTCTGTCCACTAATAATCATGCTAAACAGTAACAAAAACTTGTAAAATTCATAACTTCACATTCCATAGTCCAAAAATTTTATACTTCACATCAATGGAAAGATCAAAACCCAAGATAAAACTTTCATGAAGCACTTAAAAGCAATCTCAGCCTCTAACTAGGTCAATTTTTCAGTCAAAGATTCAGCCAAATAATTGGTCATCCTAAACCACATCCAAACTTTAAAATTTCATATCTTCCAATTCTCACATCCAAAAATAGCATACTATATATCATTGTAAAGATAAAAACCTAAACTACAATCTTCAAGAGACCTTTTGGTCAAATTCTAACTTTTTGAGGGACAAAAATGCAGTCAAAGTTGCTATCTATTAAGAAAATTTTGACAGCATCTCCCCTAATTTACACTAGCCAAATTCTTCAACCTGCACAACATTTCACTTATCCACAATCTCAAATTCCCACATCCAAACACAATACACAATATCTCATCTTTTATCAAACATACACAAAACACAAGGAAACCCAATTGTCTTTCATTTCATCAAATGCTCATAAATTCATTTATACTTTTTATTCATTACAAAGAATCATGCCATATTTCTTCATTTAATTTCATTTTATAATTTCTAATTTCCAATAAAAGTTTGGGGTCCAACAAGTTGATTTTTCATAGAATTGCAAAATCATCAGTTGTAAATGAATTTGAAAGATTAAAAGGACTTAGGATAAAGTTCAATGGTTTAAGGCTAGCTTAGTTGCTAGAGGGTTGACCAAGGGAGAAAGGTTTGACTTTATGTTAGCTCCTCTCCTGTATCCTTAAAGGATACATTTTGAGTGATTAAGGCAATGGTAGCTCATAATGATATAAATTTACATCAGATAGCTATCAAAACCACTTTCGCTAATAAAAATCTTTATGAAGAGGTCTATATGGTATAACCTAAAGGATATCAATGATCCAAATAGAACTAACATGATTTTCTTGTCAAGCAAATCAATATATAGTTTACAACAAATCTCTCAAAAGTGATACCATAAGATTGATGAGGTTTGTCCTCTTTTGGATTTATGAAAAATAAAGTTAAAAGATGTTTGTATCATAAGGTCAGGGGGAGCAAAGCTATCTTTTTATTATTATATGTGGATGATATATTGCTCACATCCAATGACTTGACCATGTTGCATAAGGTTAAGTGACTTTTGGCTAAACATTTTGACATGAAGAACCTTGGTAAAACATTTTTTGTCCTAGGTATGTAGATTTATCATGATAGATCTCAACGCTCATTAGGCCTCTTATAGAGTGCATACATTAAGTGAGTGCTACAAAGGTTTAATGTGACAAACTATAAACTTGTCATAGCACCTATCTCTCATAGTGAGAGATTATCTTTCACACAGTATCCAAAGAATAAAGTAAAGAAAGAGGTTATAAGGAATCTTCCATATTCTAGTGCGATTAATAGGTTTATGTATGCACTAGATCGGACATTGCATTTGCAGTTGGACTACTAAGTCGACACCTCACTAACCTAGACATAGACCATTGGAATGAAATCAAACGATTGTTGAGAATTTAAAGGGAACCAAGGTTATATATTGAAATACAAAAGGGTTAACAAGCTAAACCTCACACAGTATATAGATTTCAATTTTGCTATGTATCCAAATGAAATTCCACTTTAGGAAACATTTTATGTCTGCAGATGGTACAATGTCATGGAAGAGTGTCAAGTAGACACAAGTGACTTCCTTAATTATGCATGTAGTGTGCATACTATGGAGCTACTTCACAGACGGTTTAGCTCGGAATCTTAATTGATTCAATAGTTAGACTCATCTGTTTGTATTGTGACAATCTTGCTACTATGTTGTTTACTAACATCACGAGAATGTTATAGGGTCTTAGCATTTGGACGCCAAATAATTGACCATAAAGGAGTTAATACGAAAAGATGATATTAAAGTTTAGAGCATTTAAGAACGAAAGAAATGTTAGCTGATCTTTTAACTAAAGGGCTTTCACCCACTTGTGTTTGAAAGACAAGTATACAGTATAAGTATATTGAAGTCCTTAAACACTGTTAGCTAGGGATCATTATATTTGCTTCTTAAAAGTTTATACATTTTGATGTATTATGACAGTATGGTGATTTATCAATAAAGATGATCATCATTTATCCTCATTAATACATGTTATCGTACATTATCATAATACATATGAAAGTATTAAGATTTGTGTTAATCTTAAGCATTTTAAAAGTCATTGGGCATATATATAGATTGACCTTGAGCCTATGTTATTAGGACACATACAGTGTAAATGGATATCCATAAATTTCTAATCATGACACGGCGGATATAAGTATTTAATCCCATAAAGGTTCTCCTATGTAGTTTAGCATTCAGTTAGAGGACATAAAGGTTTTCTCTAGTGTTATTTAGCATTCAGTAAGAGAAAATAAGTTTTCTTTAATGCAGTTTTGTATTCAGTGAGAGATAACAAGATTTCTCTACTGAGATTTAGCATATGCAGTTTAGTATAAAGTTTGGAGAAATCGAGACCTATAAACGAAGATGATACAGTTTAGATCATACAGGTATTATCTTAGTTTATTACACTCCATTTTACCATTCATGTTAGTGAGGTATTATATATGTGTGATTGTATTTGATCTAAGTCACACATGACACATGCATTTGATACTTTTTGGTATCGAAAGCCTAGCGGGATGGAATGATAGACTTTTGTTGCCTTTGGATCAAATGTATTATTTTAAACCTAGTCGACTAATATAGTAGCATAGCTTAAATAAGTTTTTAAATTGTTTTAAACTTGAGTCAACACTGTAATTAAGTATTGTCTAAGGAGGAGAATGTTGGATATTTTTGACATTTCTCATAAAGTTGGACAATATTTAATTGCATTTTTCATTTTTTCAATAACTTATCAGTTAAGTTGTGTAATTTGATCCGAATAAAGATAATAAATTGGTATACTAAATGATCTAAGTCATTGAGCTGAAGTCCAAGAGGAAATGAATCTCGATCAGTGTGGACCGAACTCATCGTGCATATGATGGGAAAGCCCTATCTGGATGATATATAAAGAGGTTAAGGTCTCCTGCAGTTGCTCATGTTACTCATAAGCATCAGGATTCTTTGACTTATTAAAAGAACTTACATTTTGAGAAAATTATAAAAAGGCTTTACCGCGTCTCGATGAGCTGGTCTCATGAAGGTGGTAGTAGATTTGCGTTTGTTTCGGCTTCAGAAAACTCGTTTAAAGTTATGAAACCAAAATCAAGTATTTCCTGTATTTCTTCGTTTATTTCCCTTTCACGTTCAATTCGGAATACTTAAATAAGGTCCCGTTATGTATTATAGTGTTATGCATTGAAAGGTGTATGATTATATCAAAGCCAACAAGTGGTTACAATTATGGCAGGATTATCTAATTTTGTTTGACTCTTGATAAATTCAAACATAATTGATTGATTTTGAACTTGTAGTCGTGAGAACATTTATTTTGATATATAACAAAAAAATCAACCGATTGATTGGTTAATTCATTAATATTTTGTTCCTAAATTTTGTTCTTGCTTTCTTTTTGCTATGTTGTTTGGATAGATTGTTTTCCCGATAAGCTTCATTATCTTTAGTCTTATCTGAAGTTAGCTTTCTCTGTGGAAAAAAGATTAAAACAAAGCTAAAGGAATCAATTGACCTTCTGTATGAAGTTAAAAGACCAGGCTAATGTACATTTTTTATGTATGAGATCTAAGTTTTCAGGTGGAGCAAAGAGGAATCTACGTTCCATCTTCAAAGGGGTTGTTTAACTTTCGTCGGAGGCTTTGGAAAAAGACTACATCACCACACTGAATTTATTCAATCTTAATATCGTCGACATTCATAACTAACAAACCATATATGTTCATAAATACAGCAAACTTTAGTGGAAGACAACATCGTCTTATGTCGCTCTAAGTACAGATAGTACATAACTCAAGGATTGATCAAGCTCAAGGTGAAATCCCATACTGTTTTAGCCAATTCTGAATCCTTAGCCAGAGGGCTTGGTTCAGCCATGTTGCAGTCCTTAAAATATTCTCCACTGACCCCCTTAAGTTGTGGGTGCAATGCAACATAGCAAGTTGTTGCTGCTCCCTAATGGTCAACCCCATGAAAAAGAATTATAGTCAGTGTTCAGAAATAGAAGCTATAGATAGTCGGAACTTTGCATTTTTGTCGTATCAATCATTAGAAGTGCAGATATTCTTGAAAATAAGCAACATTTACCTGCTCAAGATTCTTGTAAAAAGGCTTAAGCATCATAGCAATTAGAACTGCATCAAACCAAATGAATTCAGAAAGAGAATGTATCTTAGACAATGAATTAAAATAATTACATTATCTGAGGATTATACATCTAATGCCACCCTCACGGCGTATTGCATTTGTGTTCACTCCTCCGGGATGAATTGCATTAGCAGTTATGTTCACCCCTTCTTCCTGTATCACGAATAAGAAAAGAGAATAGCTACTTCGCAAATAAAGACTCCTGGATGCAACTAACATGAATCACTAGCTGAGTGTAGCTTGAAATATGTTTAACAAACTCTGGTGAGGTTTCCTAATTTATTCCACATATGTACCAGAGAACTTTCATATGGAGGTGCTAGAAAATTAAGTTGCCTGTTACTTACGCTTATAGATATATATAAATTTAAAATCAAGATATTACCTTTAAATATTTCATAAAATATATGTTGTTAAATATTTATACTTTGAAGGAGTATTCTAAGTCAAAATGAACTGACTATGAGGAGAATCATCTGCGATATCATTTTTAGAATTTTAACTCTAATAATCCACTTATAACTTAAATAATAACTTGAATACCTTAAAAAGCCTTGTAAGTTCTTTAGCATGCAAAATGTTGCCAAGCTTGGCGTGTCCATAAGCGCGAAAAGGATTGTACCTGCCTCAGTGAGCACATATAATACGGCTTTACAAGATTGAAATCCTTTTTTGAGTCCTATTTAATTAAAATAAATCGCCAAAACTGAGAGTGATTTTGAAGGTTACCCTGCTTTTTCATTGATTTTTTCCAGTGTAAATCCTTCACGAGTTGCGTAAGAGTGACCCATTGAGGATACGTTAACAATCCTCCCTTCTCGTTTGCTTTCACGTGCAGTCTTTTTCATTGTATCCAACAACAGGTAGGTCAAAAGGAAAGGACCTGTATGTCCAAAAAATGTAGAAATCATTTCTTTAATTAGGAATTTTAAGACAAACTTTCCATGTTCTTAACCAATTTTTAATCACATTTCATTATCTTATAATTTTTTATTTGTTCGAATCCTCTAATTACATAAGACATAGCATTTTAATATAATTTTCTAACACAAACATAAGATATAAAATTCATACTCCATATTCAGTTTGTTTAAACTGTATGCACAAAAGATAGAGGTCAATCATTATATAATTATTGGTAAGTTTACCTTCAACATTTACAAAGAACAATATGGATTCCAATTATTTCTTCTGAAATAGTTAATTTGATTACACATATATTGATTATAGTCCTTTTTATTTCAAATGGCAATCATGTTCTTTTTTCAAAACAACCTCAAAAGAGTTACTTTTAAGGATTGCATTAAAAAAATAAAGTAAGCAAATGTAAACAGTAAACATTAAAATAAAAAAAGGGATCAAGGTGGAGTATCAAAATTTTGTTTTTCCCTTCCTTCATTTTGTAATCAATAATTCTAGGGGAAATTGTTAGCTTAAACGATGAATATTCTATTTCTCAACGTACCGACATAATTGGTTGCAAAATCCAGTTCTATGTTGTCTTCGGAAAGTGAGAAACTACTTGGGAAAATGCCTGCATTGTTACTTCAGGTCGGGAGGAACAATAAAGAAAACATAAGCAAATAATGAATTTTAAAATATTAACTATTGCTAATGAAAATAATTAAACATTGCAAAGATAGGAGCAATTGCAAATTTTCAACAATGAAACGTTAAGTAGTTAAGCTAATGACTGAAACGAGAACTTGCTTGAAGTTAGTTTTCTTACATGAGAAGATTGAGGGGACGACCAGAAGCAATATACTCTGATGCGAATTTTCTGATTGATGCAAAGGAACTAAGATCTAAGTGGATGACATCAATCCTAGCAGTTGGGTTTAGATTTAGTATTTCATCCTTCACTTTATTGCCAGCATTAACATTCCTCACTGCCATAACTACATGTGCACCTCGCAAGGCAAGAACACGTGCCGTTTCCAAACCAATCCCATTCGTTGTTCCTGAAATCACGAAATGTAATAAACTATTATTCCCGTAGGGTTCCCCTTGGGTAATTGTAGCTGATTTAGTTATTCTGACACTCCACCAAAATACTATATATGAAATCAGCGGTGGAGTTGTTGGATTACTTGAAAATGCTTCATGCCATCCAACTTATTCATCAAAAACATACATCTGTGATCTCACAACCAGACATGAGTGAGCAAATCTCAATCCAAAACCCCACCAAAAATTCTGTTCATTAATCAACACTCTAACAAATAAGCGAGCAGCTATGAAAACATTACAGAACAAACTAATCGTTTTAACTTCTAGGGATTTTGTGATCAAAGTTTGAACAACCCTTGACTGTAGCTTGCAAACGCTTTTTAAATACTTGTAAAAACTCATTGTCGTTTTTACAAGTATTTCATTTTAAGCAAAAGGTAAGAATAACATTTATGTTGTAATAGTACTCTTCTTTCATTTTTTGGACAAGCATCTAAGTGTTAGTGGGCTTATTATTTTTCTAATAAAGTACTATTAGAACCAACTAGGACATCAAAAGGAGTCTTAATGTCTTTCTAATATCTGTAATTTATTTTAATGTTGTAATAATATTTTTATCCATTGTAAATTGTTTGTTTACAAGAAGTATAAGATGTAATTAACAAAGGTTGCGCAAACTAATATTTTAAAGATGGACTAGAAATTAAACTAACAAGATAAAAAGTTTAAAGGTTTAACTAATATTAGATTGTTACAAAATCAGTATATAATAACGAAATTGAAAAACTTAAAATAGGATTTAAGAAGGATACTATCTTTGTTTATTAAAGAGTTTGAAGTTTAATTGTAGAAGGGGATTATCAAATAAAAATTAACTAGTTTATTATAGTTTATAAAAACTAGTTAGTTTACGAATCAGTCGATTAATTAACAAATTGATCAATTTTTAGTAACAAGAGTTATTAAAGTAAATCGAACTAATAAGTTGAACAGTTCAAGATTTTTATGATTGAACCAACTGAACTGGTTCGATTTCTAAATCATTGGCTCAAAGCCTTAGGATGGGGCAAACTTGACTCAAACTGGAAAGGAAGCCTTTGAGAAAGAAAGGAAGAAAAATTAAAGTGCATTTACCCTCATCCATGAAAGGTTGGATAAAGAAATATTTGAGAAAATAATCAACAAAACCATATTAAATAAGACATAGGAAACAATTTATAATTAAGTACAAGAGTTGATGAGGTAAAGAAGGAGAGACTTTCAAACTCTAAAAGTTGAGTTTAAGACACTCTTAATGCTGAATGAAGAGTCTATTTTAGATTACTTCACAATATTTTTTTTTTGGAGTGGTGAATCAAATGAAAAGGCTTGGTGAAACTATCTAAGAGGTTCAAGTTATAGAGAAGATCCTACGATCTCTCAACTTGAAATTCAATTTTGAATAATATGAGCAATATGATTGTTAATAAGCTAAGTGGATCTTTACTAGTTCATGAAGAAATGATGAATCCTAACAAGAAATAATGTCGTAGAACAATACTTACTAAGTCTAAAAATTATTACATAACTAAGTGAAAAAGATAATCCATACATAGAATTGGACAAGGTCATGAACACATCTAGATCTAGGTGAAAGGAAGAGGTAAACAAGACTCTTTTAGTCAAATCAACCCCAAGATCCTTAACATGATCAATGAAGGGAAAGAGAAAAAGGAAGAGACAAATTTGGCATAAATAATAAAAGGGGAAATGACAAAAACAAACTTAAATGTTACTTATGTGACAAGCTTGAACATTATTCTAAATTCTTTCCAAGGATGATAAAATTAGTATAAGCTAATAAAAATTCAACTGAGGAAACTATACTACTTATATTAAATAAAGGGCCAAAAGGTGAAAAGAGCATAGGCTACCTTAAGGCTATGTTTGATTGAGTGGCTATTAATGAAACGAAATGGAATGTCATATTATTCCATCGCTTAAGAGAACGGTTTATAATAGAATAGAATGAAATAGGATTAAAGGGGAGAGCTTCACATATATTTCATTTAATCCTAAATAGTAAAAATAAGTTACCTCTGATTTTGGAAGTTTATGATGAAATATAAAATGATAAACAACATTTCACTATATTACATTATAAGTCCTTCTTCTAAACAGCATTTCACTATATTACATTATGAGCTCTTCTATCCCTCCCAAACAATAATTTTCTAATATTTCATCCATTTATATTTCATTATATTATAAATCATTTTATTTCATTCCATTAAAAAACCTTACGTGCAACCTAACATAGCCTAATAATCCAGCTGGCAATCACATGATATGTGATAAAAGCATATTTATGAATTTAGATACCAAATTGATAGGTTCATACACTTTAGTGATACTATAAAGGTGGAGGTCAAAGGTAAAAGTATGATTTTGCTTTAAAAAATAGGTGGTCATAAGCTTCTCTCTAATATCTTATTCTAGAACTAAAAGCCATATTTTAAGCATTGGCCAACTTTAGGAGAATGGTTGTGAAATTCATATGAAGTTTATATTCTTTGATCAGAGTCATAACGTTAATCTTATTCCTAAGGTGACTGTGACTAGCAATATGATGTTTTTATTGAAATTATATGCTAAGATGGCTTATGTTTAAATGTTGGTGTTAATAATTCTTCATGCATATGACATACGAGATCCAACTGAAAATTAAAGGACTCAAAACTTTAAGGGAAAAGAAGATGGTTAGAGACATTTCAAAAGTATAGATCATCCTAAAAAATATGTGAGGCATATTTGCTTAACTACAATTCATTGAAAGCTGTCCACAATAATCACTTTCAAGATCTACTATGTTCCTCTAGCTTATTCATATAGATGCTTTTGGTCCCATCAACGCTCTATCATTTTATAAAAATTCTTACTTTATTCCCTTATTGATGATTATAATAGAAAGATATAGGTGAAATTTAGTAAGTACAATTCTAAAGCTTTTGATATTTTTAAAAACTTTAAAATTCTAGTTAAAAAGCAAGTGATTTTGATATTAAAGTTTTAAGAACTTGTAGATGTGGAGAATTTACGTCTATTGAATTTATAAGATCCATTATGTTTTCCGTCCTTTTATAGTGATATCTTAATAAAATAGAGTAATGAAGAAAGAAATAAACAATCATGTATATAGAGACAACTATATTAGAGTTATATATTGAAGCAATTACATGAGGGTTTTATCTTTTAAATTATATTATAATAAATAACTTAAAAGATGTCACTCCAAATGAAGTATAGAGTGAAATTAAGGCTTCTATATCCCATTTAGGAGTGTTTTTATCTATTGCATATGTTCATATTTAAGAATGATAAAAGATCCATTTGATGATCAAAGTAATAAATTATTTTTTTAGAAATGATAAAAGTTTCAAAGGCTATAAGTTGTTCAATCCATGCAATGGAAAGATTATTAGTAGTAAAGATGTTGAATTTAATGAGAAAACAACATAGGATTGGAGCTCTCAAATAGAGAAATATTATGCTTCATATTTTAAAGATGAAGTAGAAAAGAAGTTTGTTCAAGAAGTTAGAAATGATTTCTTCTCCACTAACCTGACCAACTCTCTCATCTCAAGCATCATCATCCATATCTTCACTAATAATCTTAAGGCCTCAATGATATCAAAGACTTAAAAATTTTTATAAAAATCCTATCTTGCTTTATGTACTTGCATATATTATGCCTTTAAATTCTAAACATGTTAGTAAGAACAAGAAGTGGATTCATGTAATGAATGAAGAAAGTCAAGCCATCAAAAGATATAGCACATGGGAACTAGTTTCTATTTCAAGTATTATCATGCCATTAAAGTAAAATGAGTATACAAGATTAAGAAAAATGTCAAAGATGAAGTGGACAGATATAACACAAGACTTATTGTCAAAGGGTACAAGAAAAGGCAAGGTATTGTCTACAAAATGGTGTACAAGAAGAAGCAATGTATTGTCTACGAAATGGTATTCACCTTTGTTGCTTATTTGAAAATAATTCATTTATTACTTACTGGCCAGAATTGTTAAGGGACCCATCAATTAGATGTCAAGTCTTCTTTATCAATGATTATTAGAAGAAGAAGTCTGTATGTAGAAATCAATAAGATATATTTTTGAAATTAAAATAGTCATTATATGGACTTAAACAAGCACAAGAGTTTAGAACAATTGAATACATAAATTTTTCAAGAGAATAGTTTTACTAAATGCTTATATGAATATTTATGTTAAAAGGAATAAAGATAATCTTTTTTATATCTATATCAGCGGTCCTATCTTTATATGCAGCAATTTAAAGAAGTTTGAAAAGTTAAAAAATTCCATAAGTCAAAGTTTGAGAAGAGTGGCATAAGGTTGATGTTTTACTAATTGGGAATCAAAGCAAAGTAAATGCAGGATGAATTTTTCATCGTTCAAGAAGGCTATGCAAAGGAGATACTTAAGAAGTTCAATATGTTATATAATAAGTCAATAAACACTCATAGAGGGTGTAGAATAAAAGTCTCCAAGTTTGATGAACAATAGACTGTAAATCCAACTTTATTCAAAAGTCTTCTAGGAAGTTTAAGGTAATTGACTTGCATAAGGCCAGATTTATTGTTTATAGGTGGATTTTTTAATTTTTGAATGGATATTTCTTCTATAGTTTATTTAAGGCCAAGAGAATTTTTCAATATCTCAAAATTATAATTGACGACAGTAACATATTTTACTCATCTTTTAATTAAGGACTTTAATTTGATGGGTTTTATGATTATGATTTTAACAAGAAATTTTGATGATAGGAAAAGTACTATTAATTTTTTTAGAAAATAATACAATTGCTTGTATTAAAAAAAATGACTTATAGTAACACTCTATATTTATTAATCCAAGCATGTTGTAGTTTATTCTTATACTTATCATGATATGCGGTTAAGAAAATTGTTAAATGAATTACATATAAAGTAAATTGAAGCAACAAAGTTCATAATTGATTATATGTTCGCTTAAGCTTTAGCAAAGAATATAATGTTTTATGATAGGAAAAACTATATGAATAGTACAAGTTTCTATTTTATTCTAGAATGCATTAATAGAAGGAAATTAACTTGGAGATTATGAAGTTTTGATCAAATTGCTTATACTTTCACTAAACCCCTGATGATGCTTTCCAAAAACTACAAATAATGCTTAAAGCTGTACAAAAATTAAGTTTATAAAAAAGGTGTATAAAAATAACTTACTTTTAAAAGTATGTAGCAACTTTGAAAAAGTAATTGAATAAGCCCACTTAATCAATTCAGAAGATTTTAAGGATTATTTAAATGTATATGTGTCTAGGTTCAAACAAATCTAGCTTTGTTCATTTGAAGATACCCAAAGAGGGTTATGATGAAATAAATTAAAAGATAAATAAATTAGCTTTTTCTATTATATAAATCTTATTGTCATTACAAATAATTTTTTGTTTGTATTCTAGTATTAAATGACTTTAAGTCAGTACTCTAAAATCAATCATTAACTTTATAAATAATTATGTAATATTTTATTTTAGGTAAGAGATAAAAATAAAAGTTCTATTTTTTTTGTAGTACTCTTATTTCATTGATCTTTGGAGTAACACTATCAGATCCTGCATTCAACAGGATTTTTAGTGAGTTGGTGAAATCTTGCTTCTGTGTGTAGGAGTGTATAAATGTTTGTGAGTCAAATCATTTTTCCAAGGGAAGATTAGTCATGAAGTTGCTTGCTTCGAACTTCATTTAATCACCATTTCCAGATTATGGCTTCTTTGCATTTTGCTTCCTCGTTGCTAGCATCCTGATGGTGAGGTTTGGGTTGAAAAATTGGAGGAAACCTCAACGCTTTTGTCAGGAGAGAAAACAAGTTGTTCGACGCTTCTGGGTCTTCTTGGTTGCTTGTGATTCTGTATTTTTCGACCACGGTTGACAGACAGCGCGCGGTCGGGCTTGGTTACCGAAAGGAAGAGAAGTAGTATTATTGGACGCAGGCGTATGTTGGTTGGTATATGAGTTTAAAGCGGAGAACTCCTGGGTTTCTTATGCAGGACTTTGAAGAGTTATACAAAGTAAACTTCTTTCCGGCTTTTGGTTTTATAGGGATTTGTTTTATGGGGTTTTGGTTAGATCTGATATGATCCAACGTGGGATCTTTTAGGTTATGTTCTTGAGAAAGACATAGCCACCCAATAATATTCTTGCCAACTCCTCGTATTCCGACTAGTAACATGTTCTACTAACCAGCTTCATCAAAAACTCGTAACAACTACTACTTGTATTGGTCGAAAGAGTGACGACAATTTTAGTGAGACATTAGGAGTCAGTATATCAGTGTATATAGTTGCTTTCATTTCACAAATATAAAACAGGTAACCAGAGAAAAATAAAAGCGGACCTGTGACGACGGCAGTGAGGCCAGTAGCATCAACTCCTTGTGTAACCTCCTCAGCCGTGGAACATCCTGAGAACCCAGATGCTCCTTTCGACCCAAAATTCCCCATCTTCGTCTATCCTGATCGATTCTCTCTCACTGATACAAATTTATAGTATATATTATTGCATGTTCATCAAGCAGGACGACTGAGGTAATATATAACAAGTAAAGCAAACCTTATCTGCTGTCTTAGGGCGGATGGTAATTACAATTATCCAAAATTTAGCCATTCCTTCTTATCATGTTCTCATATAAAATGTCTCGATTCACAATTGATGTCAACTTTCTAATAAAGAAAAATATGTTGATGTAACTTTTAGTGCATGAGTTGCGTGTGATCATATATATAATAGGTTAGGTGAGTCCGACTATCATAGGTGTGGGTGTGAATGCTTTTTAAAATATTATTACGTAAAATGGATACACAACGTAGATATTATAAATTATTAAGATAGTTTCAATTAGTTAATAACACTTCATTATTTAAATTTAACAAAAATCTTGCTAAATTTAACAAAAAAACATGCTCATGTTCCAACTTATACGGAAATCGCAAATTTTCTCAAATGTTCTTTTTCTACGTACGTTTGAAGAGCAGTTTCTTCCAGATCCCAATTGTTTATGGGTGCAGCGAGATTAAGTCTAACAAATTAAGTCGATACGCTGCATGTAAATGTAATTTTAGTATTTGAGAATATTTTGGCAAAAATGTAAATAGAAATGTCGTGTAAAAAATATTTTAATAAAAATATCTTAGTTAAAAGTAATTAATTATCTATTAATCTGCTAAAATCGTATGTAAAATTAATATAAAAAAGAAATTTTACTATCAATAATATTTAAATAAAAAGTTGACATAAAGTAAGTCACAAAATTTTCTGAAAATATTATTTTAAAAAATTGAAATATTTTTATAAAATTATAGTTTTCAGTGTGTTGAACTAGGAGAAGTTTCATTCTATATTTTAATGATAACATAATTATTACTAATGTTTTATTTTTGGTGATTACAAAAGTAAAATTAAATTATTTAAGTGTATATACATATATGTTAATTAAGCCAATAGACATGCTATCAAGCAAAGTGATATCAATTTACCTTTGAAGACAAAAGGAAGAAATGAAGAAAAAAATATGAGTTTTAAGATTATTGTCAAGTCAAAATGAACCAAGATCAACGAAGATTGAAAATCTTTTAATATGTAAAAATCAACGTGAACTTTTGGGTATCCTTGCCTCAATCATTTTAATGTTTTAGGGTACTATATGCATAAGCATGTCATTTTCAATAGACAACACATATTTTGTCATTTATCAAAAGGAATTAATTTATTAATTTTCAAAGAAATCCCTCTTCCTCTTAAAGACTCTACAACTAAGTTGAGCAAATATTTTTTTATCAAAAGGGGACATTTATACCTTTTGAAAAACTTTAAGTGTTGAAATTTTAACCACCGAAACTATTTTTAAAACTTAACCTATATAGGGATTTGATTAGCCTAAAGGCTTGGATTGGTTAACTTAACACACAACACATTTTGGACATATTGGGAGTTAGAAGTTTGGCTAGCTAATGTGTCAAGCAGTGAACCATTGTTTAGCTAAATGTTTCAGTAACTAGTCAACCATGGAATATATTTTGGACATAATAGGCACTTTTTATTTTACTAGGATATCATTTAATTGAAGTTTTAACACTGACCAGCCTATTGCACCTAGAAACTAGAAGTTGTTATTGGACCAAATGAGATTCCAACTCATGATATTAATGATAACAAAATATATTGCTACTAACGAATTTTCTTCTCATCATATTAGTAGCTCTATTCTAAAAAAAATCAAATGATATATGAAATATCAGGTTCAATGGAAGGCCAATACGAGGAAAAGAGTTAATTGAATAAATTGAGCAATTAAAGGATGATTAAAATAGGCAAAGTGGAGAACATATGTAATTCAAGAGAGTCAAGTTACCATTGTAAACTTTCTTGTAACATTATTTTAGACATTTTAATAATCTATAAGCTTAAACAATACATAATCATTTTGTTGAATACTTTCAGAAACTCTTAAAGTAGTTTTGGATAATTTTTTAATCAAATGAGTATATTTTAATATCTGGAAGGACTTGAGAAATTTTTAAAAACTTATTTTAGGGTCTTTGGTTGATCTATGTTAAATTTAGGTAAACCTATTAGGGTTTTAAGTTTGTTCTATAGATACAAGTCAATCAGTATGACATATTTGTTGACAAGTATCCTTTTAAAAAAAATATTTTATGTATCCTGAGTTTGTGTAAGAAATGTTGTTTCATATATTATTTTACAAGTGTTGCTTTTACTAGTTGTTATAATGACTAGTTTATGCCTATAATATGTTTATTTGATTGTTTTAAGTATAAATAGATAAATTATATGTTTTAGTAAGTATCTTTTGCACTAAGGCAATCATTAAAAGATTTTGAGAAATTTTTATCATGTTTATATGTGTATAAGTATAATATGAGCCTTTAATGTATTATATGATGAGTTCTTGAATTGTATTTTATTGATTAAAAAAGTAATTAACTTATTAAGGGTTCCTCTTCATCAATAAAAAAGAAAATCTATAAAAGTTTCCTATACAGAAAATAACATGTTGCGTGGAGGAATCTTCTTCATCCATTAAAGTAATAAAAATAGTGGATTTTCAATTAGAACATAAGGATTGGATATAGACCGTTGATTATTTTATCAAATTACTATAAATCAATTTGTCTCTCTTTTCTTTACTATTTTTTATTATAAAGATTTTTGTGATTTGCATTGATAAAATTGTCATAACTATTCAATAAAATTAATTAATCCATTCATTAGAATATCAAGCATGCTAAAAATTGAATATATATAATTCATCCCCTCTTGTGAACCTTACAAAGTTTAATAATTAGTATCAAACCATGTTTTATTCATTGCACATAGATTTTTAAAGAAATTTGAGTAAAGATCATTTTAAGTCATTTCAAATTTTCTTTTAATTACAAGGGCCAATATTTTCCCATTTTTAAAATATTAATTGCATTGAAAATTAAGATGAAAGTTTTTCTTATTGTTGAAAATTTTGATTTATAGAAAATTGTATATAAAAGTGAGTGAAATTCCAATGATGATAAATTGAAAGCATTAAATAATAAGGTATTACTTATTCTTCTTAGTTCATTTGATATCAATGTCCTAAATAAAATATCAGTATGTGAAAATACTTGTGTTATTTGGCATACAGTTGATATTACATATGATGATGCTAATGAATCAACAAACTTAATCAAAAATAAAGAATTGAGAAGAAGACGAATGATGATCATAAGATAAAGAAGGCACCAAAGGCCATATTAAACCATGCAAGTGATTTAGAGAGTGAATAATAAGAAATTAAGGTAGTATACATATGTTTTATGGATAATAATGATTAGATACTCTCTTTCTCAAATTCATATGATGATATTGATTATTTGATATTAAACTTTCATATGATAGGTTAGTTGAATGCCTACAGGCTATGATCATATAAAGGAAAAAAAAATCATTTTCAAGTATAAAAAGACTCAAAAACTTCTAGATGCATGCATAATTGATTGAAATATGAAATACATGACATCATAAAATCTAGTTTTGTAATTGTTGCTAATGACAATGAGTATGGTTTATTGCATGAGAATAGGGTATTGAAGAAGAAGATCGATGTTCTAAAATAATCAATATCTAAGTGCACTTTAGGGAATAAAAAGATATGATGCATGCTTGGAATCTAAAATAGCTGAAATGATAGGCATGAAATTGGTTACACTTATGAAAGTTTATCATCCAAGTCCATGACTAATAGTGTAAAAGGAAAATATATGTATAAAGATAAGCCATTGCGTAAGTCATTACCTAAACAAATAGACTTCAATTCAAGATATAAAAACATCAATACTTATGCATCATCTTTTAGAGCCCAAGCTTAAAAGAAGATTTATGCATTTATTGTTTTCTTCGCTTCCTTCACCACACATTCTTCCTTTATGGTTCATACTTTAAATATAAAAGACATGATTCACAAGAAAAAATAGGCATAATTTTTTAGCAAGGCTACATCAAAAGATCATACAAGATTTTTCTCATTTCATTTAAACTTATTTATAATCAAAATAGCATGAAAATGCTCATGATTATTATAGGATGCCATAAAAGTATATGGTACATGTTCACAATTCCCATAGGCCACATTTTTACTAAAGGAATATATCTTTTATCAAGTTTTATGCTAGGGCTTATGATCACATCATAAGTTCTTCAATCCCTTACACATCTAAAGGAGAACTCTTTTTCACTATTACACCCTAAGCATACTTAAAATTCATTCATATTATTTTCTTATATATCTTACTTGTATAAAGTATATAGCTTTAATTACTTCATTATTCATATCATTGATATGGTAATTATAAGCATATAAAAAGAAATTATATTTAAAATATTCTTGTTAAATAAACCCACAAGGAGATGGATTGAAAAGAATCAAGAGCTAACTCCTAAAGGCCTAAATTTGTGTAGTTACTTAGAACATATTGGTTTTTTTTACCTTATAGATCAATGTCAAGCAGCATCAAATAAGTACCAACAATTGAATCACCCTTAAATAAATATAGTATCTCCAATGATTAATTTCAAAGGGACAATCGTAAAGAGTCTTAGTCTGAGTTAAGTAAGGAAATTAATATTAAAAGATTAATCGTTGAGCCAAGTAAGGAACAAAATAAGGTAACCATCTGTGGCTTGTAAAAGGAGAAAATCATTTGCTTTCATATTGATGACATTGAACATATTTAAATTGCATACGTATTATGGGAGAGAAACCATAATTGTATGTATACCTGGGGAGAAAAAGATTGATTTATCTTTAAATTGGTATATGGGCTCTTTGTAAATTATTCACTTTTCAAGAAGCATTTTGCATAGACACTTTTCATGTATAATAAGAGTTTTTGAAAAGGTAGAAAGTGAAGCTATCTATATTTAGCTTTGGATATTTATAACTTTGTATATCATATACCCATTTATAGTTGAAAAAAGGGAAAGTGATTTGTAATATTGAAACTTCATTATTCATTTTTAATGATATATGGAATAAAGGAGAGCATGCATTACATATTATTTTAATACCAGGGAAGTTTACCCAATCTTGTGTAGTTTTTCATCATCATAAAAATGAGAAGTTTTCATTTGTTTTTTCATTATCAGAAGATATTTTATTACCATAAAAATAAGAAAATTGTTGAAACAAATTTATTTTTAAATTAAAAGAATATCATTAATCTATCCTAAGAAGGATAAACTTACAATTGAGTCACTATTTTTCTTACAACTGTTCAAGTCTTTCCATGCTATTCTTGTCCAAAAAGACCATAGGACAACAACTCCCTTTCACACATATAAAGGAATCTTTTTTCTTAACATGTTCCATCTAGTCCTCATTGAAGAGTTGACATCTACATAAGCTTTGTGAGCATATAAAATTTCCATGATCCAATAAATAGTATTATGAGTAACCACTGTCTTCTCCAATGAAATTCCTCTGAACAATCTAAAGTTTCTTTATCTCTAGATTAAATAAACAAATCCATTGAAAGAAATTATGATAAAAAGAGATGTCTTACCCTATCCTTTAAGTCATATCATTAGTCTATTTTTGTTGGACCCCGTCTCCGAGGCCCAACATTCGGACCCATAAGAGCATGGAAGGCCCAAAACCAACCATAAACTGACCTCAAATAGAGAAACTTTTAATTGAAAATTTGGAATTGGATTTTTAAGAAAAATAGTTCCCTCCGTTCTAACGATTCCAACGCCACTGAAAACGCTCAATTTGGATTAGAAATGAAGAAGTTATGGTTAAAATACTAGCTTCAAGAAAAACAGTCAAAACGGGACACTCAATCGACTTCGGG
>JANVCQ010000231.1:33837171-33861234 GCA_025531925.1 Erythroxylum plowmanianum
GGAATGAACTTCAGTTTATCATTGAAGTAATATAGGATGAGTGTAACTTATATTATAGTTGCAGTTACCTTAAATTGTCAATTCGTTATTTATTTGATTTTTATTCTGTCGTTATTAATTAGCTTCTCTTAACTTGTCATATGCGAAATTTTACACGCATTTTGTGAAAACTAGCAATATGTTTAAACAATTTATTAAAATAAGTATTCATATTTTGATGAATACTTATAATATAGCGCAATTGTAAATATTAAATATAGGACTTTTAATGATTGAAAAAATCTTCTTACATATATGATTAGAAACATGTATGTGAGATCTTTAGTATAGGTTCGTTTTGTAGATTTGAACCCATAAACTTTAACCCAAAATCCGTCATGATTGAGACTATGAGGCTAATCGATGAAAAATATGAGGAGCTTAGGAGTCACAACCAGAACTTGTCTCGAGTCACATATATCTTAGATGTTTTGTATACATTGGTGAGCATGAAGGATACTAGCTAAAGACTCACTGTTTTACATTAATAGCCTTGCAGAAATGAGTTATGTTGATATATCATGGATGTATAGACGATCAATAGCTTATGGTTACATTAATGCTGAATTTGTTGTCGGAGTTGAAGCCTTTATCCATTATGCATGTTCTCAACATGCATATATAGATGGGCCGAAGATCAGATGTCCATGTAAAAAATGCAAACACAAATGTTTCCTTTTTATTGAAGAAGTTAATGGGCATTTGCTGAGAAAATGGTTTGTCCCAAATTATTTTGAGTGGACACAACACAGGAAAGTTGGCATTTGTAGCGGCTCAAGGGGTAATCAAGCAGAATCGTCTGTGCATTTCAATGAGTTTGAAAGGGGGATTGGATTTAGAACAAATTATGTGGAAGAGACTGGAAATCCGTACAAGCAAATGGTTTATGATGCAAGTGGTAATACCTTTCACGAAAATATGGGAAATCTTGAATAAGAACCTAACCCACATGCAAAGCAATTCTTTGACTTACTACAGTCAACAGACGAAGAGTTATGGCCAAATTGTGAGACAATGATCCAATTGTCTTCGATTGCGTGAATATTGAACATTAAGTCTGAAGGGCATATTTTAGACCGTAGTTTTGACAAAATTCTTGAGTGGTATAATGAATCAATGCCTCGTGATCATCTAATGGTTGATAGCTTTTACAGTATGAAGAAACTTATTAGGGGTCTTGGTTTGCCTGTTAAGAAGATTGATTATTGCAAATTGGGATGTATGTTGCATTGAGGAGATGATGTGGACTTAGAAGAGTGTAAATTTTGTGGGCAACCTAGGTTTAGGCCTAGAAAGCGTTCAATGAAGCAGAAATTAGTACCATGGAAGCGGATGTATTATTTCTCGCTAACTCCGAGACTTTAAAGACTTTATGCTTCTGATGTAACTGCATCTCATATCAGATGGCATGCTGAACACGAACAGAAAGATGGAATAATGAGTCATCCATCAGATGCACTGGCATGGAAGCATTTCTATGACACCTATCTTGATTTTGCAGTTGAATGTTGAAATGTTAGGTTAGGATTGTCGATGGATGGATTTCAACCTTTTGGTCAATTCAAGCAGCAATATTCATCATGGTCAATCATAGTGACTCCTTACAATTTGCCTTGGTTGAAGTGTATGAAAAAGGCATATATGTTCTTGACAATGATTGTACCGAGGCCTACAAATTTGAAGCATAAAATTAATGTATTCTGACAACCATTGATATCTGAATTGCAGCATCTGTGAGAATATGATGTTCAAACATATGATGTCTCTCTGAAACATAATTTTGTGTTGAGGGTAGCTTTGATGTAGACCATTAGTAATTTTCCAGCATTTGCCATGTTATCTGGATAGAGCACAGCTGAAAAATTGGCTTATCCTTATTGTGGCAACGATTATGATGCCTTTCATCTTCCAAACGGGGGAAAAGTATGTTGGTTTGACAATCACAGGAAATTTCTTCCTCCAGATGATCCATTCAGACGTAATAAACATAAGTTCATTAAGAATATGATGGTAAAAACAACTTCGCCCTCTTACAAAGATGGTGAAGAGATATTGCTGGAGATTGATGAATTAGGCTTGCTGAAAGTTACAAAATTTGAAGCTGATGAAGTTAATACAAGCATTAGTAAAAATTTTGGTTGGAGAAAACGAAGCATCTTCTGGGATTTTCCATATTGGAAAACGAATTTGATACGTCATATTTTAGATGTCATGCATATTGAAATTTTTTTTGACAATATGTTCAATACCATAATGAACATTGACTAGAGGACAAAAGACAATGCAAAATCACGAGCTGATTTGCAAATTTTTTATATAAGGAATGAGTTATATAAAGATCTTCGTACCGGTAAATATCCGAAAGCATATTACACTTTGGACAAAAAATAAAGAGAAATATTGTGTGAATGGTTTAAGGGTTTAAAGTTTCCCGATGGTTATATTTCAAACTTGGCAAGTTGTGTGGACATGAGGAAGTAAAAATTATTTGGGTTGAAAAGTCATGATTGTCACGTGTTTTTGCAAAGGTTAATTCCAATCGCATTTTGGGAGTTGCTACCGAATAAGGTTTGGGAAGTGATTACAGAAATAAGTTTGTTTTCAAAAGTTTAACATCATCTAAAATCAAGTACACTGAAATGGAAATCCTAGAAAGGGAGATTCCAGTAATTTTGTGCAAGTTAGTAAGAATTTTTCCTCCCAGCTTTTTCAATTGTATGGAGCATTTACTTGTGCATTTAGCATAAAAGGCTAAACTAGCTGGTCTAGTTTAATATCGATGGATGTATCCGTTTGAGAGGTAATTCAAATTCAAAATAATGTAAATGAAGTTATAACATGTTTTAACTATTACATTGTAATAATCATATTTTCTAATATAGATATTTGCATCACTTGAAAAAATGTCAAAAACAGGCTAGAGTTGAAGGTTCATTTGTAATGCTTATTTAGTGGAGTAGGCTAGTACATTTTGTGGACATTATTTTGCGACACAGGTTCAAACAAAAGAAAGAAAAGTTCCTCGTAATGACGATGAGGGAGGAACCAATGATGCTGATGGTAACATATTCATTTTCACATTTCCTGGGCGAGCATATGGACGTGCAACAAGAAGAATGTTAACAGAGCAAAAAATTGAGGCTGCCTATGTTTACATTTTATTGAACTATCAAGAGGTTCAACCTTTTGTGTAGTAAGTTGAAGCACATTATATCGGTAGTCAATTTTTGTCTTGTTCATAACTAAATTACATAATAATGTAACTTAGGATATACGAGGCATTGTTACACGAGATCATGGCAGTCAGCACACAGGATGAAGTAAATAATGAGGTTGGGAGACATTTTACACGATGGTTCAAGAGATATGTTAGTTTCCACTTACAACTATTCTCATAATTAAATTATACAATTGAAGTGTTGAAATAAGTGGATGTATGCATTGATATTGAAATGATTTTTTTGTAGGCCTTAGAAAATTCAATAAAGAACAAGTTCATTTGTGATCTTGCTAAGGGACCTCTGCAAAATATTAAATCGTATCCGGTTTATTTCGTTAATAGCTACAAATATCATACAGAAGCTCATGGTTATAACATGGCAATAATAAATAATGGAGTTTTCATACAAGGAGAATTCATGGATTACTATGGTAAAATCATTGAGATACTTGAAGTTGAGTACCCTGCGTTACTAATCAAGTGAATTGTGATTGGTTTGACCTCACTCTAAATGTTGGAGCAAAAGTGCATAGCTAATACAATCTTGTTGAAATCAACTCACGTAGAAGATTGAAACATTTTGAACCTTTCGTTTTGGCTATGCAAGCGAAACAAGTGTGTTATGTCCCTTTTTTCAGCATACGACGAGATAAGTTAGATTAGTTGGTGGTTTGCAAAGTTAAACCTAAAGGTGTTTTTCAATCACATGGAAAAGGAGAAAAGAGAATTGAAAGTGAAGTATTTCAAGAAGATGCTTATTTTATAAATGCATCTGTAACATATGATGATAATGAACCATTGCACGATCCATTAAATAAATATGTTGAGATTTCATCTAGAGAGGAGGAAGATAGTCAAAGATCTGAAGAGGAGCCGAATTTTGATTCTTATTCTTCAGAAAGTGAAGATGATTGTAATTTACAATTAAGTTATGATAGCGATTAATTTGTGTATGTAGTGAAATATTTTATTTCCTTTGACAAGTAAGATGTACTCAAACTTTTCAATATATTCTGTCAAATATTTAATTAAAATTCTTAATCAAGAAATGTCAACTTGGCATCTGGTTCCGGATAGTAGTAATTCATTCCATTGGGAGGAATGTAGTAAAATTGTCCCTGTCGAAGGAATAAAGGATGCAGTAACAATCTTCATTTCTTTAAGTAATGATTGTTTGCCTTCCATGACCGATCTTCTACTTCAAGGTGTATAATATCATCTGAACAACGTCACTTTCCTTATTATGTACATCTCAATTCAAACATATGATGTTGTTATATTAACATTTCATGGAATATATTACATGTTGTTTAAAACTTTTATGAATCTCGAAGATGACATGTATGCTGAAGGAGACGGGAGCAATGACACAACGGTTGATGCAGGGTTAGGCAAATAATTATGTTTAATAATTACTGTTATTTTGCTAGCAAGTTATAGAGTATTTGTATAATTACTTTCACTCAATTTTAATAGTAATTTTATTAAAATAATTTGTCAATAATTTAAATTTTCAAATTTTATTTTTATAATTAAATAACAAGAATTTTTTTTGAAAAACGAGTAAAATCACGAACTTTCTTCATGTCAAGACTCTTAGATGCAAGTACAATGGTAAAATGAAATTGCGAGATTTTTAAATTGTCTATATTTATCAAATTTTATAACAAAAATATTTGCTCAAATCATATATTAGAAAAAAGGAATCTAACAAAATTACTTTTATTTGATAAATTATGGAGTTGATTGGGTTTTGTTTTCAAAATTATGTTTCAAAAGACAAGTAGCAATAGACCCGCCTCGGTTAGAGCCTCACTCATTGCCCCAGGCGCTTAAATCAAGCACTCAGCATTAATAAAAATATTACTTTTTACTATAGCATTAATCATTTAAGATTCTCTGTCCACAATAATCATGTGCGACCTTTTATTGCTTTGCACCATTATTAACTCATCCCACAATTACGCGGATTTATAGGCCCCATAACAGTAGTTTAGTCTAAATGTAGGTTTATGGGTGGGTCCCAAGTCAAACGAATTAGTGTCTTAAAATTCGCATTATACTTTATTCTATCTGTCACTAATAAATAACCTTATATTATTTCATGTTGCTTAAAAAGGTATACTAACTGCTGAAAAAGCCCCTTAGAGTTTACCATCTATTTCACTTGAATCCTATGTAGTTCAAACCTCCGACGCCTGGATTAAAAATCTACTTAAACCCTAAATGTAATTAAAATTTTAAAATGTTGTGATTGCTATGCAGCAAATTTTATTTTGAAGAAAATAACGGCATTTTCATCTCACTTGTCAGAGAATATATAAAATCAATTGAGTTGGTCTCACACAACAGCTTAAGCTGTTGTGGTGAAACGGTCACTTAATATGATATCAGAGCCTCTATGACCAAATGGTTATGAGTTCGAATCCTACTACCCACCTATTCTAATTAAATTAAGCACAAGGTAAAGTAAGCCTGTGCAAGTTTCAAGCCCAAAGGGCTTTCACTTGAGGGAGTGTGTTAGAGAATATATAAAACAATTGAGTTTGCATTACACAACAACTTAAACTATTGTGGTGAAACGGTCATTTAATATCACCAACTTTTCTAGTTGTCATGTGAACTTGTTCGGGTGTAAAGAAATTGAAATAATTTGACAAAATTCTCGTGCGAAATTCAAGTTTAAGTTGTGAAGCTCAATTCAACCTTTTTTCTTCATCATCGCCAACCAATAGTTCTATTTCATGACGTTCAAATGTGCTAAAGGGATTATACAAGGTGATCTCTTATTACCTTACATCTTTGCATTAATCGTTGAGGTACTTGCAAGACTGATCTCCTTTAATATTTGTCAAAGGAAGCCCCTCAAATTTCATTTTAAATGCACGAACCTAAAGTTCTTTAATTTATCCTTTGGGGATGACTTATGACTAATGTGTGGCGTAGATAAAGGATTTGTGCCATTGCCAATGGAATGTCTTCATCAGTTCTCTAAAATTTCTAGCCTTTCGATCAGTAAAAGAAAAGGTTGGATCTTCATCTCTTATATACCAAGCTCCTTAGAACACGATTGAGCACCTTATTTGGTCGTAAGTTGAGCAAAACACCTTTTAAATAACTAGGATGACCCATTTCATCCTATAGAGTCATTTACAGTGACTATAAGCCTTTATAACGCTATATTGAAAAGAACTAGCAATTGGAAATGCAAGGTTTTAACCTATGTAGGAAGATGCCATTTAATTTCCTCTATTATTAACAACATGTACATATAATGGAGCTCTCATATAGTGTTGCCTGATAAAATCATCAAAGATATTAAAAGAATCCTTATATACTCTCTTGGGGTTGGATTAGGCTCTAAAAGGTGTCCCTAAAGTCAAATGGAAGGAGATTAGCTTCCTTAAATTTCAAGGAGGACTTGTAATAAAATGTATTCAAGCTACAGACAAAACTCTTATGGTTAAAAGAATCTAACATTTATTTAATGATAAAGAAGTATTACGGGTTAAGTGAATGCATGATGAATATTGAAAAGGCATTAGCTTCTAGTACACAAAGCACAATACCAACACTTCTTCATCTATTAAATTTCTTTTGAAGCTTAAGTAGTTTGTGGCTAAGGAATAAAGCATCTGACAGGAAATAGGGAGTAAACCAAATTTTGGTTTGGTTATTGGTCAAAGTTTGGCCCTTTTCACCTTCGTCCTAGTTTTTCCTTCCACACAATTTATTCTCCCAATCAATGCTATTGTTAATGCCTTAATAGAAAATATAAGGGAATTTCGCTAATTCTTTCTATGCCTCTCTTCACTTGGTCTAAGCTTTGTTTGGTTTAAGGTTAATGTCCCCAAAATTCTCCTTTATACTATGGATGACTATTAGAAACAATCTCATAATTGGATAAAATGAATTGGGTCCCTACTTTATTTTACTTGTCCATACTCTTATGTTATTTGGAATTGTATATTAAAATGGTATTGCCTTCATCTTCTTTTATATTCATGGAATGAGGTTCTTTATTGGGCCCTGGGAATTAGGTACACTAATACTACTTGTTTTAAGATTTTCAAGTTGTGCTTCAATTATGTGGTATACGAGCTTTAGAGAGAAAGAAAGAATAGAATTTTTTTAATTTTAGGCAAGAACCTTAAGTATTAACTAGCTAAATTGGGAGAATTAATTGTTGCTAAGAATCTTCAAATTAATTACAACAATGTGTATGGTGAAAGATGGCATGTTTTATAACAATATGGGGTAAAATATTACAACTTATTTCACTCGATGCTATAATCTATTTCTTCTTAACTCCAAGGGGAAATGAAGACTCAATTCCTTCTTCCTCCTAATCATCTGCATTTCAATTTGTTATAAATTTCATTGTTAATTATTTTATAATTATTATCGCTCTTTTTGAATAATTCAACTCTCATTCCTTTAATATAATTTCTTTATTTTCTAAAAAGAACTATTATAAGATATAACTTACTGTTTAAGTAATAAAAAGTAGAGACTAATGGAAGCATTCAACTTGGACATCCCTTACAAAAAAAATAAGCGTCAACTTGAAAAGTTTCGAAAGAATAACATTACTATAGTTTCTACATATTGATAAGTTTAGGACTTATAGATCTTGTTAAATCTCTTATAATTACAACTACTTTAATTTAGTCTTTGTATGGTGGTTACAACACTAGTTTCTCTGCCGCAAAAGATATGTTGATTCCTTTCAATTAATATGCAATAAACTATGCTCCAAATGCTAGCCTAAACAAACTTTGATCCCTTTTAGCTTAGAATTGGGTTTTGGTAGCCCAGTAGAAGATATTAGACTAAATGAAGTAATTGAAGTTGAAAGAGCTTAATAATGTGTTTCCATATAATAGAGGAGAAGTTATAATTGAAAAGTAAGTGATCCAAATCTTCATTGCTAGCCTAATATAGTGTATATTTTGTATCCATTGTAAGAAACTTCAGAGCATTCTTAGTGCCCAATTTTATTTTGACAACAAGCCATAATATAAAGGAAGCAAAGGGGATTAAGCTAGAGTCCCATACCAATTTAAACTAGCCGGTCCTAGTTTGATGCCCTAAAAAGATTCATTGCATGAAGAATGAATTTTAAAAATTTGTCAGGAAATCATTAGATTGAGTCTTATCTCGATGATTTCTTTAAATCCCCTAGCAAAGCAAGCATACTAGCTCCACTTGTTGTTACTTATAAATGCTTAGCATAAATGATTGGTTTAAGGGCTTAGAAATCATGTGATTTGTGTAAAAGTACCAAGTCATAGTAGCTATCAAGCTAGAAGAAGCTATCCCTACCAGTCCCATTTTATGTTTAAAAGCTAGATTAATTAAATCCATTTTCTCAGGCATTTGTCCTAAAGTCTAAGATGTGTTAGAATTTGTCCATACTAACAAAATGTTTTTCCCTTTTAATATATATAAGTGAATCCATTCTCCTATAGAGCTTCTTTATTGAAACATAGCTTCCAAAGTTTCTTAATAAGCATAAACTTGCTCATGAATCTAATTCATTCGATTCTTAAACATCTATTCTCCTTTGGCAAGCCTATATTTGAGCAAACCTTAGGTACCTTTTTCTTGTTCTCTAATCCAATTTAGAGGAAGTTTATAAGAATATTATCAATGGTCTTCAAAATTTATGTTCAAAGAGATAAGTGAGAGCATTAGCACATATAGAGATTACTTAAAATAGAGATTATACGTTAAAGCCTTCCTTCATATGAAAGGACTTATTACACAAGCTATTTGATCTTTTATGAATATACCAATAAGTCGAGAGTAATCTATTTAGGTGAGTTTCTTTCTAGTTATAGGAACACCTAGATATTTAAATAGGATTTTTTGATGTTTGAATCCTTTATATATAGCTATATAATCTGCATTTTCAGTAGATCTAGTAGATATATAGAAGGAATTCTTACTTAGGTTGAAGCTAAAGCTTGACAAGGACCTAAAATGCTCTAAGGAGTTGATCAACATCTTAATTGATATTGATGAAGACTTATAAAGTAGTAATAGATCATCTATAAATGACATATTGAAGATGCCAAGTCTATTACACTTGTATTGAAATTTGGGCTTAAGTTCCTTATAGGTGTTTAACCTTGTTAATCTAATGGACATTTCTATACTAAGAGCAAATAAGTAAGGTGAAAAAGGGTCTGCCTACTTTAGTCCTCTAATTGATCTAAAAACATTTATTGGTTCTCCATTTACCAAAATTGAGAATATGACACAAGAGATAAACTTCCTTAATCAATTGGAAAATCTCTAATAAAATTAAACGCATCTATTGGGTTAAATAAAAAGTTTTAGTTTAAAGAGTCAATGGCTTAGTGAAGTCAATCTTTAAGGTATAGCTTTTGATTTCTTTCTTCTTATGGTAGCTTTTGAATAGTTCTTGTTCAATTAATATGTAATCCCTAATGCTTCTTCCTTGAATGTAAACTTCTTAGCAAAGGTTTGTGATATATATTATCATTTTCTTAAGTTTTTTTGCAAATATTTTTAAACCTTATAGATAATATTACCATATCCAATAGGTCCATAATCATACAAAGTGAAAGGATCAACAACTTTAGGAATAAGGGAAATATAATTTTTTTAAAATTTAGTTAACAAATTTCCACTTATGAAAAATTCCATCACTATATTGATAACTATGCCATTTATTAGTTCTCATATTCTTTAAAAGAATCTGACATTGAATCCATCTAGATCAAAGGCTTTCTTAGGATGTAAGCTAAACATTATTTCCTTAATTTCCTCTCTAGTAACATTCTTGATAAGATTGTGTCCAAATGATAAGGAAAATTATTAACTAAGTAGTTCTTAAAATCATTAGGTATAAGATTTACCAAAATTTATATTCCCATCAACTTCTTCAATTGCTTATACACCACTTCCTTCAATCCCTTATGATCATTATAGATATGCCTTTAGAAGTTTGTGGGGACATAATTTTATTCATCTTTCTTCTAGTGTGAATAGCATTATAATAAAATTTTGTTTTCTAATCTTCATCTTTTAACAAAAAAATCTTAATTTCTATTTTAATATAGAATCATAGCTTTATAGAAATATCCATTTAGTGCCTTAGAATAGTAGTCTCAAGATATTTAAGTGTTAGATCATTGGAGTTTTTTCCTAGATAATCCTTGCTCTTGTTAAGAACATCTAAAGTCGTATTTTTTTTCTCTTCTAAAATGGGACTAAATCTCTTCATATGAAGTTGGATGAGTTTTACTTTAATAAAATTTAGATTTTTCACACAAGAGTAAGCTTGAGATATAACAACTTTAACACTCAAACCTTTAAGAATTGCTTCTCAGAATCCATGGTGTCCTATAGAGCATTGATGAGTCTAAAAGGGCTTTCATCTTATTATATGCAACCTTCAATTGAATTACCATGAGAGTATGATCAGAAGTGAGACAGTTGAAAAAATTAGCACATATTAAAGCAAAAGAAGTCATCACAAGGTGAGTTAACTGAGCATCTATCTAGTTTCTTTTGTAAGAACCAGGTCCCACTTTATCTATTATTCCAAGTGAAGAAGTTGCATATGTATCTTAAGTCATTCATTTTTAGATATTTAATAAGGTTGGAGAAGTCCTTATTCATACGCTTCATCTTTATCTTGAGACCATCCATCTCCTAAGAGGAGAGAGTGAAATTAATATCACCTACCGCGAGCTAGAGAGTAATGGAACTAACCCTTAATGAAGCTAGATCAGACCATAGTTGTCTTCTCCAGGTTAGCAACATAGACAATAGTAGTGCTTAATGATTATGAGTATTGAGTTAGAAGAACAATATAGTTAATGAATTAATATAAAAAGCTCTAATATTATAGTTGAAATACTTGATAGTCAAAGGATATTACAATTTACACATTGTATTGAGACTCATGACCACTAAGGTTGGTCTAGTCTCCATTCAAACACTAAAATCCCTTATGAAATCGGCAAACTTTATTTTAGTTTCAATCAAACTAATAAAATGAGGCTTCTTAAAGGCCGGGAAAGCCCTAAGAGCCTACTATTTATTGGGGTTATCTAAGCCTTTAACATTTTATGTAACTATATTCATTAAGCAAAATATGTAATGCCTCTTCTTCCTAGTTTTTCTCTTAGTTTTGCTTTTACCAGTGCTTAGTTCTTCATCCATGTCTATTATGATGATACTTAAAGCTTTATTACCATCTTTCACATGTAGCTCATCCAATGGGATAAAATATTCCAAATTAACATTTACTCTATTTGCATTATTTTAAATCAAATTATTGTAGAATAATTTTAGTTTAGGGTTTCCTTCCTCAATTCTATCTTTAAAACCCATATCGTTCAATTTGTGTTATTCTTAGAGGATGGGCAAAAGCCTTCTACCTATTGGTTGTTTCCTTTTATTAAAGTATCCTTATTCTAAGATATATCAGGTCTAGCTTTCTCCATATTTGGGATTATATTTAGTGTGTTCCCCAAATTATATTACAGATGTGTCTTTAGATCTAACGTTAGTTGTACACAACAAGTTGGGATAGTGTCAACCTAATTGTCCTTTTCCAAAGGTTTTATTGGTGTTGAATTGTCATCTTCTAATGACTCTTTTACTCTTTTCCTTTAGGTTTCCATATCTTCTTATATTCCTTCTTCATTAGCCTCCACTAATAGGTTATGAAAATCAAATCTTCTATCACGTTGTCTTCCTCATCAAGCTTCTTGATTTTAACTAAATTAGAAACTCTTTGTCCAAGGTCCACATCTATGCATATCTAAGCATAATCTATTATTTTAAAGTTAACAATGTGGTCATCAAAGCATAATGGTTTCCTTAACTAGCAATGTAATTGAGTTCTTTTGAGGACTAATACTTTACAAAAATGATATGGAAGTTCACCCAAACTAAGGTCCTCATTACTGATTTGTTTAATGGCCTCCCCTAGATATGTCGAGGTCACATCTCTGTTATTTTCTTTGGTTTAACTGCTAAAGTAAATTTAAAGATGAACAAATCTTCTTCACTGATTAGCACATTTTGTACACCATACTTTCTTCAATTTGTGTTAGCCCAATGTTGAACATAAAGAAATGAGAGGCATTGCTATAAGAAAAATCTCACGAAGTCTAATTGTCATTTCCTAGCTCCTATGTTTAGAATCTCCATAGGTGGCATTACTATCTTTGTATATTAGAACATAAGGACATATTTGGATTTGCCAAAAGAGAATAGATCCCCCTACCAGTTTTTCTAAGCAAATATGTTAGTCAAATGTAAGCCACTAGTTTCTTCACTAACCAAGCCTTCTTCTTTTACCTTCGTAACCTTGACAAAGTCATTGTGGACTAGAACAAGGAAGTCACATAGGAAGGTAAGATCAGGGTTCATGGACAAACTAGTGCCCTTATCTTATTTGGTAGTCAAAGGTGAGGGAGGGAAGGAAGGGTAAAGATTTTCTAACGAGTGACATTTCCTTTAAATGTTAAAACATGTTAGAAATAAGGAGGCATAAAAAATTTCTGTGGGCAATGAGCCGAAAAAAGAAAGTTAATCGAGTGGATAAGGTATAAGTTTACGGGTCAAAGGTTCAAGGCAAAGAGGTTAAAGAGATGTTACAACATCTCAAACTAACTTGAGTTTTTTTTTCTAGAAATCTCACTAACTTGCTTTCTTAGTATTAGTATTGAATAATTTTTAAGTTATATCAGTCTCTTATACTCATAGCAACTACTACATAATTTTTTCTCATCATTCTATTGGATTTAAAGTTAGTGGTGAATAATTATTACTATTAATTAATTAATTGTATATTTATATTTTTACAAATATAAAAAATAAATTATTTACAAAAATGAGTGTAAATAAAGTATTTATAAGTAAAATAAAATTATTGTTAGTATTATTTTAGTTAACTAATTAATATATTATTAATTGTTTATAGAATATGATAAATTATATAATATTAATTATTAATAAAATAAAATGATATTATATTATATATTAAATAATTTTTAAATAATTTTTATAATAAATATTAATATGATAAATTGACAAACTATTTTAGTTAAATATTAATAGTCAAAATTAGTCAAAATAGTAATTAATTATTTATAAAAATATATATCATAAATAAAAAATTGATCATAATATTTATTATTGTATGATAAATAATAATTTCAATAAAAATATTACTTTACAATTATATTAAAGTTTTGATAGACTTACTAATTTTTAGTCACTTTTTTGTGATCATGATTGTTCACGTAAAGAAAGTTCATTATTTGTATGTTCTATTAGTATTCTTAATAAAAGATAAGTAAAAAGTTTGAGAGAGTTTTGGAAAAACGAAAGGATTTTTTTACAAACATTTTGATTGGAGTTAATAAATTATGTGGAAAATTGGTGTATTTTATCTAACAGAACATGGAAGAAGTTTCTAGAAGAAAGGAAAAAAGAAACAATTCAATAAAGGGTATCTTTTAAAATTTTCCTTACTGGCATTACTGACCGTCACACTTGATACTGTCATAACATTTGAATACTGGCTTAAATATCACCAAATTTATTCTTTAATGACTAAATGGGAGCTGAATGGTTTGAGTCTTGCCTTTTGGATTAACTCCTTTGCTCCATTTATGGGAATAGGACCTACGCACATGGTTGTGTTTTGATTTGCATTGTTATTTAACAATGGTCTCTTTACGTTTCTATACATTGGAATTTGGTTGTGTTTTGATTTGCATTGTTCTTTCAGACTCTTGGTCAAATTATGGGAGCTGCACCTGCACCTACGGTGTAGCCATATAGGTAAATGCAAATGAGATACTGGAATTGATGAACCATCAATATATAAACAGCCGCAGGCATGAATTCAGGGAAGTCATCCATCCCTGTCTTCCCATTTTTAAAATGAGAACTAATAAATATAAGTTATGCAACAAGAGGCGCATGTTAAGTTGCAATACATCAAATATTAGTTCTCTCCGCGGCTCTTTGGAACTTAAAACTACTGCCCATTCCGCATTTTCTTTCTAAAATTCAGGAGTGCAACTAATATATTTTCAAAGAGGCCACTTTCGTCAGGCCCAACTTTGGGTAAGAATCAGTAGGACACTTATCTCCCAATCCACTCTTGATATGTCTCTATTTCGTGCAATTTTATTTTTTTTGGTAAGAGCTTAATCTTGATATTCATAAAAAAACAAGAATATTTCTTTATTTGGGCCTATAAAATATTAAGACCCTAGTTTTTCCTACAGCCATCAAAATACAATACTTTGAAATAATTAAATAATTAATAATTAAGCAGAAGGGGTTCATCAATAATTGTAGCTAAGTGGGCCGGATTCTCATCCTCTACATGGTTGAATGGGGTGGATATTTTAAAGTATACACAATGATAATGATACTGATAATGACATAAGTATGCTTTCTCTTTTCAAGAAATATTATCTTTTTATGGGTGGAAAGATAATCGTGTGATCCAAATAGGCAAAATCCAATTACATTCCTTTCTTTAAGCTCGGAAGATTACAAGTCAATGACTCATTAAGAGGCTGAATTATTATTGTTGTACTTATACCTCAAGCACTTGTCATCTCTCTTCCCGACCAAACTTCTCTTCTTTATACGTAATCTAGGTTATGTTTCTTAGATGTGTAATTTTAACATTCAATTCTGAAAGCTCCCTATTATATTAAATCAAAACATGTTTAGTGAATATGTTTGTACGAATATGAAGCTAGAAAGAACAATCATCCTTATCTATTCTAAAGAAGTCGCTCATAAGTTGCAAATATTTATATTGGAAACAATTATTCTTCCAAGCTTTTCTACTCTAGCCTGGATTCAACCCGAGGAGCCAAACGTAGAAGTACTTATGTAACGTTTTATGTATCTCTTAGGTTTGTACAGCAAGCACAATAGTGTAAACTAGTTCCAGCACGTGTCCATGTTTTACACTGTCAGAAACATCCGACATCAAACACAGTGGGCACAGAACCATTCTTGCTAACGATGGGATCACTGAGAATTGGTCAAGTTCAAGCTGAAATCCCACAGCTTTTTGGCCAATTCTTCATCTTTGGCCAGGGCACTTGGTTTAGCTATGTTACTGTCCTTGAAATACTCTCCAGTAACCCCCTTGACTTGTGGATTCAATGCCACATAGCATGTTGTTGCTGCTCCCTGTAAATATAGCAAAAACAACCACCAACTTGTAATAAAGGATCAAGAAAACTTGGCACTGAAATTTATGCCAATTTGGTTATATTCTGTGTAACAGGAGAAACTACCTGCTCAACATTTTTTAGGAAAAGTGCACTGAACGTATTCATCATTCCTGCAGAGGCAGAACATATCAACTTTAGTGAATGAACCTTTGATCCTGAGGCCTATCCGTATTCTCTTTTCCACCAATCTCAAGAGACAGTTCCCAAACTTTTTGTTCCATTAGAATGTAACACATTAATGTAGAAGCTCAAAATATTGCCAATGAGCATTTAGATCAAATGACATTTCTCTCTTCCCTTTACGTTGGCAAGAATCGGTTCAAGTCCCTAAACAATTAACAAAAACTGTAGAACACTAAAGCACCAATTCTGCAACATGAATAATAAAATTTGCTAATCAGTGTGTTATTGCTAAAATATTGAGCAATTTTATGTTACTTTTTATACTAGCAGGGAATAACACTTCAAAGCATTTAGTAAATAATTCAGCATATGTACACAAGAAAAGACTGTTGATTACCACCCACAAAACCATGATGCCGAAAAAGATTTGTCGCTATAACTCCAGGATGAACAGAATTAGCTGTAATATTGACCCCTTGTTCCTGTATTAATAAATAGCAGAGGAAAGAAACTGCAAAATTAGAGACGTGGCAGCATGCTCTACCATTTCATTTCATTGCGACTGCTTTTGAAGTTCAAGTCTGAATTCTCATTCAGATTTTTAGTCTAGAAGGGAAGTAAGTTGGAAGATAGCATCTGAAATCCCAACACTAAGGCTCATTTTTCTAAAGTGTAATCATCCTGATGTTTTCAAATTGCAAGGTCATGCCATAAACTGGAAAACGGAGAGCACCTTGAAGCGCCTTCCAAGCTCATTAGCATGCAATATGTTGGCAAGCTTTGATTGTCCATAAGCACTCCACTCCTTGTACCTGAAGAACTAGTAAGTCAATCAGAGAAAAAACCAAGTAGAAATATATAAATAGTTTTCGACCATGACAAGATTAAATCTTAATCTGTCTGCCACTGCCTGGTGCCACAAGCTACAGCCTATAATTAGTAGCAGACGTGCAGGGTAGTTATTCCAATCATACCCTGATTTTTCATTGATTTTATCGAAGCGAATTCCTTCGCGGTATGTCATAATGTGACCTTCGGAAGACAGGTTAACGATCCTCCCCTCCTTTTTGCTTTCACGTGCTGTGCGTTTCATGGTCTCCAACAACAGGTTTGTCAGAAGAAAATGCCCTGCCGATCGATTTCAAACAATCTCTTATGTGTTGCCTTGCATATTTTTTCAGTTCAAACTTTCACATAGTTGAACATTCTAGTAGAAAGAATTGAATTCAGAACAATTTCCACCAATAGTGAGGAAAATAATTATTTGTTTTTATCCAAAGCAATTGCTGTCGTGATCATCAATGATTACCAACAAAAATAACATGATTTTTCTTTATGTTAATATCAAGATACTAAGGCCACAGTAGCTTCATGTAAAATTCAAAGTAGTTAACGGGACAACACCAAATAATTCATTTTCCTTGTCAATCTCCTTTGAATTTTAGATGCTGATGTTTGAGGTTCTCGTAGAATATCATTCCTCAAGTAATACCTAATTAAGAGTTACAACTATCGTTACTATGTAATATTTAACACAATGCCCCTCAATTTTCCTTCATTTACAAACTGCAAAAATCAAGCACCTTCTGTGATTTTCCCATACTTTGATAACAACATATAGGACCAGAATGCAAGATTCAGCTGATTTTGCAGCCTGTGTGCATGTTACCTATGTGATTGGTGGCAAACTGCATTTCTATGTTGTCTGCGGATAGTGAGAATGGATTTGCCATAACACCTGCATTATTACTGCAACAAGGGAAACGAGAGTTATAGGCCTTAATATTGACCTTCAAAAGCATGCCTGAATTAACATCCTTCTCTTACATAAGGACATTGAGCAAACACACCAAAGAAAATAAAGATTACAGGAAAGAATGATATACGTAGATGTGCATGTATGAACATTTTTGATGTGCATATTAGTGATATTTTTTTAGTTGACACAAGATAGGGTGTTTATCAGACAACAATGGCCTGATATCAATTTCTTACATGAGCAGATTAAGAGGACTGCGTAGGGAATTATATTCATTGGCAAATTTCCTGACTGATGCCATTGAGCAGAGATCCAACTGCTTAACATCAACTTTAGCAGAAGGAACTTGCTTGATGATTTGTTCCTTGGCTTTCTTACCAGCGTCGACATTCCTCACCGCCATAACTACTTGAACACCTCGCAAAGCAAGAACACGGGTTGTCTCCAACCCAATACCACTTGCTGCTCCTGAAATTATGCAACCAAAAGACATACATAAGATTAAACAAGCATTGACTAAAAGATTTGTGTAAGACTAAACTTCTTCACCCCTGATATCTTTTCTGCCATGAATTAAAGCAAAGGAATGTGATTCTCCTTCAACAGCTACAATTGATAAAACAAGCTGAGTAATCAAATTTTCAGAAATACTACACCGTTATCATTTGTCTAAACAACAATATAGGCACATTGCTGACAACTCAGCCAAGCAAGAAAGAACTGATCAATATTTCTTTCCAAGATGAACAAGTTTTGAGCTTGTTTCAAAGATTGTATGAGATTATGAGTAACATAACATATTCAAACCAAAAACCCTCTAGAGTATTGGCATGACTTCTGAAAGGTACAACTCTTAAAAGGGTAAATGCAAAATCGACCAAATTGTTGAGATTCATAACGTGACACTAAAACTTACAGTGGTAAACAAAACCAGTTGTGCGGGAATTAAACTTTAACGATCAGTTGCACGGGAGACAAACAAGTCAAATGCAATCTAATTACCAAATTAGACCACTTGTTTTCTCTTGTATCTCTTATTTATCCAAAATTAATCACTTTCTCTTACGTTGAATTTGAAATGCCATCATCACTTAGGAATAGCAAATTTTAGAAGAAATCGCTAAGAGGCAGAAACTGGTAAGAATTCAGTGAATAGGGGATGGAAATCAATAGAATCATGTTCACTTAAAATGCCAAGTAAAAAGCAAATTAATATCTGAAAACTTTAAGGCACCATTCAGATAAACTCATGTTCCAGCGTCGTCAACTCCATCCACCAATGACTATTTTTACAGTCAGCATTTACACTATTCAATTATCAGCCAGAGAAAAAAACATAAACTTTAATTTCAATCCTCACTTTGAACGAAATATAGTTGAGTTTAATCTGTCATGACAGTGAGGTTCAATTATGGCAAACTGAAATCTATGCTGGCTTCGGCAGTTGGACAAGATAGCAACAGCACAACAACAATAGCAGAACTAAATGCTTATGCATTAAGTAACTCAGACGAAACAGTAGTTGACTTTTCGTCTGACAGGAAAAGATGAAACAGAAAAGAACAAGCATTAAATGTTTGTAGATCAAAGCAGACCTGTAATAATGGCAGTTAGGCCACTTCCATCAACTCCCTGAGTAACCTGCTCAGCTGTGGAAGAGGCAGAGAACCCGGTTGGGCCTTTCCATCCCAAAAGCCACATTTTGATGATTCTGAGATCGTTATGATCGCGCAGTTAAGGCTTTAGAGGGAACGCCGAAAACTCCAGTTACGTGGGGCCCCAAATGGCGACTTCTGAGTCCTTGCTGTCCAGACACAATAAATAAGCAAGCGACCTAGTTCATATCAAAGTGGAATTGTCGTTGCTCATATGTGTCACGTACCATTGAAAGTCAAATTGTGACGGCTCTTGTTTTCTTGTGGTTAAGATTTTTCTTTTGAATATTGACAAAAAAAACATAAAAGCAACCCCGTACTTCTTTCAGAGTCGAGGGGTCTCAAATTACACGCATATGCATGCCAGATGAGTCAGGCCGCCAAGTTAGACAACTCAATTGAGTCATCTATGGGTAAAACACATAGTTTTTTTTTTATATTTTAATTTTAAATTATTTAAAAATATTTTATTTTTCTTAATTATTTTAATATAATTGTATGATTGACTATTGAGTATAATTTTAATAGTAAATTATGTCAAAAATAATTTAACAAAAATATAATAAAAGATAATTTTAATAATTAAGATAACAATATTTTTTAAATGAATAAAATCATAGAGGATGTCCCTCTAATGTTAAACGTGAATATTTGTGGCAAATCTAATTATGCTTGAAAAATCCCAAGTCCAGGTTCTGATTATGCAGTCTTTGAAGTTAATGTTGAAGAATTGACATAAGGATACGTCATAGATGAAAACCTCGGATGAATAATGTAGCCCTTAGTTGACTTACTAGCAGGGCCGCAAATAGTTTAGATTTTCATCCAGCTGGTGCAGAAAAAAGAAAAAGGCCTTCAACGTAAGCTAGATTTCATGGTCAAATTCTACAGCAAGAGAACTTTGTTTTTACATTCCCATTTGAGGTTCCTGACATATACCATTTTGGAGAGAGTCTAGCAAAGCACTGATGTTAAGCCTGGAGAAATAACATGCCAAACAATCCAATTTAGGATAAGTCTATAAACATCACTTCTTCTCAATTTGCATTAAGGTAATTTCTCTTGCAGCATAAGGCAATGATTTTGTGAAGGACAACCTTTGACCACTCTATAGAGAGAGCCTTCGTCTACAAGCTATATGGCATCCCACATACAACAATTTCATGAACCAAGTATGTCAACACATTCAAGATTCAACGTAACAAATAAATGTAGAGGAGTTTTAACGCTCATTTATGAACATAAATTATATTAGGGGCTGGTCAAACTCAAGCTGAACTCCCATAGCTTTTTGGCCAAATCAGCATCTTTAGCCTGAGAACTTGGTTTAGCTATGTTACAGTCCATGAAATATTCACCACTCACCCCCTTAACTTGGTGATTCAATGCTACGTAGCATGTTGTAGCTGCTCCCTGCAGTCAAAAGCAAAATCATAAAATTAACCCATTATGTAGTACCCACATAACTTAATTTAGTTCTAAGCATATCCAACGAAGAACAAATGAGCCACGAAGCAACCAAAATTCTTTCAAATCTCATACTATTTTCAGTTAAGTCCTTCAATTTTGATTTTATTCTATCAATTTGTTCCAAGTATCAAAAAGAGAATCTGATAAGGATAGCTTGAGGTATTGACCAACCAGGAATTTACAACTAAAGTTAGCCAATCAATTCAGCAGAACAATAGATGATCATTCCTGTGCCAGCCATTTTTGGAAAAAAAATAAATTCAAGACAGGTCACCAAATTTGCCCATTGGATCAACCAATTGGTCCAGGTATCCCATTCTTTGGCATCAACCCTTTTTTTCTTAGACAAAGATGGCATCATCTAAAGAGCTTGTTATCGCTGAATCATACTTTAAGCTATTTCCTTCAACTGCAGAAGGGCTTGAATTGCCTACTCTTTAGGATTTGGCAACTCCTTTAACAGAATTAAAATAAACCTGAACAAATCATTATACAACGTATGAAGATAGATTGTGCACCTGTTGAACATTTTTCAGGAAAAATCTACCAACTGCACTTGCAAGGCCTGTAAGAAGCCAAAGAAAGACAATTCAGAAAATTGAAAACTTGAAACTTAGGAACTGAAAACATTAATTTATTATGCATGTTAAGGTGTGAATCTAACACTTGTCTGGGGGTCCCATCACCTACACAAGAAAGTCCAGACTATGAACTAAGAGCAAGGGAAACTGGTAAATTACAAAACTTGGTTGCCATATTGCAAACTCATCATGCATTGAAGCATAATGCATACCACACACCGCGTTCCATAAATTGCATATGATGGATTTAATGCTAAACTTAGGAAGGGAATCAATTGGCCTTGTCACTATACACAGCGAAAAATAGAAAATGGGTCCATGTTTTCTGTCTATGTCTGCATTTGATCTCAACTCTCATACTCTATCCATTCCTAAATCTTGTTGGTCATCTCTTCTCATAACTGCAGCCATACCATAAGAAGGGTTTCTTCGATGTGTCATGTCAGTGGTTCATGGTCCTGTGTCAACAGCACATGTTGCTACAACAGCATAAATATGCAAAATATAGTTTCAATGTGTCCTTTCATAAGACTAAACCAACAATGATTCCATCAGTTTCAACAGGAAAGGCATAAAGCATTGACAATGCATAAACTAGTACCATTTATTAGACTGTGATGGCGCAGAAGATTTGTCACTATTGAACCGGGATGAAGTGAATTAGCAGTTATTTCTACCCCTTCTTCCTGCGTAAACAAAAGGGTGGGGATAACCACATTGTATTTATACCTCCATCAGGGATATAAAAGTAAAATCAACTAAAACTATTGGATATACAGTATCAAGCAAAAATAACTCTCAGTAAACAAAAAATTTTGCAACTTTTACGATGGCATACCATTTCTACCTTCCACAATTATGATTTGTGAGAGCTTATCACAGCGTTCCATAGAAATCTCAGATGTTACCAGTATTTAGTTTTTAAATACTTCTAACAATTCTGTGAAGCATAAAACTAATAGAGCATCTTTAGAAGAAGTAATTTGGACATGAGTGACAATGGAGATCTTTTAATTTAGAATGTTCTATAAAGTGTTCAAGAACCATGGCTTTCTTTTTAGAATCCCATTGATGGAATCTCAATTTCTCTACTCCCATCTTTTTATATGTAGAAGAATTTAGGTTAAATGAAAGCTATCTTACTTTACGTTGCATGATAAAAATACTTAATACATTGATCCTTATTTTGCATGCAGATCAGAATTTATGAAGTTTCACAACAATGAAGTTTCATTTAGCTACAAAGGACCAGTTATCCATCTCACTAATAAATTGATAAACCCCCAATCAAATTTGTGTACCAAAGCAAAAGCAGGAAGGATTGAAAGTAGCAAGTATTTGGGTTGAGATCATTGCCACAGGTCTGCAGAATACATTCTCTACTATGTTAACACTCCAATTATGTATTTGGGTTATTTGAATCCTTTGTTATGTCATGTCTATCCTTGCCACCATTCCAAAAGTATGAGCAGAAGCAGAAGTTTGTTATAGTTTCAGATAAAGAAGTTGTATACGGAGATAGAAAGGAGGGGAGGTTAGGAGAATTTAGTTGTTTTGGCACCTTCTAGGGTGAGGGAGAGATGGTAGCTTCTGAAAACACTATTGGGTCTGTACCTTCCTATCATCCCCAGTAATCGAAATTTCTCTTTCCCTACAGTCAACTCTGATTTTCATACATTTTTCTCAGTACTACTCAACAGGCCTTACATTTTTCTTGAGATTATAGTCAAAATCTTACAATAAATTGGAGTAAAAGAGAGTATTCAAACAGAGGCGGTTGCAAGAATGCTTTCATGCAACCATTTTTTCATAACATTGTAAATTTTGTTCAATAGGAAGCATTCATTGAACAAAAAGGAACCATTGCATCCAGATGTAGAATATCATTTCATTCACATCTATGAAAATAAATAAGGTTTTAGACAATCTGAATTTCCTTGATAACTTTCAAACATAACAGAAAAATAATGGAAGTGGAACAGCTATCTGAAGTGTAAAGAATGGAAACTCTTCATCAAACAAAATGTCCATGCCTATATCCACAATTTTCTGGTAACTTAAGTACCTTTAAGCTCTTTGCAAGCTCATTAGCATGCAATATGTTGGCAAGCTTTGATTGTCCATATGCAAATAGGCTGTTGTACCTATAATATAAGATGTGCAAGATATGCAGGTATTGTTAAACCATGAGCAATTGCCAGACAAATTATGCTTCATGTGTTACAACATGATTACCGTGACTCATCATTGATCTTATCAAAGCAAATTCCTTCACGATATGCAAATCTATGACCCTCAGATGATACATTAACAATCCTCCCCTCTTTCTTGCTTTCACGAGCTGTGTTTTTCATGGTATTCAGCAACAGGTTTGTTAGAAGAAAATGACCTGCAATTTAATTACAGAATCAAGATTGCGCCGGGCCATTTGCTCTTACGTGAGTACATTGTGGTTCATTTGAACAATGATGAATTTGCAGTCATATATTTATGAAGATTTTCATACAAAGAAAAAGGAGAATGAAACTAAGCTATATGAGATTTATTTTTGGTTCCATAGATAAATCAATCTTTCTTTATTTTTGGTTCCATAGATAAATCAATCTTTCTTCAGTCAAAGGTTTTTACAAGCAATGAAGATGGAAGAAAGATTGCCCTCTAACCGCCTGTACAAATGAAAGATAAATCTTTTTGCATATGGTCATAATTATCATTCAGTAACAATGAACAATTTCCACCATATGTGATTAAACTCAGCTCTACAATAATCCTTTGATTGCAAGAAAATCCCATCTTTTGTTATCATAGCAAATAACCTTAAAAATTAAAAAAAAATAAAAGGACTGCCAGGGAAATGTGTTAGGACCAATGACAATTATAATAAGCCTAGGATTTGGAGAGTGTATTCACGTAGGAAGAAGGAAGGGGCTGCAGGGAAGGATGTCAGAGTTAGTTA
>JANVCQ010000231.1:33890868-33902462 GCA_025531925.1 Erythroxylum plowmanianum
AATGAACTTCCCAATTTGTCCTTATAAAACCTCATTCTTTTAATTTCACTAACACTATACAAAACTCTAATTTAATCCTAATTCCATCAACCTAAGCAATAAAACCTCAAATTATTGACATTCTAATTAAATTCTAACCAAAACCAATTAATCGAACTCAACCTCACAATAAACTGAACACATGCTTATTTAGTAAGAAAAGAAAATCGGGGCCCAACAATAAGTGTTAGGCCCCATTTTTTCTCTCGCAAGACACATGCCCAACGTCTTACGTGACATCTGAACACGCATCCCACAAAGGTGGCGTGCTCACACCAATCAATCACCAAAATCAAACTCATTTCTCCTCTTTTAGAATAAATTTTGGGAAACTTCAAACTGAAGTTACAATTTCACTTCTTCTAGAAAGATGTTCCCCATTGGCTACTCTTTCTGATGACACCAAAATTGTTCAATTTGGTTTAGACATCTGAAATTTATACCCCAAACATTTTCAAACTATTATTATATTGAAACGGTACACTATACTCAACTTCCATCCAGAAATTGAAAGTCTTAGTTGCTGAATTAAAATTCTATTTATTTAGATAATTTGTAGATATATAACTCTATTTTATTTTGAAATAAGATTTATTTCATTTGGAGCTCTACAGATCAAGATATCATCAAAATACCAAAGTATATGCAGTAAAATATCTAATGCATACTCTTCCAATTGATACCCTCACTTTCTTTCCATTTTTATTTTTCTAATCAGAGCGTAAGGATACCAATTTTAATGGAGAGATAGAGGAATGTGTTAAGAATATGATGCTTTAAGAATCAAGTCATTTGGAGGTCGGATGACAAAGTTATAGCCAAAAGAATCAAACATGTTCAAAGTTAGAAAACCCTTCGGGCGCGATCGCGAGCGACAAAGGTGTGATCACGAGGATGAAGGTGCACTCGCATGGAAGGATGGTGCGATCGCAAGAAGAAAGGTATGATCGTGAGGAGGGAAGGTGTGACCACAAGGGCACTTGGTGCGATCTTGATCGAAGCTGTCCCGCATATACATCCTATACGACATCACTAAATTCAAATGATCATAACTTTCAACTCCAATGTCAAAAAATTTCATACTATATACTGTTGGAAATTTAGAAAGATAATCTACAACTATCAAGAAGACACCTTTGTCTAATTCATCCTAGATCAAGCCAGCTTTTCCCTTGAAGTTTGAACACAAATTTTTCCCTTATGAAAAACTTGAAATTTACAATGTACAAACTTGGAATGTCATGAGCATAACCATTCAACTACGAACTTTAATTCATTAAACTCTCTAATCTCTACTCATTTGACTCATCACTTACAATTAATTCTCATCATTCACAAAAATCCTATCTTTTGTTTTCCATAACATCTCGCTTATATATATATACATATATATCAACAATTCATGTTAAAAATTCATCATCTCAAGTTGATAACTTCTTTAAGTATACCTATTTTCAACTCAACATCATCCGTACACAATTCATATTTCATTAACATAAAAAGATAAGCATTTTACAAAGCTTTACTGGGCATTTCAATCCACAATAGATCAATGTCCAAAAGATAAAAGATACTTGATCAAATAATACTTAAAATGTGACTAACGCCTTGTGTTCTCATAAACTAACATAAAACACAAAAAGATGCAACTTTGGAGTGATGCCTCGACTCATGATCACTCAATCTCTTTCTCATAACCTGAGGATGGGAAGCAATGGGAGTGAGCTTGAAAGCTCATGGGTAACAAGTTTATAACAAGAAACAAGCAAAAACCTTTGAAATATTTATTTCCATTGTAAAATTCACATTGAAATCCATGTAACACATATTTCCCAAATTCATAGCTTATCAAGCAATTCATAAACATCATGAATCATGAATTCATCAAACTTGTCACAAATCATAGACACATAAGCACATTAGAAGGGTTTGGGTGGTCTATAAACAGAATGAATTAACATATTTGTATATAATAGTCCTGCATAGTCGTGAATAGAATAAACTAACATAATCCCACATAGTGGTTTTGTGTAGTCGTAAACATGAGTAAGTCCTTGAAGGAGCTTCACATCACTAATGGGTAGGCGGGAGAAACCTTTAGTCGAAGTGAACTTGACATGTAGAATGGACCAAACCAAACCCACATAACATGTATTTCATAATTTGTAAATTTGTTGTCCAAAATGGCACATTTTCGAAACATGATTTCATAAACTTGATATCCTTTCAAAAACATTTTCATTTTTATCATTTCCTAATTCATCCACAAAATTCATATACAAAACACGTAGCACTTTCTCAAAGCATTTAAAGAACAATAATTACACATTTATAAAGTAGTTGAAATCATTTGTTTCCACTTCTTGAAAGAAACATTTATGGATTTTTTACTCAATTATAAACATGAGACTCACCTTGAATTCCTTGCTTAAAGACTTGCTAAAAAATGTCTCTCCTTTTGCTCCTCTTGTCTCTCTTGATTCCCTTAACATTGACAAAATTTCCAATTCAATAGGAACTCCAATTTGAGGACCCAAAGAAACATATGCATAAGATTGATCCTAGCAAGCTTAAACCCATGCTTTTCCTAAGCTTCTTGAGCTAAAATCCTTCCAAGAATTCAAAAAATTAAGTAAGACCTTACCTTGAATCTTCACCAAATGAAGAGTTGCTTGGCTCTAGTGAAAGCTCTTCTCTTCCTTTACCTTTTTCTCTTCTTGAACAACCTTAAAATCCCTATTGAAAACTAAGAAATGATGAAATCCTAGCTTTTTCCTCCTTCCTTTCTCTCAAAATCGAAAACTCTCATTTTTTTGTTCCTTCTCTTCTTCTCTACCTTCAATTCACGTTTTTCTCTTCTTAAAAAGCAAGACAGCATTTCCCTTTTCCTCTAATACCCTTATTGAGTGCAAAGTCCCTTTTACCCTTCCTTTAATGCCTTATAATTTAAATGCTTAAGTGAACTACCAAAAATACCCTTATACAATCTTACTACCTTAACACTTTAATTCAATTAACCTATGTCATATAACCTTTCTAACATTAACATAATAATTAACTCCAAAAATTGATCTATCATGTCCTCATCATTTATTTAAATCATGCTTAACTAGAGAAAAAAATTGGGGGCCAACAGATACCATACAATATCATTTCTGGTTGATCAGGCTTCCTAAACACTACTATCTTAGCACTACAGTCAACTACTGCCTGATGCTTGGATAACCAATTTGTACCCAAAATCAAATCAAATGCATGGAAAGGCAATTCAATTAGATCTGCTATATATTCACTTCCTTACATTATAATAGGACAGTTTCTATAAACCTATTTAACCAACTCACTACTACTCAAAGGACTAGTTACATGAATGTCATAGTCTAACTCATCTACAAGCATCTCTTTATTAGAAATTTCTCCAACACAAATATAGGAATGAGTGGATCTAGGATCAATCAAAGCATGCATTTCAAAATTAAAGAGAGAAACAGTAACCACAATAACCTCAGGTGAATCCTAATCTTTACAGACTTTCAAAGCATAAGCTAGAGCTAAAGCAGAAGGTATTGGAAGTCGATCAACAATCTTTGAAACTATACTTAGATTAGGCCTAAACTGACTAGATCCTCCATGATCTCTACCGCGTCCTCTATTTCTAGTAGATGCATAAGAAACCTCTCTGCTATCTTGTGATGTCTGAGATTATCTCATGGGAAAATTGGCTATCAAACGCTAAATGCTACCACATCGAAAACATGCACCTATATCCCTCCTTCATATACCCCAATGGTATCTAGAGCACTAAGGGCACTCCAGAATACCAGAACCTTGGCCTACAAAGGAACCCCTACTAGAAGTAGTCGATGAGGGAAAGTCTTGTCACCTTCCTTTAGTTACAGAACTCTGAGTGACTTTGGGTGCAATGGAAGCATTTTCACGACTTTTTTTACCTAAGGACTAACCTAGCAAAACCTCTTCGCTGAACCCTGTCTATCTTCACCATCTCTTGCTTCTCTATCTTAGTGGCAGCTTGTACCAGTTGATGATAGATCACTTGTTGCAGTAAAGTGAATGTCGGCAGATGCTCTTTGATTGAATCATGCAAACCATTCGTAAATTGATGACACCGAAACTCCTTAGTACGTACAGGTTCAATAGCATACTTACTAAGTTGATTAAATTCTCTATCGTACTCTGCAACAGACAAGTTTCTCTTCTTCAGATTCAAAAACTGCTTCCACTTCTCCTTTCTATAGGCTTCCTTCACATAATTGTCTTTAAACTACTAGGAAAAGAAATCCCAAGTCAGAGGCTAAGGTAGCTAAGGATTCCTCATAACAAAATTCCACCATTCATAGGCCACTCCCTGAAGAAGAGAGACAACATAATGCACCATTTGATCTAGTGGGTAAAAAATTTCATCTAACACCCTTTTCACCTCTCTAACTAGAATTTAGCTCTTTTAGATTCTTCCAGAGATGTTCTGGTAAATTCTTCAGCACCATACATTCGTAACTGATCAATCGGAGCCTTGGGTATGGTCATACAATGTAATAACATCATCATATCTTACAATAACTTAACCAAAGCCTCCCCATGAGCTGGAGGTGGGGGAGGTGACATTTCAACTTCACATCGATTGACCCCAAAGGGTCCCAATATAGATGGATGAGATCACACAGGACTATTACTCTCCATAACCTTGTTAATGACTTCATGACATCTTTCTATACTGAAATCTAAAACTAAAACATGGGACAAACCGTATTAAGCCAAACATAACTCTTATATCCAAGTATATGCAATAGTTAAGTGTTAGTTAAACCATAATTGCCTAAGCCATACTTTGATACCAAACAATGTAACACCCACATAATCCCTAGGACGATATACAAATGCTGCACAAAATTGAACCAAAACATACCAAACACTTTAAAGCATTCTTAAAAACTCAAGCCATATACATTATTTTTCATTATATGTTGTTTAAATAGAACATATCAAACATATTGTACTTATCCAAATACACACCATAACGTTAAAAGTCATCTTGTATTAAGGTTATTAAAAACCATTTATAGGATAATACAATCCATATCTACAAATATACAAAATGTCTCATTACACTAATTACAACCCAAAAATAATTCAAAAACAAAACAAGTTGAACATTTCCAATACAAAACACATTCTTCTTGTTCATTGTAGTTGTCTTTGTCCCAGACTTTAAACCTTCTTATCAGAACCTACACAGAGGCAAAATCACAGTGTTAAGCATAAAGCTTAATGGAGAATAACTAAACAAGTCATAAACTGGCGGCTATTTCTAACAGTAGTTTGACATTCATATATATTGAATCTGATCATATCACAATAATCTTTAATTGTTCATATTAAAGAGCAATCCAAACATTATGTGTCTCAAGACAAATTATGATTCATCAGTATAGAACTTTCTTGCATTGAAATAAAACTCATAAATATCATAACAGAATGTACATGTATCAAAACTGAATATCAAAATAGGATATAACTCTTCCATATCAAAATATGACTTGTATCAGATTAGAGTATGTTTTGTATTAAATCAAAGCTTATCTTGTATCAGATCAGAACTTGTCTATATCAAAACTGAACATGTATCAGAATACAAAACAAGTTAGCCTGCTAATCCTTTTTACAGAAGTGTATAATAGGATCAGAATAGAAGATGCCATGATTGGTATCTCAAAAATATAAGAGACTTATGTTTCAAAATTAGGGGACACCGTAGTGTCAATAATCAAGAGACACCGTATTGTCAATAATCAGGGGACACCTTAGTGTCAAGTTGTAAGAGCAGCTGCAGACCCTTCTAGGCTTGCCTATTTACCAACAACTAGGACTTGGCAGTTTTAAAACAAAATATTTACATTTTAGAATCCTCATGTAAAATTTATATTGCAAAATATAAGACTTTATTCCATTTTGCTCAATTTGAACATATTCTTTCACATTTCATCAATCGCAACACGCCTTATAAACTTAAGCATTTGCAATAATGCACCAATAGATACATTAAGTAATTACATTTTACAAATACTCACCTAAGTTCCCAATTCATAAACATTCATAACTAACACATCACTTATATCATTTAAATCACATTTGTGTTCATAAGAATAATTCATTTCTTTAGTAACTTCTAAGTTCCAAATTAGACATTTTGATATCAAAATAACACCTTCCACAAGTTATTACCTTAGTTGAAAATCCAAAACCTATTCAACCTTTAACTAATTAATCTAATCTCAAACTAAGTTCATTACAAACCCTAATCAACTTCAATTAGGCCAATGTAAGGTATATTATCCTACCATGGTTCAACAATTACATAAAACAAAGATTACCATGTTAAGGCCTTGCCCACGATCGTAGGGTACATTCCCATGATTGTGACAGAAGCTAATACATCTTATCATGATCATGGCCTGACTATTATCCTTCGAATTCTAGATCCAAACGTCTTCTTTCTAAATTCCAGAACACCAACATGACAATCCCTAAATCATGCTTTAAGTATACCTCAATTACATGGCAACTCCTCATCAATTTCATATCCAATTTTAACTCAAAATCAGTCATTTATTAGCTTACAAACCATTGTTTATCATACGACAAAATCTATAGTAAAACCCATCAAATAAGCATCATGTTCCATATCTCCTTGTATTATTATTTCAACACATATTCCATTCCAATTCAATCATCACAGAACTTGTAATAATACATACTATCAAGTTTAGAATTCCCTTACCTTCTTAACTTCAAATTTTCAACTCCAAAGAACTAGTTATACCAGCACTTCTAAGTAACCAATACATAACTTCAAGATCAATGTGAAGTTAAGTTGATCTTAGCACCAAGAAGACAGCATACAAGATAAAAAGATCCAACTTCCTTAATGCAATATTTGGCTAAGTATTTGGAGTGGTAATGCACAGATTTGCAGCAAAATGTTAGAGCTAAAGGACAGGGATAGTTTTGGTGGTGATTGAGCAAGAAGAGAAAGGATAACCAGTAGAAACATTCTGTCCTAGCTGGACTCATTTTATGCTAGGTCTCAATATCACCACAAGGCATGTTCCTTTGCATGTATCACATGTGTCCTGCATTTAAGCTATAAATTATCACACTTGCAATAAGTCATTTATCACTTAATGAATGTTTCCAAATGCCACTATTCAATCAAGCCACTTGTCACTTAACCAATGTTGCCAATTGTCATTGCATTAGCTATGTTAAATGTCACTAACTCATAAGCTTAGTCATTATAATTTTTCATGTACCTACTTGACTTGCCACTTGACAATTTTCCTAGTCCAAATGTACATTTTAATACCTCAGTTCTCTAATGGTGGCTATTAATTCCAAATAACTAAGTGTAATCCATTAGATCAAAATTCTAGACATATGCAATTCACGTTCAAATCATAGCTCAATTTTAACACCTATCACACGTGTACTTTCTTAAACATGTAACATTTCAACTAGGATATTTTGGGGCCTTACAATTCTCTCCCCCTTAAAGAATTTGGTCCTCAAAATTTATACCTGATCAAAATAGTTGAGGATATTGAGCTCTCATGGTCTCTTTTGGTTCCCATGTTGCTTCCTCGAGTCCATGGTGTTGCCAGAGTACTTTTACCAAAGGTTGTCAAACTTCTCTAGACAAAAAAGATACAGGCCCTTCTTCTTAAGTATAATCCATTTTTCCTTGGATTTCTTGCATAAAAATCTTATAAGTATCATCAGATCGATATCTTCTTAGCATAGAAATATGAAACACATCGTACAACTTGGCCAATTCTTTAAGAAGAGCTAATTGATAAGCTACTGGTCTGATTCTCTTAAGAATCTCATAAGGACCAACGTATCGTGAGCTGAGCTTACCTTTCTTCCCAAACTAGAATATTTGTTTCCATGGTGACACTTTTAAGAATAACTTATCACCTACCTAAAACTTAATATCTTTTCTTTCTATATCATATAGGACTTCTACCTATCACTGAAAACTTCCAATTTTTGTTGGATAACTTGGACTTTCTCTTTAATAACTTTCACAATATCAGGCCCGATCATCATGTTTTCACATAATTCAGTCTAGCATACTGGAGTTCTAAAATTCCTACCTTATAGAGCTTCATAAGGTACTATGCCAATGCTAGTTTGATAACTGTTGTTATAAACAAACTCCATCAGGGCAAGATAGTTATCACAACTTCCCAGGAATTCTAACACATAATCCCGAAGCATATCTTCTAGTATCTAGATAACTCGTTCAGATTTTCCATCTGTTTAGTGATGGAAAACGATACTGAGCTTGACTTGAGTACCCAAATCCTTTTGCAGACTTTTCCAGAATCTCAAAGTAAATTGAGGATCACGATCAAAAATAATAGACAATGGTACTCCATGCAACCTCACCACCTCATTCACATATATATCTATATGCCAATCCAATGAATAATCAGGGTGAACAGGTAGAAATTAAACAAACTTTATGAACTTATCCACAATCACCTACACAGTATCACGCTTCCTTTGAGTGAGAGGAAGTCCAGTGACAAAATCCATGGTAATGTTATCCCATTTCCATTGAGGAATCAAAGTAGGATTTAACAAACTAGATGAAACCTGGTGCTCATCTTTAACCCTAATTACAAATCTATCTTGAAAAATATCCCTACACCTTTCAATTGATCAAATAGATCTTCTATCCTTAGTAAAAGATACTTATTCTTCACTGTGACTCTATTCAATTGCCTATAATCAATGTACATCTGAAGAGTACCATCTTTCTTCCTGACATATAAAATCAATGCTCCCCAGGGTGAGACACTAGATTGAATGAATCCCTTATCTAGTCGTTCTTACAATTGAACCTTTAACTCCTTCAATTCAGTAAGAGCCATCATGTATGATGCTCTGGATATAAGAGCAATACTAGGCATAATTTCAATAGATAACTCAACTTCCCTATTAAAAGGGAGTCCAGGTAATTCTTTAAGAAACATGTTTGGAAATTCACTTACCACTAGAATATCTTGTAGTTTAACACTTTCCTTCTTAAAATCAATTATAAAAGTTAGATAATTTTCACAACCCTTCCTAAGGCACCTTTAAGCTCGCATAGCTAATATCACATTAGCCAAAAAACTAGTGCAGATACCATACAATATCATTTCTGGTTGATCAAGCTTCCTAAACACAATTGTCTTAGCACTATAGTCAACCATTGCCAAATGCTTCGATAACCAATCCATACCCAGAATCAAATCAAATTCATGGAAAGCAAATTCAATTAAATCCGCCACATATTTGCTTCCTTGGATCATAACAGGACAGTTTCTATAAACCTGATTAACCAACACACTACTACCTAGAGGATGGTTTACATGAATGTCATAGTCTAACTAATCTACAAGCATCTCTTTATCATAAATTTCTCCAACATAGATATAGGAATGAGTGGATCTAGGATCAATCAAAACATGCATTTCAGAATTAAAGAGAGAAACAGTACCTGCAATAACCTTAAGTGCATCTTGATCCTCATGAGCTTTAAAAGTATAAGCTTGAGCTCGAGCAAAAGGTATTGCAGGTCGATCAACAATCTCTAAAACAATACTCAGATTAGGCCTAAACTGGCTAGATCCTCCACGACCTCTACCACGTCCTCTATTTCTAGAAGATTCTTTAGAAACCTCGCTACTAGCTTATGATGTGTGAGACTATCTCATGGGACAATTGGCAATCAAATGCGGAGTGCCACCACATCAAAAACATGCACCCATAGCCCTCTTACATGTTCCTCAATGTTGTTTGGAGCACTGAGGGCATTCTAAAATACCAGAACCTTGGCCTATAGAGGAACCCCTACTAGAAGCAGTCGATGAGGGAAGGTTTTGTCAACTTCCTCTAGTTACAGATCTTTAAGTGATTTCTGGTGTAGTGGAAGCACCTTCACGACTTTTTTTACCTATGGACTAACCTCCTCTAGCAAAACCTCTTCGCTGACCCTTTCTCTCTTCACCATCTCTTGCTTCTCTATGTTAATGGTAGCTTGTACCACTTAATGATAGCTCACTTATTGTAGTAAAGTGAATGCCACCAAATGCTCTTTGATTGAGTCATGAAAACCATCCTTAAATTGATGACACTAGAACTCCTCTCTAAGTATAGGTTTAGAAGCATAATTACTGAGTTGATTAAATTCTTTGTCGTACTCTGCAGCAGACAGGTTTCTCTGATTTAGGTTCAAAAACTACTTCCACTTCTCCTTTCTATAGGCTTCCGTCACATACTTGACTTTAAACTCTTGGGAAAAGAAATCCCAAGTCAGAGGCTCAGGTAGATGAGGATTTCTTTGAACAAACTTTCACCATTCATATCCCTAAAGAAGAGAGATGGCATAATGCACCATCCGATCTGGTGGGCAACAAATTTCATTTAACACCCTTTTCACCTTCTCTAACCAAAATTCATCTCTTTCAAATTCATCCAGAGATATTCCAATAAATTCTTCAACTCTATACTTTCGTAACTGATCAATCAAATCCTTGGGTGAAATCATATGTTGTAATAACATCATCATATCTTGCCACAGCTTAACCAAAATCTCCCCCTAAGCTGGAGGTTGAGGAGGTGGCATTTTAACTTCACCTCGATTGACCCCAGAGGATCCCGATATAGATGGACAAGATCACACAACATTATTACTCTCTGAAACCTTATCAACGGCTTCTTGAGATCTTTCCATACTCAAATCTAAAACCAAAACGTGGGATAAACCGTATTAGTCCAAACACAACTCTTATATACAAGTACAAGCAATAGTTAAGCATTGGTTAAACCAGAATTGCCTAAACCATGCTCTAGTACCAAACAAGGTAACACCCATATACTTCTTGGGAGGATATACAAATGCTACACAAATCCAAATGAAAGCATACCAAACATTTCAAAGCATTCTCAGAAACTTAAGCCATATACATTACCTTTCATTAGTTGTTGTTTTTAAACAAAAGATATCAAACATATTGTACTTATCAAAATACATACCAAAATGTTAAACGTCAATCTATGTTAAGGTTATTACAAACCGTGTCCATAAATATACAAAATGTCTCATTACACTAATTACAACCCAAAAAAACTCAAAAACAAAACAAACTAAACATTTCTAATACAAAAAACATTCTTCTTGGCCACTATGGTTATCTTTCCTAGACTTTAAACCTTCTTATCATGACCTACATAGAGGCTAAACCACCATGCTAAGCATAGAACCCAGTGGGGAATAACTAAACAAGACATAAACTGGCGACTGTTTCTAACAGTTGCTTAACATTCATATATACTGAATCATATCATATCACAACAATCTTGAATTGTTCATATGAATGTAACATCCCGTCACCGATGGGATGGGTACAGTGTTGGACCCCAAACTTTGAGTGGAAATTAGAAATATGAAAATGAAATTTAATGAGTGCATTTGTATATGATTTGTG
>JANVCQ010000231.1:33902562-33912576 GCA_025531925.1 Erythroxylum plowmanianum
TGGTTTCAAAAAGTTAGTGATATTTATATTGATGCCATGTGGATTGTAGTTGGTTTGCTCGGTAGTGCACCCTTATCATGGGTTATGTGTCGGAACGACCTGCGGGCGTCTCGATGTGTACCCTACGATAAGGGGACGCTACAATGAAAGAACAATCCAAACATTATGTGTCTCAGAAAAAATTATGATTCATCAATATATAACTTTCTTGAATTGAAACGAAACTTATAAATATCATAACACAATGTACAAGTATCAGAAATGAATACCAAATTAGGATATAACTCATTCAGATCGGAATATGTTTTGTATCAAATCAGAGCTTATCTTGTATCAGATTAGAACTTGTTTATATCAAAATTAAACATGTATCATAATAGAAATTGATTAGCCTGCTAATCCTTTTTACAAAAATGAGTAACGGGACTAGAACAGAAGATACCATGATTGGTATCTCAAAAATAGAAGAGACTTATGTCTCAAAAATAAGGGACATCATAATGTCAATAATCAGGGGACGCTATAGTGTCAATGATCAGGGGACACCTTAGTGTCAAGTTACAAGAGCAGCTGTAGACAGACCCTTTTAGATATGCCTATTTACCCATAACTAGGACTCAGAAGTTTTAAAACAAAATATTTACATTTCAGAATCCTCATATAAAAGTTATATTGCAAAACGTATGGCGTTATTCCATTTTGCTCAACTTGAACATATTCATTCACATTTGATCAAACTCAAAACGCCTTATAAACATAAGCATTTGGAATAATGCACCTATGGATACATTAAGTAATTACATTTTACAAATACTCAGCTAAGTTCCCAATTCACAAACTTTCATAACTAACACATCATTTATATCCTTTAAGTCACATTTGTGTTCACAAGTATACTTTATTTCTTTAATAACTTATAAGTTCCAAATTAGACACTTTGATATCAAAATAACACCTTTTATAAGTTATTACCTCAATTGAAAATCCAAAACCTATTCAACCTTTAACCAATTAATCTAATCTCAAACTAGGTTCATTATAAACCTTAATCAACTTCAATTATACCAATGTAAGGTATATTATCCTACTATGGTTCAAAAATTACATAAAACAAAGATTACCATGTTAAGGCCTTGCCCAAGATCTAGGGGTACATTCCCACAATGGTGATAGAAGCTAATGTATCTGCCCACGATCATAGGATAAGTGCCACGATTGTGGCCTGACTATTATCCTACAAATTCCAGATCCAAACATCTTATTTCCAAATTCCAAAACACTAACATGACAATCCCTAAATCATGCTTCATGTATACCTCAATTACATGCTAACTCAAAATCACTCATTTATCAGCTCACAAACTATTGTCTATCATGCAACAAAATCCATAGCAAAACCAATCAAACAAGCATCATGTTCCAGATCTCATTATATTATCAATTTAACATATATTTCATTCCAATTCAATCATCACGGAACTTGTAATAATACATACTATCAAGTTTAGAATTCCCTTACCTTCTTAACTTTAAATTTTCAACTCCAAAGAACTAGCTATACCAGCCCTTCCAAGCAACCAATACATAACTTCAAGATTAATGTGAAATTAAGTTGCACCAAAAAGATAGTATAGAAGATAGCAAGATCCAGCTTCCTTGATGAAATATTTGGCTAAGAATTTAGAGTGGTAATGCACGAATTTGCAACAAAATTTCAAAGCTGAAGGAGAGGGATAGTTTTGGTGGTGATTGAACAAGAAGAGAAAGAATAACCAAGAGAAACACTTCTGCCCTAACTGGACTCATTTGATGCTAGGTGTCACTCTCACCACAAGGCATGTCTCCTTTGTATGTATCACTTATGTCCTACATTTTTAATACTTCCATTCAGCCATTTGTGACTTAATGAATGCATTCACTATGTCTAATATCAATGCATTAGCTAAGCCAAATGTCACTAACTCATAAGTTTAGTCATTCTAATTTTCCATGTACCAACTTGACTTGCCACTTGACAATTTTCCTAGTCCAAATGTACATTTTAATACCTTAATTCTCTAATGATGGCTATTAATTCTAAATCACTAAGTATAATCCATTAAACCTAGACATATGCAATTCTCATTCAAATTATAGCTCAATTTTAACACCTATCACACATGTACCTTCATAAACATGTAACACTTCAACTAGAGTATAACTTGGGGCCTTACAACTATCCACGCACGAGGTGACTAGTTAAGTCACCACTGTGCATGACTAACATTTAAGTTAAATGTTAGTCACGGTGGTGACTTGGACGTTAGTCACACCACCTTTCCGTGAGGTGGTTACACTTGTCACCACTTTTCTTTTCTTCTTCTTTTTTCTTTTTAATTTTTTATTTCTCTTTTCATGCAACTTTATGTGACTTTCCCTTCAACCTATATGCAAAATTCAAAAAAATAATAAATTAACATTCATGTAATATTCACACCATTTCCGCTCGATTTATCTCACATTTGGATCAAAACGCAAAGATCTGTAACCAAAATCAAGATATGAAGGAAATTAAAAGCAATAGAAACTAGACACAACAATATACGACTCGAACTTCTAGTAACTCTTATGTTCATGCCTTTGCACAATCACAAAATTGGAAAAATGCCTTAAACTCCTAGAACTGCACTAATCCTACACCTTCTCGGCAACAACACCAAAAACTTGTAGCTTACAATTTATAGCCCTCAAATAGCACAAGTGCACAGGTCGGGATTTGTAGTAAGTGAACAGTGAATCGCACGAGGAGGGTGAACTAATCTAATCATATGTTATCTATATCTAAGGCTCAAAAAAATTAATAAAATGAAAATAAAAATTGCAAGAAATTAAACATGAGAATTTATTATCGGTAATGTAATTCAGGAATTGAACACAAAGGAATTAAAATTGTGCAACATAAAAATCATAATGGAAATCAATCAAGGAAAATTACTAGATTATAAGAGAGGGGATTCTTCATATCATTAATGCTAACTTAGCCATTTATATGTTAATGGGGTGTCAGTTCTAGACTATCAAAGGGGGACCACTCTCTCTCAAGTTATCATCAAGTACCCTAATTCATTAATCCTAATTAAATTATAGAATTTGCAATTTCTCAATTTAAAAAAATCCTCATAATTTTAATTAGATCTTAAGCCCTTTAATAAACAATCGGGTCTCACATAGGATCTCTCTCTATATAATAACCAACTAGATTAATTGCGTGTCAATTAGATTACCTAACTCTGATTAACCCATTATAAACATTTTTATCCAGTTCACCCTCTCAGTTTATTACTGAAATATGCAAATACCACAATCAATCACAACACCTAATCATAATAACACAATAATAACTAAATTAACATTAAATTAAGGTCAAATTCCGAAGGAAAGTTAAAACATCTTAATCAAACCCAAATCCATATATATATTCATATTCATCTTCATATTCAAATAAAAGAACAACAAGATGAAAGAAATACACAATAGAATGGGGATTTGGATGCCTTAGGAGAGCAGTAGCTACAAAGACCTGCTCCTTTCTCCTCTTTTCTCTCTCTTCTTTCTCTCTCCTTGAGGGTTTCCAAAAGTGACAAAAATGAAGCTCTCTTTAGGGTTTCATCCTTAAGCCTTTTATAAGCTTTTCCAATTAGAGCAACATAGGGTCTTTTTCAGGTCCAAAAAGTCCCTGGAAAACTTAAAACTGAAAGCATCCACATGTCTGTCCATGCACAGGTCACGATCGTGGCCCTTAGCGGCACGATTATGGCCAAGATTTTAACCTTCTATCATGATCGTGGCAAATTATGCCACGGTTGTGGCATCTCCATCATCCTTCTATCATGATGGCCTTGGGTTAACTCCAGAATCTTCTCTTAATCTTCTTCGTTTTCTACTCTTTGCCCTGAAATACTAGCAAACATATTAAGGCATCTTAAGAATGTAAAAATAAAGCTTAAAGGCATGCTTTAACCCGTAAAACACTTAAAACAAAAATATTTACTAGCACACACAATTATAACAGAAACACGAACTAAAAAATCAAGTTTTCAACTAAATTACCCATAAAAGCGATACAATCTATAACTATCAATGGATATCCTTACAATCATGTTATAAGTCTTATTCATCATTTGAAACAACAATCGAAGGCATATGTGGATGAGTGCTACAAGAAGTTTAAATTCATGGCAGTGTATGAGCATGTCTTACAACCTATTAAAGAAACAATTTTCTAGCCTACAGTTGATGATGAAGATCTAGTAAACCCCCTAGCCAAAAGAGCCATGTCTAAAAGAGTTAAAACAGCTGGAGGAGAGGGGTAAATGAGCCTAATAAGTTGAGAAATCAAGAAGGGTAAAATAAAAAGAATGTGGAAAATGTGGCAATTCTGGTTACAATGCTAGAAAATGTAACAATCATCCATCAACTCAACCAACTCAGCAATCTCCAAAGGTATGACAAATTATTTGATTACTATGTATTGCTTCATATATCTAATGATCATTTCTGACATTATTTGACTCATATTCCTGATGTCTCCTTACAACCTGAATATGTTGTTGTAGCAAGTCAACAAAGCAATATTTTGAATATATTTACTTAATCAACCATTATTGATTTCTTTCAAGATTGAATACTGTTAACAACATGTTTATTTATCGGTTGATAGCTCTTTGCATAGTCGTAAACGGAAGTATGGAGAAGTTGATCCACATTCATTCAAACTGTCTTTCGAACTAAGAGGTCTAAGGTTCAAAGGACAACCTAGCATAACTTTTCAATGATTACAAACTGAAGCAATTAGGTGGAGATCATCAATCAATCAACCAATATATGATCAACCTTCTTAGTAAAGTGAACATGAGGGAAGCAATGTGGGTGACTCACATACTTTACATTAATATTGTCTATATGAATAGATAAATAGCAATGCTTTTGTATATAAATGAATTGTGATGTAATCACTTTACTGATATTATCACTTTTATATATTATCACAATTGGACATGTTATTTTAATTGTTTATTTTGATATCATTTTTGTATTTAATTGTTTATTATGAGGCCATATGAACAATTAAGTGTTCATAAGATTATAAACTATTAATTACGGTCACTAAAGCAACTTCATGAATAACAAAGCAATAAAGAAAAAACATAATGCAAAATATATTAGTTGAAATGAGGATTTTTCATTATAATTCAATATTTTAAAAAAATAGTTCAATTTACTCCTACTTGTCGAAAACAAACCATATTTTTAAACTCATCATAAGTACAAAAACCCCTACAATAATCAGTACAACAAATCTCAACTCATTTTTTCTTTTATCAGCAAAACAATGTCTTCTTTCATTAGATTTATTTACCCCTCAATTTTGAACATCGAATGAGATTCAATTGTGCTTCGTTGAGCCTCCTGCTTCAAATTATCTACTTCCCTCTTCAGTTTATGAATTACTTCAATAGCTGTTTCAATAAATTTGTCATCGTAGCACTTAAAAAATTCACATTTTCTAACCTAAAAGATCATTAATAATTGTTAGGCAAAAACATTAAACATATATACAAACAATTTTAACTTATAAAAAAGTAAGCTTACATGATATTTGGGGAATACATAAAATCTTCTTCCTAGGTTTTTTCTTAGTGGAGCTTTTAAACCACAATAACACATCTCACTATCATTATTTGAATTTAATTTAGTATTATTTGAAGACGTCATGTTCATATCTTTGGATAGTTGCTACAAATTTATATCAATACTCTTACTTATAATCAAAGGTTGAAACAATATATCAACAATCTCAAACAATGTCTTCTCAGGAGTGGAATCAATATGTCAAATAACTCCATACACAAATCATTCATATATGCTCATATATATGCAACAAAACCACCATCTTTTGAGGATATCACATATCACATCTATGCAAACAACGATATGCTCATATAGATGTATCATCATATATGGAAATTCATTGAAATTTATATATGGTGAAAAGCATCAATTGGTTTCACCAAATCTGTTAAAATTTTCTTAGACCCTATTCCATTAATTTTCTTTATTAAAAATCTAACAAATTTCACACTTGATGAACTTTCTCCATATAAAAAGTTACACAATGAGGGGACTAATTGGGAGTTAACAAATCAAGGCTTTTGTTTGTATGAAAAAATTGGATACAATCAAGCAAAAGCTTCTGCTTAGATCAATTAATCTCCAAAAGGGTAACAATGCTCAATCCTCACTTTCTAAGGCTTCCAACTATCTATAGGCAATCCAGGAGGAGCTTTACCTTAATATGGAAGATCCTAATCTTGTTAAACAAGAAAGAAGTATACTAATAGAGTGTGAAAAAGCCTTGAATACTCATAACTCCCTACTTAGGAAAGAGGCTAGAATTTTGTGGCTAAAAGAAGGAGACAAAAATACTTTTCTTCCAAAAATCCATTCTAGTGAGAAAAAGTGCCAATAGAATTACAACAATCACTAAGGACGATGATGGTTTCATTCACTCCGAGAATGTGGTTCTCTAATGGTAAATATGCAATCTAGTACTAGTTATAGCTTTTTCATCTTATTCACGTAATTAAGCAGATAACTGCCTCATATCAATAAACATTAGCAACACTTTGATAAAATTTACAAATAAAGTAATAGAGTAATATATGTTTTGGTTTCAAATATCCGGTTAAACAAAGATGGACAGTGCTCATGAAACAAGCCAAGCATCAAAGCAACTATAACTTAAAATATCCCTATTAAACCCTAGATAGAGAAAGAATCTTTACTGTTTCAGGGGCTATGTTTTTTCAAACCGTGAACGAGAAATCTTGCAACTAAAATGGCAACACTAATGAAGCAACATAGTAGTAGATAGTGAAAAATGGTTGGTATATTCATCGACAATAAGTGGAGGCAGACTAGAAATCATGGACAAAGAAGACATTTCTAAAAGATACATTGATACGCTATTAATCAAGCTAAGGTCCATATTGTGTTGGATCCCGCTTGATTCCAAAATCCAACTCTTGCTCTCATGCCACATCTGTTGAACCTCACTTGTTTCTAAAGTCCAACGCTTTCTCTGATACCATATGATCCAGAGCCCAACAATCATAGTCATAAACCTTATGTTTATTACCCGGGAGGGTTATTGCCATCATTCCATAAGGTTGGTGTGCCCACACCAATCAATCACCCAAAATACAACTTGAACTCTTCAAAAACATTTCAGCTCTATGTCTCTTGTTTAAATTGAAGCAAGAACCATCTCAATCGGAGCCCTATGGATCAAGATATGCTTAAAAATCCAAAGTGTGTTCACAACCAAGTCTTGCCCTACCAACCGATCCCTCACTTCCTTTCCATTAATCTTACAGAATTCAACACCAATGGCTATCAATTTTTGGGAAGGAAGAAAAATGTGTTAGGAATCTATCGCTTCAAGAATCATCTCAATCGGAGGTCGGACGAAGAAGTTGTGGCCAAACGAATCCAACATGTTCATGCCCTTACTCATTTTATACATGCATTGGCACAATTGCCATAACTCTTGCTACAGGTGTCGGATTGACTTCGTTCTTAGACCATTTGAAAGAAGACTTCTAGATCTACAACTTTCATGCAGACCTTGAAGCAAAATCCTACTTATAAGATGATTAGAAATAGGACAGAAGATGATGATACAAACTAAGATGATGAACAGTAACTTCGTCTTACTTTGCTTCGTCTTACAATGTACAGTAACTTCATCTTAGAATGTACAGTAACTTCATCTTAGAATGTACAATTACTTCGTCTTACTTTGCTTCATCTTACTTTGCTTCGTCTTACATGAACAGTAGCTTTGTCTTAAAATGTACAGTAATTTCGTCATAGAATGTACAGTAACTAAGACGATGCAACATTACAACTTTTAATGCTCGTATCTTTCAACTCCGATATCCAAAATTTACAAAATTTATATTGTTGAAAAGTTGGAAAAATCATCTACAACTTTCAAGAAGACAATTTTGAATAAATCAGCTCACATCAACCTATAAATATTCTTGAAGTCAGTACACGAGTTTCCCTAGCTGCCACATGCACATATCCTATGCAATATCACAACTTGTAAAGATCATAACTTCCCACTACGATATCCAAAACTTACAAACTTCATATCGTTGGAAATCTGGAAAGATTATCTACAATTTCCAAGAAGACTATTTTTACCAGTGCTACCTCGATCGTTCCAAATTTCCCCCGAAATTAGTACACAATTCTATCCCTATGTAATCTTGAGAATCATGGGCGAAACCAAAATCATAAACCATTAGTATCAAAAGATCGTAGTTTTACAAAGCTTTAGTGCGCATTTTAAGCCCCCAATACATGTATGTTTCAAAAATATCCCAAAATACAAAAGATATATGAAAAATAAATTGCTCAAAATGCAACCAAAGCCTTGGCTTACTAGATTTGCTTAAATTACAACAACATTTCAAAAGTGGAGTGATGCCTTGGTCCTTGACTACTCAATCTCTTGCTCATCACCTGCTTATGGGGAGGAAAGTGGGGGTGAGCTTAAAGCCCGTGGGTAACAATTTTATAGTTTGTAACAAGCAAAGACATTTTAAAAACATTTTCCATGCAGAAATTCATGGGTATGCAAATCATGAATGCATTACTCCAATCAACTTGTCATGAACACATAAACACATCAAATGATTTGGGTAAGTCCGAAACATGATGCACTACACATTTTCAACGGGATGGTCCTGTGTTAGGAATCTATCGCTTTAAGAATCATCTCAATCAGAGGTCGGACGAAGAAGTTGTGGCCAAACGAATCCAACATGTTCATGCCCTTACTTATTTTGTAAATGCATTGGCACAATTGCCATAACTCTCGCTACAGATGTCTGATTGACTTCTTTCTTAGACTATTTGAAATAAGACTTCTAGATCTACAACTTTTATGAAGACCTCGAAGCAAGATTCTACCTCTAAAATGATCAGAAATAGGACAGAAGATGATAATACAAACGAATATGATGAACAGTAACTTCGTCTTACTTTGCTTCGTCTTAGAATGTACAGTAACTTCATCTTAGAATGTACAGTAACTTCGCCTTACTTTGCTTCGATTTACATGAACAGTAGCTTCATTTTAGAATGTACAGTAACTTCGTCTTAAAATGTACGGTAACTAAGACGATGCAACATTACAACTTGTAATGCTCGTATCTTTCAACTCCAATATCCAAAATTTACAAACTTTATATCATTGGAAAGCTGGAAAAATCATCTACAATTTCTAAGAGACAATTTTGCCTAAATCAACTCATATCATCCTAGAAATATCCTTGAAGTTAGTACATGAGTTTCCCTAGCTGTCACATACATATATCCTATGCAACATCACAACTTGTAAAGATCATAACTTCCCACTACAATATCCAAAACTTACAAACTTCATATCGTGGGAAAGCTGGAAAGATTATCTACAACTTTTAAAAAGACTATTTTCACCATTTCTACCTCGATCGTTCCATATTTTCCCCCAAAGTCAATACACAATTATATCCCTATGTAATCTTAAGAATCATGGGCGAAACCAAAATCATAAACCATTAGTATCAAAAGATCATAGTTTTACAAAGTTTTAGTGTGCATTTGAAGCCCCCAATACATGTATGTTTCAAAAATATCCCAAAATACACAAGATATATGAACAATAAATTGCTCAAAATGCAACTAAAGCCTTGTTTACTAGATTTGCTTAAATTACAACAACATTTCAAAAGCGGAGTGATGCCTTGGTCCTTGACTACTCAATATCTTGCTCATCACCTGCTTATGGGGAGGAAAGTGAGGGGTGAGCTTAAAACCCATAGGAAACAATTTTATAGTTTGCAACAAGCAAAGACATTTTTAAAACATTTTTCATACAGAAATTCATGGGTATGCAAATCATGAATGCATTACTCCAATCAA